>JAJGOT010000095.1:120000-155000 GCA_022457155.1 Cladopsammia gracilis | reverse complement strand
GCATCCAATCAAGGGGGGGGGGGGGGGGTGGGTGTAGTAATAATCTCAGTCACTTCATGATACAGAAACCAGGTTAAGCTCCGGAAGTTGTAAGCCACTATAGGCTCGTGAAGAATTTACCTACCAGGACATTTGTAATCCTCAAATCCACGTGATGAAGCCTTCTATTCCAGCAATGTTCGATAGCGTCCGCCATTTGTAGAACAATTCTCAGACCATCACACTTTGAGACTGGAACATCATGAGCTCTCTCCAGACGATCAAACAAGTCTATGCTCATTCTTGGTAGCAGCACGGTGATCCTGTTGCGTTGATCCAACTGCAATGACGCAGGTTTTAAAATTGTCAAGAGGTCATCTTGAATTCTGCAGATTAAAAATGAAATACAGTAAAGTAATGTTGTTGCTGGTGACTGCATGGTGTCGTTTAATATGGTAACTGGTTGTCTTTGCTTGTGGAAGTGGCCAGAATAGAAATGCAACTTGAAAAACGCTGGCCCTTCCGTTGAGACAGAAATTACGATTTCTTCGAGAATCATTTGCTATTTTCTTCTTGGTGTTCTCTATAGTATAGTTTAATTTAAAAAAAAAAACAGCGAAATTCTAAAGATATCGACCCGTCAAAATGAAATTTGTTTTAAACTACTGCTTTAAAACTACAACAGCCCCAAATCACGGTTACTTAATCAAAAAGGAGATTACGGTGGTTTAAACGTGGACAAGATTATATTGACTAGCTTAGAGGTTCAGCTCGTATGGTTGAATTGTTCCGTTATTTTTTAGTTCGAAGACAAAACGAAACTGTTAAAGAATTCGAATGGCCCCTCGACCCTCAATCTTCCCTCAGCTTTACCTCAGAGAACATCGAGCCCGGGGTCTCAGGAAAACAAAACTGTTTGTTTCCCCTGAGCCAGCTATAAAAGTGCTAATCATTTATGACCACGCAACCGACGTTGCAATGCAATTCTGACCTTCTTGATGCTCTTGTAATGCCTAACCAAAGCTCGTCCTCCTTCGTGTCGTCGCAGGTTGGCTGTTTGGCAACCAGGAGCTTGTCGGTTTCTACTTCAAACACGTCGCCTCTGTGTCCCCTTCGTCCCAGTCCAGCCCCTAAAACCGCTCTTGACGGAACCTCCAATGCTAGTGTTTGAGAAAGAGCTGCTGCGTTGCTTATCAATCTGGAAAAGTATGGCGCTTTTGCTGCAGCAAACATCTACTGATTGTACGTTAGCTTCGCTGCAGTCTCGCAAATGCTTTTGATGCAGGGCAGATTAGATTGAAAAAGCTCATGTCCATTTTCGAGATCGTCTAATATCTTAACGCATATTCTGTCGGCTATCGCATCAGTATTAATTCTTTCCAACACATCCTTAGCGACATTTCGCTTCCACTCTTGGTTTAACAGTGTCCTCTTTCCGCTTAACACAGACCACATATCGCTTACCACTTTCTTCGCTTCATCCACCATCCTGACGCCAAATTTCATGAGGGCATAATCAAAATGTTGGCACACATTCCTCTCCTGTAAAAGCGGCAGAAAGCTGTACTCGAGTTGTCTCTTTACCAGGTTAGCGAGACCATCATCTTGTTTTGCCACTTCACCGAATGCCTTTTCCAGAGAAGTACGCAAATTTGATGCGATCCTAGCTAACATGTCTCGTACTTTCGCCATCGAAATGTCCATGGCCTTGAATAACACCAAGTCTTGGATTTGCCTTCGGCATTGCTCGACCACTTCATTTCGACCGACAACATCCCCTATTTTAATGGTTTCAAACTGCATTTCGCATGCATCTGTTTCGATTTTCGACTTTTTGATGCTGATGGCCTCGCTAATCATTTTGGAAAATTTAGATTTATTGTCCCTTACATAACATTTCATCTGCTGGAAGTACTCTTGCTCCTTCGATTCCAAGTAATCGAACAATTCATTTTGGACAGGAATTTGGAAATCGCAAGTTAGAAACAAATCGAACGCTCTGTCCTGGATTTGGCGAAGAAGCTCAGTGGCAGACTTTAAATGGGCGTTCACCCCAATGGCTGCAAATTTCAGCAGCTTGGATTTGAGAATGTCAAACTGATGCGTAAATTGGTTTGTCACTTTCTTAAGACGAGCACTTCTGACTTCTTTGGACGACAAACCGTGAAAAGAGGAGCATTCGGTCCAAGACTTGTTTTTGGGAACCATTTGCCAGTTCGCGAGAGCTTGATAAACGAAATTAACTTTTCCTTCTACACTTCGCAGTTGAGCCGATTCTTCATCGTCTTTTGCGTCCGAGTCCCGATCAAAATCTCGTGCTGTTTGGTCTTTGTCCACCTTGTTGCATACGTAGAATATGGGCAAGTTGCCGACTTTTTCTTTCAAATTGAGAAGAAATCCTCTTTCCTTTGGTACAAACAAACAAGACGCTTGGTTATTACTGAGCCCTTTATGTTACAAGCAAAATAAACTAAAGGCGCGAAAAGCAGGGAAGGAATGGCAGAGCAGAGATATTGTTGCCAGGGTTCCACTCTCGAACTCGGTGTTACATGTGGGTTGAGTGTGTTGTTGCTTCTCGTCCTTGCTCCGAGGGTTTTTCCCCCTGCTCAAAAACCAACACTCTAAATTCCACTCCAACTCGCAGGTGTGACTGACGAGTGTCACATCGTTAACGCTTTAGGGAGCCACATGAACCGGCCGAATAACTATGGTCTTACAACTGTTAAGAGAGAGAGAGCGATGGTTGAACCAGAGCTAACAGGGCAACTGTAACTATGGCATCATGGGCATGGGCTATAGGAAAAGTGCATTGCGACTAAATGAAATTTAATTTATCTGAAATAAACGTAAATTACTCACATTTCGGTAGTTCTGTCTCTTTTCTGGTCGTTTCTACCGATATATTTGTGGATAAAGCTTGCAGAACGCTGCGTTCGATTCATAAATAGCGCAGGCACTTCCCGGGGGAGGGGCCGGGGACTCCTATATAAAAATGACGGGGGTGCTCGTCGTACCTTTTAGGGGTCAAAATTTGTAGGTTGGTACCGCTTAGGATACTAAAATCTAAAATGACCACCGTTAGAATTACCGCAGTACCTTTTAGGGTATGAGCCGAAAAAATATGGATGACATGACTGTGTGATGTGTTGTTTTAGAATTGGTAAACAACCTCTCAGGGGTAAAAATTATTGAGCCACGCCCATCAAAAGAGATTCTGGTACCTTTTATGGTGTTTTTCGAAAATTTCCGATGAGCACTCCCGTCATTTTTATACCAGGTTTGTACTTGGTTAAAACGTCTTGTAATACTAAGCCAATAGGCCATTTCCGAGTTACGTTATGCCTCGTTGTCAAAGCGAGGCTAGGCTAGGTGCACAACCTAACATATGGAAATGAGTTTTATTTGCATTTGAATAAAAACTCATTTCCTTATGAAAGGTTGTGCACCTAGCCTCGTTTTGACAACGAGGCATAACGTAACTCGGAAATGGCCTATTTCATCTACTGTTTCTCCTATAGCGTATAAAGTGATGTCATCCGCATACATATATACATTGTTCCCGCCACCAAAGAAACAAATTCAAAAACTTGGGAGACAATTTTGTGTTTAAGGACTGTAATTTTGAACCAAACCAAACAGTCGTTTACAAAACCCAAAACCATGCGGTCACATCCGGGAATATGCAAGAAAACTTGGGACAGTTGAAGTAAGTCGAATAATGTCTAACTTAAGGTAGGTCACGTGATGTGATGACGTCGTATGACTTGATTTCAGAACGGTCGACATCTTGGATTTTCATGTTACCAGGGTCAAAAGTAATAAAAAATATATAGAAGGATGTTAAAATGATCTTAATATGTAAAATTTTCTAGAAGAAAGTTTCAACGGTTACTTAAGCAGGAAATTCGCAATTGAGGGAACATGCCTGTCAAAAGATGGTTGATATGGAAACGTCACATGTCATGAACAGACATCTGTCGCATAAAAATGTTTAAAAACAAATTTAAAAAACTAAAGGTTTGGTGGGTATATTGGTCAAATGCCTTAGAAATTATAAACGTTCAAAGTCAGCGTGGGTTCTTTAAGCTACCCTCCCCAGTCTGAATAGGGTTAAGAGGCACGGCCCCTCCCATCAGAGGCATTTACACTAACCTGTAGCCTCAAGGATAAGTTACCATCTATGACATAAATGATGACCTGTAGGACTCCATGTATGCACTCATGAACGATCTTGTCTAGAGACTCGTTTTCGCTCATGCCAGGTCCATCAATGACTTCCAGGTGGCCACTCTGCAGGAGTGGATTATTAAGGCCCACTTCTACTTCAGTGTTGATCCACGATGGATCGCCTCTCTTGCTTTCATCCAACTCGATTAACTCTTTAGGCAACTTCTTCTTGCTAAAGGTTGTCTTAATTGCTTCAGAAGGTATCGACTCATTCAACACCTTGGTAGGAAAATATAATTATAGCCTGAGAATACAGACGACTTTTCCCAGTGGCGCCACAACGGTTATCTCCGCGAAAAGACGTCTGAGAAATGAACACAAAAAAAGACACTGAAGATGTAACGATACCCAGATCTGATTGGTTAAAACAATCTCTCAACCAATCAGAAGGACTACCTATATTTAGATAGCGTTGCGTCACCAGTTCGGTATTTTTGCGCTCGTTTTTTTCAGACGCCTTTTCGCAAAGGGAACCGTAGTGGCGCCACCAAGAAAAGCCGTCTGTTTTCTCAGGCTAATATAACTATAGTATCTAGTTTTTAAATTTCCAGTCCTTAATAGTATCCAAACTATCAACTGACGAAATGAAATCCCAAACTATATACAAGAAATCAGACAACTAACTTTGTAGTAAATTTGCTGAGAACAACCCACAGATTTTCTGCTTAGCGTTAGCCCCAGTATGGAAATGAAAACCGCACGAGGCAAAGAAAAATTATTTGATCTCGGTGGGATTCGAACCCACGACCTCCCTTAAAGGAAAGCTACCTTTCCCCTCCCTTCATATTCCGCGCTCTCAGCTCCACGCGCTTCGCATGAGGGAGAATTCTCCGTCTTCTCCCGTTTCGAGCACCTGACACGCAGGCTACATGATGAGAGGTTACCAAGAAATTACTGTTACTTAAAGGGACACTATCACGCCGAAATAGCAAATTTTCGCTAAGCTTATTTCTACGTTATATCGCCAAATGCCACCAAATATACAACTTACTTGCAATGGATAATAAGATTCTGTAGAGCAAAACAAATACAGTAGTTTGGATATAAAGGACAGGAGTGCAAGGATTGAAGAGGATTACAGTTCATGAAAGTTGATTTATTGACAGGCGGTCAAGAAATCAAACTTGCCATTCTAGTGAAATTCGTACCTTACTGGGCGTTATTTTGTCTGTTTAGTTCATATTTCTTTGCTTCTATCACGTTTGGCGATGGTTTCTTCCAATTTCAAGATAATCTTGAAAACACAATATTTAAGTTGGGACAGTGTCTCTTTAAATATGTTCAAGCTGTCTTGGGAATACAATAATCGAACCAGTTCATAAACTTGAGAAGAAATATAAGGCCTCGCACAACTTTCTGAATGGATCTATGATAACTTTACCTGGAAATAGTTCTCTTCGCTGTACTTCAACCGTACCATGCGGGATGTACAGGGAACTTCAGAAGTCGGCATAAATGATCCTCCAAGAAGTTCATTCACAAACGAACTCTTTCCACCATTTATTTGACCCACAACTAAGAGAGTCGACTTTTTGGCAGAATACGACAGCAAGCGTAGCTAAGCGTTGTCTTTCCGTGTCCGTAATCAGGTCTGTTTTTAAGCTCTCGCTAAGAATCTGTTTCATGCTGTCAATAAACTTTTGGGTGTCCTGTGAGCACTGTTCAAAGAAGGTTATCAGCGATGTTAGTTCCTTGAACTGGTGTTCAAATGAAGATGCGTCCACATTCGGAACTGCAACAAACAAGTAAATTTCAGTGGGCGGATCCTCTGTGATACTCCATTGTAAGGGGAGTGGAAAGGGGTAGGGGAAAGGGGGCACAGTGACTAGAAGGGGGGGGGGGGGAGGGGAGGGAGCAATAAATCCAAGCAACCATGAAGATCTTATCAGGGAAATAGCATTATCTAGTTTTCTTTCTTTATGTTTGATGGGTTACATTGGTAGTGACATTGAAGCAGACAACAGCTAATTAAAAAGTCTTGTGGTTTAGAATTTTATTTGCGACATTTCTGCACAAAAATAGAAATGAAAAATTACCAGTACCATATGCTAGATAGGCTTTGGTTTTGCAAAAACCAATCCACAGGTGTAGAATAAAACTACTTAGACATTAATTTTTGAGGGCCTCCCGGCTGTGTCCATAACCATGACATTCCTCTCTATATCTTGCAAAAAATTAAAGGACTGAAAAATCTTTTCAGTTCTTAACATTTTCACTCCAATGGAAAGAAAGGGGGTTATCAAACAGTATTTTCATCTAAGATGTGGAAAGAGTAATCATTGATTAATGATAGTTAATTAACTAGTGATAGAGATATCGAGTTTCCTTTATAATCAAGCGCGTGGCCTAGCGTCTCATCTTTTGTCAGATCCGGAGACGAGGCGTCATCTCTCATCCCTTCACGTCGTTCTTTTCTCCAAACTCTCTTGTTCTAAATGGCCTCTCCGCAGACGCACGTCCGAAACGCCACTCCAGGAAGGTGCACGACCCAGATTTCGTGTACGATCTTCCTATGGGCTCTCTTTTTCAGGACGCTCTCAATCTTGAGCAGAGCAAACCCGTGCTGCTCGATCAGTCTACCAAGCCAGCAGCTAGATCGTCTAAATCGAAAGGCAGACCAGTTACAGTTCCTGCAGCATCTCCACTGCCACTCGCTACTAACGTTGGTACCTCTCCTACTCTTTCATTCGACCAGCAGCTTCAGCTGATCAAGCTACAAAAGGAAAAGCTCGGGCTGGAATTGAAAGTACTTGCCATGAGCAGCCAGGAACGCCCCCTCGAAAATACGTTCGCAGATCTCTCCACGCAAGAGGTTGTATCGAAAACGAAGACCCGCGAAAACGAAGACATAAGACCTAAGACCAATATCTAAGACCCAAAACTAAGACCTAAAACTAAGACCTAAAACTAAGACCCCCTATAATTTACCTTTTTTACCAGGGTCTTAGTTTTCGTTTTTTCGAAAACTAAGACCTAAAACTAAGACCCCCTTTAAAAGCCTTTAAAAGCGTATTTTCTTTTTCCAAAGCCAATTTTGTTATTTCAATCCGTTATTTACTATAAGACAATAAACAAAAACCAGATGCGAAGTCTATGGCAAAAGTCATTTTGACACTGCCTAAAACTAAGACCCCCTTTTATTTCTTTAAAGGCCGTTTTTTCAGTTCACTTGAAATGGAACAAAACAAAGTGAACAAAGTTGAACAAAGTGCTGGTGTATCACAGGATGGGCATTGAACAAAGTGCTGGTGTATCACAGGATGGGCATTGAACAAAGTGCTGGTGTATCACAGGATGGGCATTGAACAAAGTGCTGGTGTATCACAGGATGGGCATTGAACAAAGTGCTGGTGTATCACAGGATGGGCATTGAACAAAGTGCTGGTGTGTCACAGGATGGGCATTGAACAAAGTGCTGGTGTATCACAGGATGGGCATTGAACAAAGTGCTGGTGTATCACAGGATGGGCATTGAACAAAGTGCTGGTGTATCACAGGATGGGCATTGAACAAAGTGCTGGCAGGGGTAACCATGCAATGGGGGAGTAGTGAGCACCTCTTTATATGAATTCACTTGACCAGGCTGGCCCTCTTGCAGTTATTGAGATCTCGTGTCACTAGGAGCCTATAATGGCTCTCAGCTAGTGTCTCTATTATTTCCATTTTTTTTTTTTCAACCCAAATTATCTCGGTAACCAAGCTTTAAATTTTCCCATGTGATCAGGTCAGCCCTGTTACTGAAAGTGTCAAACAACTTGTCAATTATACATGCATGCATTTCTGTGGAAGGAATAATGAAGCAAGGAAAACATCATTCCGGTAGATACTACGTTAAAAAAAATTATTGGATTAATCAAAGGCTCCTATGAGCTGACAATTTGCTCCACAGACCCCACCAAAACCCAGCGCCCGGGACCCAGCACCCAACTCCCCACCCTCCTATTACTCTAATGCCATCACCATGACCATTACATATCGCCATCATCTTCTCGTCATCGACATACATATCGTCACCGACATACATATCGTCACAGCTATCACCATTAGCTGTTTTATATGGGAGTCCCACCCCGGCATCGCAGGCTCAACGTTAACAGACAATCAACCTAGTGAAAATTTGCAATTACTTCCGCCCCATCACTATAACTTGTTTAACGCTCCGCATATTCACAATGGAGTTAAAAATAATTCCTTTACATGTAAATGCACGTGCGTACGTGCGTACAAGTAGCTATGCCCTTGTTTTGTACATGCATACTGTATCGTTCTTTAAATTCTATCACATGTCCAATTTCATCCCAGTAACTGCCGCTCGACTGCAGCACAACTTGCATATGTTACCATGTAATTATTTACACCTACAATCTTGGTCAGAAGTTTTGGGACACTTAACCCTTTTCCCCACAAATTGACTTTTTCGCTACCTCTCCCCCCCCCCCCACCCTCCAATACAATGTTGAGTTTTATGCATACAACCAAGCCACAATGTCTCAACTTTGTATTGGGGGGGGGGGGGGGGGGGGGGAGTGGGGACTAGGAAATGGAACGATAGTTTCTCTCTTCGAAAAAAAATGTCATTGTGGAGTATTTTCTTCGACAAATTTTGATGAAAATGCTCTTTTTAGACCTAATTTGAAAAAGACTTAGAAAAAAAAAAAGAAAAAAACTGTATAATGTATGCTATTCCCAAAGGCAGTCTATTGTTTTCTCTATTGTTCTCTTTTATAATAGCGCGTATGCATAATTAATGTATGGCGTTATACGGAAATCTTTCCCAAATTTACATAGTATTGCATTCATATATTAGCTTATATTGTAGCTTACAACTGTATAACATTTCGTATAACATTTAAGCTTACTCTTTGTTCCTTTTGATCAGTTAAAGCCGTTTTATACGACGCGATTGACAGCCATAAACACACAGCTACACCGCGACTCTAAATTAGAATTCTTCTGAAGTGTTATTTGCAACAAATGGTATCGAAATGCAACTGAACCGGAAATCGCCGAAAATCGAAACTCCACTCACCTTCTGGCGAAGCAGACATGGCCGCCATGTTGATTAAAACTAAAGAAGTTTCAGCTCTGCGGAGCAATTGCAGAATACCCCGCAAATGATATGCACCTTATTGAATAACAATAGTGCCTATTGTTTCATACCTCGTTCTTTAAGAGTTACGACTAGATGCATATCATTTGAAGGAAATCGGAAACCAGTGTCGCGTGACACCTGAACGGAAAAAAAATTGGAACGGACTTGAAATGCCTCTAAAACCAGGAAACCGGAAACCGGGAAAGGTTGGGGAGATTATAGGTACCTTAAAATTGAGGTAAATGCGCTGTAAAACGTTTTTTTTTTTAAGGAAGTACCCCATCAAAAGAAAACTTAACTTGTAAACGATGGCACCAAAAACTTGTCAGTTAATAAGTAGCACAAGAGAATACAACGAGTACATCACAAATGGACACTTGTATTTTACACATTACGTAGCCAACCAACATTTAATACTAAAATTATTTTTTCATCACTATTTCTTCATCTAAACTTAGTCTAGTTAGGCTGGCTCCTTTACATTTATGCATCTCAAAACAGCAGGCACTGTACTCTTACTATTTCAATAAAGCAACTTGGAGTAACATTCAACTTAAGAGTAATCCCAATAGACGGGATTCTCAATTTATCAAATGCTCTTGGGAGGACTGCATATTCCCAAGAGCATTTCAAAACAGTAGTTAATGCAAAATTTGAGGGGGGGGGGGTGGGGGGGGCAAACAAAGTGTATTATGGGCAATTTGAAAATAGAGAATATAATAAATGCCCTTTATGGCTGCTTGGAGGTAGATTACTTATTATTATACAGCGGTTTTCAATTGAGTATCGAAAGTACTTTTGCGATTGCTTTGGTTTTGCATTGCTAAGCTTTGCAAAAGCAAAACCTTCGCCAGTTGTCACTTGCTTGTTACATGTATTTGCTTTGACCTCTGATTGGTTCATTGGATTGTCTGCCTCTGTTGTCAATGGCCAAAGTAATTACTTTGTTTTTTTTTTTAAGTAAAAACTGCTCTATAGCAAGCGACCTTGCATTTTGTTATAAGTCCTCGTATCATACCGTCTAGTAACTTACTCGCTGTTTAAATTTAACGCCTAGTTCTAAAATAACTTAACATTTCTCCTTTTTTTTCATGAGGTCTTTTTTAGTTCGAAAGGCGACTATGATATATCGAAACTAATCAGTTAATTCATTAATACCTTACCAAAACACTTCTTTCGAAAATCATGACGAAGATGACTCCGAACAACATGTTATTCAACTAAACAAGGAAAATTATATTCTTAATATTTTGTTTTAATCCAAAACCGTTGTCAAGGCGACTATTTTAAAAGGAGCTTTTACAAGCAACTATAGCTTGTTAATCGCTTCGACGATTTTGAATCGTGTTAAAGCCTTTGAACACTACCTTTAACATGTTGTTGAAACACACGCACAATAAAGCTTTAGTTCTTTGAAATGAATTTCTTGAAAATGTTGAACGAATATTGAAACAGTTTAAACGGCTCCCACGCAACCTTTCTTATTTGGTTTCAAAATGGCATCAACATTCGCTTAAAAATTATGTTGAACAGTTGTTTAACAAATATTGAAATCGTTTAAACATCCATTAACCCTTTAAGCCATTATAAGAGTGATCAGCATCACATTTCTCCTTGTAATATCAATGCCTTCTCAATAAAAAAGGTCATGACAATTAAGGACATGATCACACAAGATGAATTCTCTTGATATATAAACAATTTCTCCCCACTACTTCTATAGGAAATGGATAGGGACAAGAAATGAGAATTTAAAGTTTGATATTAGGGCTGAAAGGGTTAAGCTGCTGTTGCACGTAACAATCTTTCGTGGAACTTGTATCGCAAAAGATATTGTTGCAAGTTGCACGTACAATGTTACACGTCACAATTTCCATGCAACTTGTTTGAAAAAGTTGAAAAATGACGCATTTGTCCCCCTCCCCCGATGCTTGGCTGTGATCGGTTGACTAAAAGAATGTAGCGAAACAAGTTGTAAGAGCCATGTTTCAGTTACACGTATTTTTGTTGTGCAAAAAAAGTAGAAAACGATTCAACTTTTCCGGCAACTGAAAAAACAAAAATTCAGTTGCACGAGAGGTGTGACGATATTTCATGGATGTTAAATGTTTTTTTTTTTTAACTGTTTTGATATCGCCCAAATTTAAGCGTGTTGGTGGGAGTTAGATTAAAGTTAGCCTTCGAGCTGTTTGGTTCTCCTTGGCTCTTTCTCTAGCTAGCCTTCGAGTTCTCTTTGGTTCGTGTGACCAAACACATCGTTACAACAATATTGTAATACACGTAAAAATCATGCTCGTAACAATTTTTTGCGTGACAAGTTGTTACTTGTAACAGCATCTTTAACCGTTTGACTCTAAAAAGGAATGGGTTCAGAGACCTTCTTAAACTCGAGTTTCCATAGTTTCATAGGAAGATAGCAGGGCAGTGACCTGTAATTTAAAGTCATCCAACCACGTCAAAAGCAATCCTTCTTGTTTCTGAGCTTGAAGCGTCGAAACCACAATTTTAAGCGCCTGCTGCCTTCCACCCGATGTCTCGCCGCTCGAGAACATCCTCTTGGAGACGTACTTGGAGTCTTTTTCCTGACGGACAGCTGCATACACAAGATTCACGTTGGAAGTCATAGCGTAGTCGGGCCTGCAATACCTTTGCTCCGTCAACAGCCACAGCAAAACAGCAAGACTGTACACACAGTGAGCTTTAAGGGTGTTTTCTACGTCTGGTTCGAATTCACGCACTCCAGGGTTCTTGTCAGGCACGTGAAAAGGCGCTTTCTCGTCTGGATACGGAATGGAATCGTCTCTTGGCTTGGAGACGTTTAGTCTGGCGTTACTGTTGCGGTCCAACTTTCATAAAACAGACAAAAAGGAACAATTAAATTAAATTAACTTTAACCCTACAGGTGGAGGCTGGGGCATTGCAACCCAACACCGCTTCCCTGAGGTCGTTGAATACATAGAGCTTACAAGCGAGGTGTGGCAAATTTATTTGGTTAACGGTCCCGGAAGGGTACAATGCCCATTTTGGGGTGGCGGTGTGCCGCTGCGATAGGACTTCCTTAAGGTTACCGTGTACCTTCAGATCGACCATTTTATTGAAAATGTTTTTTGGGCGTCAAAATAAAGTTTACGGAATGAACTTTCATCCAAAAGAAAATTATCTTGTTTATGAAGCGATATATTTTTCTAAGCGCTGTTTTCTCAAAGTTAATTTTTTGCTTGTAGGGGACACTTTAAAGAGCTACAATTCAAAGGGAATTTGTTCGATTTTCCTCAAATATGGACAGAAGCTAGGCTAGCATATAATCAACAAACGCGTGTCGACGAATTTCTTATTTCCGAAAATTTTTTCGTCAAGAGCCATTTCCGTGCGATCACTCCAATTACTGCACTTGAATATGGGAAATCGCCGACACGTTTTTTTAGCGCTTCGTGTCCGGAAACCCGAGAACAAATCAAATTTAAAAAATACAATAATCGCTTTGAGTTATAGCGTTTTAAAGCTGATTCGGACGTTTGAATTTAGACGTCGTAAGAAATTCAACAATTCATTTTATTACCAAATGGTTTCCATATTTAGATAGCCAGCTCTATAAGCTTTAATTTGATATCTGGGTTTAGGTATATTAAGCGTAATCTTAAGACGCTAGAGCTGTTATACTGGAGACACCCCCGAAGGTATACGGTAACCTTAACCCTTACCTTACACCAGGCCATGTTCACCTACAGTTTGCAACCCTATACTATACTAGTCACCAAAAATCCCTACCCCATCCCAGACTCGTTATGTTCCAGAAAATCTATTCATACAGTTTCTCAGTAAATATAACTTATTCTAGACCAAAACTTTGATTTCTATACCTATCCCAGTACCAGGACATTTGTTGTGGAGGCGCGGGGGTCTAGTGGTTAGCGCGTCGGACTTTCAACCTGCAGGTCCGTGGTCTCTGCCGTCGTGTTGTTTTCTTAGACAAGAAACTTTGCTTTCTCTCTACCCATGTGTATAAATGCCGGGTACCGGCGACATCATGCTGGGGGTAACCCTGTGATGGACTAGCATCCCATCTTCATGCTACGGAAACCGAGTTAAGCTCCGGCAGTTGTGAGCCATTAGGCTCGTGAAGAATTTACCTACCAGGACATTTGTAATCCTCAAATCCACGTGATGAAGCCTTCTATTCCAGCAATGTTCGATAGCGTCCGCCATTTGTTGAACTATTCTCAGACCATCACATTTTAGGACTGGAACATAATGAACTTTCTCCAGACGATCAAACAAGTCTATGCTCATTCTTGGTAGCAGCACAGTGATCCTGTTGCGTTGATCCAACTGCAATGACGCAGGTTTTAAAATTGTCAAGAGGTCATCTTGAATTCTGCAGATTAAAAATGAAATATAGTAAAGTAATGTTGTTGCTGGTGACGGCATGGTGTCGTTTAAAATGGTAACTGGTTGTCTTTGCTTGTGGAAGTGGCCAGAATAGAAATGCAACTTGAAAAACGCTGGCCCTTCCGTTGAGTCAGAAATTACGATTTCTTCGAGAAATCATTTGCTATTTTCTTCTTGGTGTTCTCTATAGTATAGTTTAATGAAAAAAAAAAAGCGAAATTCTAAAGATATCGACCCCGTCAAAATGGAATTATGTTTTAAACTACTGCTTTAAAACTACAACAGCCCCAATTCATGGTTACTTAATCAAAAAGGAGATTACGGTGGTTTAAACGTGGACAAGATTATATTGACTAGCTTAGAGGTTCAGCTCGTATGGTTGAATTGTTCCGTTATTTTTTAGTTCGAAGACAAAACAAAACTGTTAAAGAATTCGAATGGCCCCTCGACCCTCAATCTTCCCTCAGCTTTACCTCAGAGAACATCGAACCCGGGGTCTCAGGAAAACAAAACTGTTTGTTTCCCCTGAGCCAGTTATAAAAGTGCTAATCATTTATGACCACGTAACCGACGTTGCAATGCAATTCTGACCTTCTTGATGTTCTTGTAATGCCTAACCAAAGCTCGTCCTCCTTCGTGTCGTCGCAGGTTGGCTGTTTGGCAACCAGGAGCTTGTCGGTTTCTACTTCAAACACGTCGCCTCTGTGTCCCCTTCGTCCCAGTCCAGATCCTAAAACCGCTCTTGACGGAACCTCCAATGCTAGTGTTTGATGAAGAGCTACTGCGTTGCTCATCAATCTGGAAAAGTATGGCGCTTCTGCTGCAGCAAACTTCTGCTGATTGTACGTCAGCTTTGCTGCAGTCTCGCAAATGCTTTTGATGCAGGGCAGATTAACTTGAAAAAGCTCATGACCATTTTCGAGATCGGCTAATATCTTAACGCATATTCTGTCGGCTATCGCATCAGTATCAATTCTATCCAACACATCCTTAGCGACATTTCGCTTCCACTCTTGGTTTAACAGTGTCCCCTTTCCGCTGAACGCAGACCACACATCGCTTACCACCTTCTTTGCTTCATCCATCATCCTGACGCCAAATTTCATGAGGGCATAATTAAAATGTTGGCACACATTCCCCTCCTGTAAAAGCGGCAGAAAGCTGTACTCGAGTTGTCTCTTTACCAGGTTAGCGAGACCATCATCTTGTTTTGCCACTTCACCGAATGCCTTTTCCAGAGAAGTACGCAAATTTGATGCGATGCTAGCTAACATGTCTCGTACTTTCGCCATCGAAATGCTCATGGCCTTGAATAACACCAAGTCTTGGATTTGCCTTCGACATTGCTCGACCACTTCATTTCGACCGACAACATCCCCTATTTTAATGGTTTCAAACTGCATTTCGCATGCATCTGTTTCGATTTTCTCCCTTTTGATGCTGATGGCCATGCTAATCATTTTGGAAAATTTAGGTCTATTGTCTCTTACATAATATGTCATCCGCTGGACGTACTCTTGCTCATTCGATTCCAAGTAATCGAACAATTCATTTTGGACAGGAATTTGGAAATCGCAAGTTAGAAACAAATCGAACGCTCTGTCCTGGATTTGGCAAAGAAGCTCAGTGGCAGACTTTAAATGGGCGTTCACCCCAATGGCAGCAAATTTCAGCAGCTTGGATTTGAGAATGTCAAACTGACGTGTAAATTGGTTTGTCACTTTCCTTTGACGAGCAGTTCTGACTTCTTTGGACGACAAACCGTGAAAAAAGGGGCACTCGTTCCAAGACATGTTTTCGGGAACCATTTGGCATTTCGCGAGAGCTTGATAAACGAGATTAACTTTTCCTTCTCCACTTCGCAGTTGAGATTCTTCATCGTCTTTCGCGTCCGAGTCCCGATCAAACTCTCGCGCTGTTGCGTCTTTGTCCACCTTGTTGCATACGTAGAATATGGGCAAGTTGCCGACTTTTTCTTTCAAATTGAGAAGAAATCCTCTTTCCTTTGGTACAAACAAACAAGAAGCTTGTTATTACTGAGTCATTTATGTTACAAGCAGAACAAACTAGAGGCGCGAAAAGCAGGGAAGGAATGGCACAACAGAGATATTGTTGCCAGGGTTCGACTCTCGGACTCGGTGTTACATATGGGTTGAGTGTGTTGTTGCTTCTCGTCCTTGCTCCGAGGGTTTTTACCCCTGCTCAAAAACCAACACTCTAAATTCCAACTCGCAGGTGTGACTGACGAGTGTCACCCTCGTTAACGCTTTAGGGAGCCACATGAACCGGCCGAATAAATATGGTCTTACAACTGTTAAGAGAGATAGCGATGGTTGAACCAGGGCAACTATAACTATGGCATCATATGTCATGAACAGACATCTGTCGCATAAAGATGTTTAAAAACAAATTTAAAATACCAAAGGTTTGGTGGGTATATTGGTCAAATGCCTTAGAAATTATAAACGTTCAAAGTCAGCGTGGGCTCTTTCAGCTCCCCTCCCCAGTCTGAATGGGGTTAAGAGGCACGGCCCCTCCCATCAGGGGCATTTACACTAACCTGTAGCCTCAAGGATGAGTTACCATCTATGACATAAATGATGACCTGTAGGACTCCATGTATGCACTCATGAACGATCTTGTCTAAAGACTCGTTTTCGCTCATGCCAGGTCCATCAATGACTTCCAGGTGGCCACTCTGCAGGAGTGGATTATTAAGGCCCACTTCTACTACAGCGTTGATCCACAATGGATCGCCTCTCTTGCTTTCATCCAACTCGATTAACTCTTTAGGCAACTTCTTCTTGCTAAAGGTTGTCTTAATTGCTTCAGAAGGTATCGACTCATTCAACACCTTGGTAGGAAAATATAATTATAGCCTGAGAATACAGACGACTTTTCCCGGTGGCGGCACAACGGTTATCTCCGCGAAAAGACGTCTGAGAAACGAACACAAAAAAAGACACTGAAGATGTAACGATACCCAGATCTGATTGGTTAAAACAATTTATCAACCAATCAGAAGGACTACCTATATTTAGATAGGGTTACGTCACCAGTTCGGTATTTTTGCGCTCGTTTCTCAGACGCCTTTTCGCAAAGGGAACCGTAGTGGCGCCACCAAGAAAAGTCGTCTGTTTTCTCAGGCTAATATAACTATAGTATCTAGTTTTTAAATTTCCAGTCCTTAATAGTATCCAAACTATCAACTGATGAAATGAAATCCCAAACTATATACAAGAAATCAGACAACTTACTTTGTAGTAAATTTGCTGAGAACAACCCACAGATATTCTGCTTAGCGTTAGCCCCAGTATGGAAATGGAGACCGCACGAGGCATAGAAAAATTATTTGATTTCGGTGGGATTCGAACCCACGACCTCCCTTAAAGGAAAGCTACCTTTCCCCTCCCTTCGTGTTCCGCGCTCTCAGCTCCACGCGCTTCGCATGAGGGAGAATTCTCCTTCTTCTCCCGTTTCGAGCACCTGACACGCAGGCTACATGATGAGAGGTTACCAAGAAATTACTGTTACTTGAAGGGACACTATCACGCCGAAATAGCAAATTTTCGCTAAGCTTATTTCCACGTTATATCGCCAAATGCCACCAAATATACAACTTACTTGGATAAAAAGATTCTGTAGAGCAAAACAAATACAGTAGTTTGGAGATAAAGGACAGGAGTGCAAGGATTGAAGTGGATTACAGTTCATGAAAGTTGATTTATTGACAGGCGGTCAAGAAATCAAACTTGCCATTCCAGTGAAATTCGTACCTTTCTGGGCGTTATTTTGTCTGTTTAGTTCATATTTCTTTGCTTCTATCACGTTTGGCGATGGTTTCTTCCAATTTCAAGATAATCTTGAAAACACAATATTTAAGTTGGGACAGTGTCTCTTTAAATATGTTCAAGCTGTCTTGGGAATACAATAATCGAACCAGTTCATAAACTTGAGAAGAAATATAAGGCCTCGCACAACTTTCTGAATGGATCTATGATAACTTTACCTGGAAATAGTTCTCTTCGCTGTACTTCAACCGTACTATGCGGGATGTACAGGGAACTTCAGAAGTCGGCATAAATGATCCTCCAAGAAGTTCATTCACAAACGAACTCTTTCCACTATTAATTTGACCCACAACTAAGAGAGTCGACTTCTTGGCAGAATACGACAGCAAGCGTTGTCTTTCCGTGTCCGTAATCAGGTCTGTTTTTAAGCTCTCGCTAAGAATCTGTCTCATGCTGTCAATAAACTTTTGGGTGTCCTGTGAGCACTGCTCAAAGCAGGCTATCAGCGATGTTAGTTCCTTGAACTGGTGTTCAAATGAAGATGCGTCCACATTCGGAACTGCAACAAACAAGTAAATTTCAGTGGGCGTATCCTCTGTGATACTCCATTGTAAGGGGAGTGGAAAGGGGTAGGGGAAAGGGGGCAGAGTGAATAAAGGGGGGGAGGGGGAGGGGGGAAAGCAATATATCTAAGCAACCATGAAGATCTTATCAGGGAAATAGCATTATCTATTTTTCTTTCTTTATGTTTGATGGGTTACGTTGTTAGTGACGTGGAAGCAGACAACAGCTATTAAAAAAAGTCTTATGGTTTAAAATTTTATTTGTGACATTTCTGCACCAAAATAGACATGAAAATTACCAGTACTAAATACTAGATGGGCTTTAGTATTGCAATACCCAATCCAAAGGTGTAGAAGTGAACTACTTAGACATTACTTTCTGAGGGCCTCCCTGTCTCGATCCATAAACATGACATTCCTCTCTATATCTTGCTAAAAATTAAAGGACCGAAAAATCTTTTCAGTTCTAAACATTTACACTCCAATGCTATGCATGCATAGTGCGGATCGTTCTTTAAATTCCATCACAAAAAAGAGATTTTAGAATAACAATGAAGATAGACACCTTAGCTAATATTTTGCAGGGGTGTAGCCAGGACTTTTTCAATATGCACAATCAATTTTCAAACCCCCGCTCACCCCCTCCCTATCTCCTACCTTATTCATTTTTACTTATTTTTATTTTTTATTTCAACTTTTTCAGATATGCACGTGCGTACGTGCGTACAAGTAGCTAATGCCCCTGTTTTGTGCATGCACACTGGATCGTTCTTTAAATTCCACCACATGTCCAATTTCATCCCAGTCAAGGCCTGTTTACACATGCGATTTTTGATGCGATTTTTGTCGCGCTCTCCGATGCAACTTTTGTCGCAAGTGTAAATTAGCGGCGATTTCCTGTGCGATTCGGGTGCGATAATGCTTTGATTTGCTGTGATTTCCCAAAAATTGCCTTCAAGTTGCATGAGGTTTCGAACATGTTCGAAACCTCTGCGACATCGCGCGACAAATCGCGCCCAAATCGCACTGAAATCGCCGCCCGTTTACACATGCGATTTGAAGATGCAACTTGCGCGCGACAAAAATTGCATCGACAAGTGCGACAAAAATTGCACAAAAAATCGCCTGTGTAAACCGGCCTTAACTGGCGCTCGACTGCAGCACAACTTGCATATATTACCATGTAATTATTCACAGACAGCACTAGAATACTATACAGTTCTAATAATAACAAGCCTGTAATAGCAACACAAAATTCTCTAGAGTTGAACCAGACGGGTAATATTAAAAATGTCTGGAACAATTCCTTTGTTGAACTAATAAATGGAAGTCTGGCTGATTGGCATTCTGGGCGTTTTTAGCGACAATTAACCTATTAAACCTCTAGTTTCTGTTCCTTGACAATTACATAGCACTGCATTTATAGTATTTATATATTGTAGCTTACCACTGAACTCTTTTTGATCAGTTAAAGCCGTTTTATACGACGCGATTGACAGCCGTAAACACACAGTTGCACCACGACTCTAAATTAGAATTCTTCTGAAATGATTTTTGCAACAAATCGCATCGAAATGCAACCGAACGGGGAATCGAAACTCCACTCACCTTCTGGCGAAGCAGACATGGCCGCCATGTTGATCAAAACTAAAGAAGTTTTAGCTCTACTCTACAACGAAAGTCTTGAACGTGGTTTTGCCATGCGATGAAGCCTTCACAGCGAGCCATCAAGTTCGATCAGTCAAAACCGGTCAAGCGTTCCCGCCAAGAATGAATTAATGAATTCATTATTGCAAATTTGATTTGATTACTCGTTTCAATAATCCGCTCTTCGAATAAATAATGCAAAATTCAAAATAAGCCTCGATTCAAAAATCGAATTTTTATTGGATTACTGTGCGAATCCGAACACCATGAACACTATGACTTGATTTTGACTTTTCCTATTGTGCAGCAACCAATCAGAAGCGACTCCAAACCGCAACAAACCCAAACAAACGGTTAGGCTCCAAGGTGCGGGATTGCAGAAAATTGGAATATACTAATTTGCATCTCATTGAATAAGAAAAGAGCTCATTGTCTCAGTGCCTCGTTCTAAAAAGAATTGAAAAGAATAGACCCAATTTTCCGCAATCCCGCACCTCACTCCGGTTAGGGTGCGTTCTTTGGTCGAATCCAAAAACGGATTTGTTGGGAAGGATTCTTCGGATTTGCGGTTTTGGCCGTCCCCTTTTTTTTCTCCGTTTACCGTCGAGTGCGTTTCCTAATTTTGGGTCGGTCGGTCGGATTAAAAAAAAAATCTTAAAAAAAAAAAATTCAGGAGCAATCTGGAACTAGAAGGCCCGGTACCCAAGCATCATGGCCGTGGAGCCTGGAAACAACGAGACGTGGTTACAAAATTAACATGGCGGCAATTGAAGAAAAGATCGATGTCGTGGTGAAACTCAGCCGAGAAAAGCGAAAACAATGTTGATATTTCAGATTAAAAGTCAGAAAAAAATGTTTCACTAGGTCATTTATACCTTCCTCGCAACTTTTTTTTTTGAAAACGCAGAAATATGGGTCGGTCGGACGACGGTAAACGGAGAAAAAAAAGGGGACGGTCTTTCAAAGGAACGCCAAATCCAGAAAAGGATATGTGTCATGTGACAGCAATAAAGTCACGCTATGAAGATTTTGCACAGCTCGGGGTATGCTTGACTATTGTTGCGTAATTCATGGGTGACATAAAACAAAGCAACGAAGGGCATAAAAAAATTGTAATAGAGTGCAAGACAACACGAACAACGGTAGACCACAAAGAAAAAAGTCACCAGTACGCAACCTCGTATATTTGCTGGTGTTAAAAAACGCCAAAAGGGCGAGGAAAGTTTTTATTACTTGGGCGTAGCGACCAAGTATAAAAATGCAGTTTGGTCGTCCACAAATGTGCAGTATTGCGCAACTCTGGGGACGGCGGGATTGTTCAAACCTTCACCGCGGTCACACGTCTGTTGAAGCCACAAATGTAATAATTGACCACAAATGTTATAAAGCCCTCAAATGTAATAAGGATTGACCACAAATGTAATAAAGCCCTCAAATGTAATAAGGATTGACCACAAATGTAATAAAGCCCTCAAATGTAATACGAATTGACCACAAATGTAATAGATTTTAACGTGCGTTCTTCAGTTTGCACAGCAGGGTTACCAGCCCTAAGTTGTGAGGACCAGGAATTTGCCAGTCATGCATATCTTTCTCGGACAACCAAACTTGAACAAACTGAAGTTGTCTATGTAGTGTGTTGGACGTCATCTGTCATTCACGTGACCAAACCTGAAGTTGCTATTATCTCAACTAAACATTTTCTAGTACGGAACCAAGGCCCAGTTATAAAATGTAACTGAACGAAGTAATGTTCGGAGTGAATATCTGTCAAGTTAAAAGAAACGTTTATTCACATTTCACAACCTGAACGAACGTAATCAATTATTTTTGCTAGCCTCTTGTCATTTCATTTCAGTTCACTGAGGTCTAAGCGGTATACCACTTCATCGGTCACTTGTTCAATCCCGAAGTAACAACTACAATCAATGAAGAGCGCCTCGCAACCAGACTTTGTAAAATTTTTTCAAATAAACTGTCAGCTGCGTCAGTACTACTTTCAGCTGGCTACTCTACCATTTCAGAGGCAAATAAAATCTCCGTAACATCACCCAGTAGCAGTACCTCTATATGAAACAGTATAAACTACACGCATAGACAGGATACCCGTGTACAACAGGTTTCGTGACAATCAACTCACAGAGAGAAAACTTAGGCTATGTCCACACTATACCGGATAGCTTATCATGTCGACATGAAAAATACTTCGGCCTGGTGTGAACAGAAACGACGCAGAACTGGATATTTACTTCTTTTTCTGTGGGTTTCAATCCTCGCTCCTGGTTGTTGACTTCCGCTACAGTTCAGTTTGATTGCCTGTTCACACTGCCCCAGAGATTGGCACGAGAATCTATCCGATATGTGACGATTCACTTTCACGAGCGCCGCGTTGCAGCGGCACTCCGGAACAAAAATCGTTCCGAAACTAGCGTTTCATGTCTGAACGAAAGGCCTATCCGGTATGGTTTTCGTGCCGGCGCAAGAGCTATCCGGTATAGTGTAAATATAGGCTATGTCTTCTAACTTAGGCCTTACTACAGCAACCGCATAACTCCGCATAACTCTCCTGTAAGCGGACATCCACCCTATTTTTCTTTGGTGTCCGCTTATGGGAATAATTCTCGTAAGCGGACAGCTCTACTAACGGACACTTTTTTCAATTCCCGAGGGTGTCCGCTTACGAGAGAGTTGACTGTACTCATAAAACAATTTTATTCTATTATTTTTATGAAGAGTCAAACAAATAAAAAATGCTGCTCAAAAGGGGGGGGGGGGGGGGTCCGCCTCTGATGAATGAATGAATGAATGAATGATGAGCAGAGGCGGATCCAGGGGAGGGGTTGAAGGGGTTGCAACCCCCCCCCCCACCCCTCTTTGAGCAGCATTTTTTATTTGTTTGACTCTTCATAAAAATAATAGAAAAATTGTTTTATACGTAGTTGTTTCACTTCCACCAATTAACTGATTGTCAAGTTAGGAAAAGATAATGTACATTTCGCGACAGTAGGACGTTTACATGTGAAAAGATCGTGTCAGGATTCAATCGATCATTTCATAAAATCTTTGACTATTTCCCTTCTTGATTTTCTGATTATTCAAATGCAAGACCGATTTTCTGACGAGGATCGCCACGCCTCCCACTTGCTTTATCTAGTACCATCAATCATAGTCAATAACACCCTGGAGCTATCTGATGAAACAGAAGGCATGTTGTACTGGGAGAAACACCTTCCATTTCCCAAATCCCTTGGGAATGAGCTGCGAAGATGGCAAACTATGTGGCAGTCAGCAGAGAACGAACTTCCAAGCAATCTTGTACTAGCACTTGGTGCGTGTGACGAGGATGCTTTTCCAAACATCCATCGTCATCTCATTGCATGCACCCTACCAATCAGTAGTGCTGAAGTGAGCGGTCCTTTTCACTCATGAAACAGATCAAAACCTGCTCCAGATCAACGATGTTTGAAGAGCGCTTCTCATATCTCGCTGTTATTGCCATGCATTACTCTGATAAATTTGAGTAGACGAGATATGCGAGGGTTTTGTAAAAGCTCATCCAAGAAGACTCTTTTAGGCTACATTGTTCGATTTACGATGTAGAAAAACGACAAATTACTATCGTTGTTTCTGCTGTCCGTTTTAATCATGCATTACAGTACAAATCCGCAAGTAAGAACCTGCATTTTCCCAAGTTAGCCTAAACAGGTTCTTACATAAATGGTAAGAAAAAATAACATTGTAACTAATAGAATGGCTCTTATGCATGATGACGTCACCAGCTCAAAATTCACCACCAAGCCTCGTTTGTACTACATTCCTTGCAAACCTATTTGCAAGGAATATATTTTCATATCAATGAAGCATTGACATGGAAATTATATGGAAATATTGTGAACAAAGAATCTTATTCCCAGAAGGTTGGAATTGGGTACAATGCGTTAGCCGAATTTGTCTATTCAGCCTATTCCTTATATAAAATCAGCATACCAAGTATTTAAGTAAAAATGACTTTAATAAGAAAAATTGAAGCACTGATCGCAGAACATAACATTATATACATGTACTCTTATTTGCCCAAGTGTACTGTACACATTTTTTATACATATTTTATAAATAAGATAAGAACCTGTTTCAAATTTTAGGCTAAACAGGTTCTTGTGTAGAGGGGGTCTAACTGGCAAATTTTAGCCTAACAGGTTCTTAAAAACTAGGTTCTTACTTGCGGGTTTTTACTGTATTATTATTTTTGGTCCTTTGAGAAATAAGGTAAACTCCAGATTTTATATCATGCCTTCACAAACGCTTTTCGAGTCTCAGGAATGCTGGAAATGGCGTTTTAGAGGGTAAAATCGTTCAAATTTTCCGGGGGAGATGGCCCCGGAAACCGCTAGAAGCTCGCGCCTGCAGCGCTCGCCATCCACGCCGATGGCGCCGAAAGTTATTAAGGTGTACAACCCCGCTTTCAGGAATTCCTGGATCCGCCCCTGATGAGCGAATGGACGGACGGACGGACGGACGGATGACATGGATGGATGGATGGATGGATGAATGAATGCCCAATTAAATTAAGGGACTCCAGGGAGTGGGAAAGTTTGGGGAGATTATAGGTACCTTAAAATTGAGGTAAATGCGCTGTAAAACGTTTTTTTTTTAAGGAAGTACCCCATCAAAAGAAAACTTAACTTGTAAACGATGGCACCAAAAACTTGTCAGTAAATAAGTAGCACAAGAGAATACAACAAGTAGATCACAAATGGATTCTTGTATTTTACACATTACGTAGCCAACCAACATTTAATACTAAAATTATTTTTTCATCACTATTTCTTCATCTAAACTTAGTCTAGTTAGGCTGGCTCCTTTACATTTATGCATCTCAAAACAGCAGGCACTGTACTTTTACTATTTCAATAAAGCAACTTGGAGTAACATTCAACTTATGAGTAATCCCAATAGACGGGATTCTCAATTTATCACAATTACAATCCCCCCCCCCCCCCCCCCCTCGCAGAGAATTTTTTTAATGAAGGATTTCTTCCACTTTGAAAAATTACATCTCAAAACAAGTGAATATAACGATTTTATCTTCACTGTGAAGGGTGAAGACATCGAGTTTCTACGTTCGCTTTCTAACATGTTTGTCCCTATAAAATGCCAAGTGAACGGAAAGGCGTTGGTCTACGTATCGAATCTACCTCGGAAATCTGTGATGCATTTCAGAAACGTTCGGAAAACTTCGAAAAATAATCGGAAACGTTCGTACTATACAAGTACAATTTTCAAATCTTTGGAAATTCGTTAGTAGCCTTGTAATTAATATATGTATTGAACTAGCGTGAGGTCTGTATTGGGAAATACTATTCGAGTCCTTTTTTCCCCATACGGACCTAACAAGCTAGTTTGGGTATTGCTTTAGTTCGCAAATCTTGTTTGTCTCTGCTGCGGAGCGAGCGTATTCGACGTATTCGTCTCGATAAAACAACTCGAGCACGTCATTTTCGTTGTACAACTTCCAAATAACGGTGAAAAGATTTCTTACTTAAAATTTAAAACATTTTCTTTTGTTTTCCGTGAAAACCGAAACAATTTGAGCTATGTTGGATAATTTGCTTCGTAAGCGGTCCATCTTAGCGGTCCGTGTTGCAAAATTCGGACCGCTCGGAGAACCAGTCAGAATGTTCCTTTCATCAAGGACCAGTTTGCCGATATAATAAATGCCCTTTGTGGCTGCTTGGAGATATAAAATTTTTCTACACTTGTTTAATCCGATTTCTCACTCATTCGTTGCATTCACTCCTGGAAAAATCGTAGCCTGTTCAAGGAATTCAGGTAGGGTTGGGGGAGGGGGGGGGGGGGGGATTGGCCGCAGGTTAAGCGGCGCGCAGAAGCAAAAATATCGCGATTGCTAACGGAGAGGGTTTGCGCACCGGTTTTGAGTTGCTCCCCGGCCCCACAATCTAAACCCCTGAAACAGGCTACAGAAATCTCCACGCACCCGTCCATGTATTATCTACTATATACATCGATTTAGAAAGGGTTATCGTGGATTATGCATCGATTTAGAAAGGGTTATCATGATTATACATCGATTTCGAAAGGGTTATCGTGGATTATACATCGATTTCGAAAGGGTTATCGTGGATTATACATCGATTTAGAAAGGGTTATCGTGGATTATACATTGATTTAGAAAGAGTTATCGTGGATTATACATCGATTTGGAAAGGGTTATCGTGGATTATACATCGATTTGGAAAGGGTTATCGTGGATTATACATCGATTTGGAAAGGGTTATCGTGGATTATACATCGATTTAGAACGAGTTATCATGGATTAGATAGGCTCAACTAAAGGAACCGCACGAGGGTAAAGACCAAAGAAGTTTTATAACCACTTGACAATTTTACTATTCATCCACTATTGAAAAGATTACTGATCATTATACAGTGGTTTTCAATTGAGTGTCGAAAGTAATTTTGCGAGTGATTTGGTTTTGCATTGCCAATTTTTGTGATTGGCTAAAAAATCTCGCGCCAATTTTATGAAATAATCAAAAGCAAAACCTTACCCAGTTGTCACGTGCTAATCTCTTTGCTACATGTATTTGCTTTGACCTCTGATTGGTTCATTGGATTGTCTGCCTCTGTTGTCAATGGCCAAAGTAATTACTTTGTTTGTTTATTTGTTGGTTGGTTTTTTTGTTTTGCGAAACTTTAGTAAAAACTGCTTTATAGAAAGCGACCTTGCATTTTGTTATAAGTCCTCGTATCATACCGTCTAGTAACTTACTCGCTATTTAAAGTTAACGCCTAGTTCTAAAATAACTTAACATTTGTCCTTTTTTCATGAGGTCTTTTTTAGTTCGAAAGGCGACTATGATATATCAAAACTAATCAGTTAATTCATTAATACCTTACCAAAACACTACTTTCGAAAATCATGACGAAGATGACTCCGAAAAACATGTTGTTCAACTAAACAAGAAAAATTATATTGTTAATATTTTGGTTTTAATCCAAAACTGTTTTTAAGACGACTGTTTTAAAAGGAACTTTTACAAGCAACTATAGCTTGTTAATCGCTTCGACGATGTTGAATCGTGTTAAAGAATTTGAACACTACCTTTAACATGTTGTTGAAACGCACGCACAATAAAGCTTTAGTTCCTTGAAATGAATTTCTTGAAAATGTTGAACGAATATTGAAACAGTTTAAACTGCTTCTACGTAACCTTTCTTATTTGGTTTCAAAATGGCATCAACATTCACTCAAAAATTATGTTGAACAGGCCCTGGTTGTTCAAAAGGTGGATAGCGCTATCCACCGGATAAATCACTGTCCAGTGGATAAGCATTAACAAAATCCTTTGTGTTATCCAAAGGACAGTGATTTATCCGGTGGAAAGTGCTATTCACCTTTTGAACAACCGGGGCCAGTTGTTTAACAATACTGAAACCATTTAAACGTCCATTAAGCTGCTGTCACACGTAACAACTTTTCGTGGAACTTGTCTCTCAAAAGATATTGTTGCAAGTACAATGTTACACGTTTTACAATTGCCATGCAACTTGTTTGGCAAAAAAAAAAAAAAATTACGAAAGTTGAAAAATGACACATCTGCCCCAACCCACCTTCCCCCTCCCCCATCCCCTCCCCCATCCCCTCCCCCGATGCTTGGCTGTGATCGGTTGACTAAATGAATGTAGCGAAACAAGTTGCAAGAGCCATGTTTCAGTTACACGTATTTTTGTTGTGCAAAAAAGTAGAAAACGATTCAACTTTTCGTTCAACTTAAAAAACAAAAATTCAGTTGCACGAGAGGTGTGACGATATTTCACGTATGTTAAATGAAGTGTTTTTCAACTGTTTTGATATAGTCCGGATTTGAGCGTGTTGGTGGGAGTTAGAGTAAAGTTAGCCTTCGAGCAGTTTGGTTCTCCTTGGTTTTTTTCTCTAGCTAGCCTTCGAGTTCTCTTTGGTTCGTGTGGCCAAACACATCGTTACAACAATATTGTAACACACGTAAAAACCATGCTTGCAACAATTTTTTAGCGTGACAAGTTGTTACCTGTAACAGCACCTTTAACAGTTTGACTCTAAAAAGGAATGGGTTTAGAGACCTTCTTAAACTTGCGTTTCCATGGTTTCATAGGAAGATATCAGTTCAGTGACCTGTAATTTAAAGTTATCCAACCACGTCAAAAGCAGCCCTTCTTGTTTCTGAGCGTGAAGCGTCGAAATCACAATTTTAAGTGCCTGCTGCGTTCCACCCGATGTCTCACCCCTCGAGACCATCCTTTTGGAGACGTACTTGAAGTCTTTTTCCTGAGCGATAGCTGCATACACACGACTTACGTCGTTCGTCGTAGCGTAGTCGGGCCTGCAATACTTTTGCTCCGTCAGCAGCCACAGCAAAACAGCAAGACTGTACACACAGTGAGCTTTAAGGGTGTTTTCTACGCCTGGTTCGAATTTACGCACTCCAGGGGTCTTGTCAGGCACGTGAAAAGGCGCTTTCTCGTCTGGATACGGAATGGAATCGTCTCTTGGCTTGGATACGTTTAGTCTGGCGTTATTGTTGCGGTCCAACTGTCATAAAACAGACAAAAAAGACCAATTAAATGAAATGAACTTTAACCGTACAGTTGGAGGGGCATTGCAACCCAACACCGCTTCCCTAAGGTCATTGAATACATAAAGCTTACAAGCACGGTGTGGTAAACTAATTTGGGTAATGGTCCCCGAGGGGTACAGTGCCCATTTTAGGGTGTTGGTGTGCCGCTACGATGGGACTCCCTTAACACTTACCCTACACCAGGCCATGTTCACCTACAGTTTGCAACCCTGTACTAGACTAGTCACCAAAAATCCCTACCTTATCACAGACTCGTTATGTTCCAGAAAATCTATTCATACAGTTTCTCAGTAAATATAACTTATTCTAGACCAAAACTCTCTGATTTCTATACCTACCCAAGACAAAACTGTTTGAAAACCATATCCTTTACAGTGGCACATACCCATATAGCTTATATATGAGAGAACTACTCCCGGGGGGAAGGGGGGGGGGGGAATAGTACTGATATAAGAAAAGTACCAGGAGGAGGCGCGGTGGTGTAGTGGTTAGCATGTCGGACTTTCAACTTGAAGGTCGGTGGTTCAAGCCTGCTCTCTGCCGTCGTGTTATTTTCTTAGACAAGAAACTTCGCTCCACGTTGTCTTTCTCTACCTAGGTTTATAAATGGGCACCGGCGACATCATGCTGGGGGTAACCTTGTGATGGACTAGCATCCCATCCAGAGGGAGTAGTAATATTCTTAGTTGCTTCATGCTACGGAAACCGGGTTAAGCTCTGGCAGTTGTGAGCCACTATTGGGGGTAAGGGTCGTGAAGAATTTACCTACCAGGACATTTGTAATCCTCAAATCCACGTGATGAAGCCTTCTATTCCAGCAATTTTCGATAGCGTCCGCCATTTGTAAAACAATTCTCAGACCATCACACTTTGAGACTGGAACATCATGAGCTCTCTTCAGACGATCAAACAAGTCTATGCTCATTCTTGGTAACAGCACAGTGATCCTGTTGCGTTGATCCAACTGCAACGACGCAGGTTTTAAAATTGTCAAGAGGTCATCTTGAATCCTGTATATTAAAAATGAAATACAGCAAGGTAATAAAATGGAAACTGATTGTCTTTGCTTGTGGAAGTGGCCACGATAGAAATGGATCGCAACTTAACGTTGGCCCTTTACTTGGGGCAGTGATTGCGACTTCTTCGAGAAGTCAGTTGCTATTTTCTTCTACAGTATAGTTTTGATTTTTGAAAAAAGCGAAATTCTAAAGATATCGACCCGTCAAAATGAAATTATGTTTTAAACTACTGCTTTAAAGCTACAACAGCCCCAAAATCACGGCAACTTAATCAAAAAGGAGCTCACGGTGGTTTAAACGTAGACAAGATTATATTGACTAGCTCAGAGGTTCAGCTCGTATGATTTAATTGTTCCGTTATTTTTTTAGTTGGAAAATGAAGCAAAACTTTCAAAGAATTCGAATGGCCCCTCGACCCTCAATCTTCCCTCAGCTTTAGCTCAGAGAACATCGAGGGTCTCAGGAAAACAAAACGTATTTTGTCCCCTGAGCCAGTTACAAAAGTGCTAACCATTTATGACCACGCAACCGACGTTGCAATGCAAATCTGACCTTCTTGATGTTCTTGTAATGCCTAACCAAAGCTCGTCCTCCTTCGTGTCGTCGCAGGTTGGCTGTTTGGCAACCAGGAACTGGTCGGTTTTTACTTCAAAAACGTCACCTCTGTGTCCCCTTCTTCCCAGTCGAGCCCCTAAAACTGCTCTCGACGGAACCTCCAATGCCAGTGTTTGATGAAGAGCTGCTGCGCTGCTCATCAATCTGGAAAAGTATGGCGCACTGGCTGCAGCAAACTTCTGCTGATCGTCCGTCTGCTTCGCTGCGGTCTCGCAAATGCTTATCATAAAGCGCAGATTAAGTTGAAAAAGCTGATGACCATTTTCGAGATCGGCTAATATGTTAACGCATATTCTGTCGGCTACCGCATCGGTGTCAATTCTATCCAACACATCCTTAGCAACATTTCGCTTCCACTCTTTGTTTAACAGTGTCCCTTTTCCTCTGAACGCAGACCACACATCGCTTACCACCTTCTTCGCTTCATCCATCATCCTGACGCCAAATTTCATCAAGGCATAATCAAAATGCTGGCACACATTCCCCTCCTGGAAATGCTGCAGAAAGCTGTACTCGAGTTGTCTCTTTACCAGATTAGCAAGACGATCATCATGTTTTGCCACTTCACTGAATGCCTCTTCCAGAGAAGTACGCAAATTTGATGCGATGATAGCTATCGTGTCTCGTACTTTCGCCATCGAAATGTCCATGGCTTTGAATAACACCAAGTCCTTGATTTGCCTGCGACATTGCTCGACCACTTCATTTCGACCGACAACATCCCCTATTTTAATGGTTTCAAACTGCATTTCGCATGCATCTGTTTCGATTTTCAACCTTTTGATGCTGATGGCCTTGCTAATCATTTTGGCAAACTTAGGTCTATTGTCTCTTACATAGAATCTCATCCGCTGGACGTAGTCTTGCTCCTTCGATTCCAAGTAATCGAACAATTCACTTTTGACAGGGGTTTGGAAATCGCAAGTTAGAAACAAATCAAACGCTCTGTCCTGGATTTGGCAAAGAAGCTCAGTGGCAGACTTTAAATGGGTGTTCACACCAATGGCAGCAAATTTCAGCAGCTTGGATTTGAGAATGTCAAACTGCTCCGTAAATTGGTTTGTCACTTTCTTTAGACGAGCACTTCTGACTTCTTTGGACGACAAACCGTGAAAAAACGGGCACTCGTTCCAAGGCATGTCTTCGGGAACCATTTGGCAGTTCGCGAGAGCTTGATAAACGAGATTTACTTTTTCTTCTCCACTTCGCAGTTGAGATTCTTCATCGTCTTCCGCGTCCGAGTCCCGATCAAACTCTCGTGCTGTTTGGTCTTTGTCCACCTTGTTGCATACGTAGAATATGGGCAAGTTGCCGACTTTTTCTTTCAAATTGAGAAGAAATCCTCTTTCCTTTGGTACAAACAAACAAGAAGCTTGGTTATTACTGAGTCATTTATGTTCAGTACCCGCAAAATAAACTAGAGACGCGAAAATTTGGGAAGAGAGACACAGCAGAGACAATGTTGCTGGGGTTCGACTCTCGGATTCGGTGTCACATGTGGGTTGAGTGTCTTTGGTTCTCGTCCTTGCTCCGAGGATTCCCCCCCCCCCCCCCCCCCCCCCCGTGCTCATAAACCAACACGTCTAAATTCCAACTCGCACTGGATGTGACTGACAAGTGTCACCCTCGTTAACGCTTCAAGGAGCCACATGAACCGGCCGAATATATATGGTCTTACAACTGTTAAGAGAGATAGCGATGGTTGAACCAAAGGTAATACAGCAACTATAACCATGGCATTTGGAACGGAACATCTTAACCCCATCCATACCTAGCTGTTTTTGGTCTACTTGGACCAGTCCGGGAGGGAGGGGGGAGGTTCCACCCGATAACTTCAAAAGTACTAAGAGTACTATAAGAGTACTACTTCGAGAGTACTATAACTTCAAGAGTACAATCCATTCCAAGAAAACTTGGGACGGTATGTAGTAAGTAGAAAAATGTCTAGGTTAAGGTGGGTCACGCGATGTGATGGCATCGTATGACATGGAATTAAGTCATGATTTCAGAACGGCCGACATCTTGGATTTTCATGTTACCATGGTCAAAAGTAATGAAAATCTATAGAAGGATACTAAAATGATCTTAATACGTAAAATTTCCTAGAAGAAAGTTTAAACGGTTACTTAAGCAGTAAATTCACAATTGAGGAAACATGCCAATCAAAAGATGGTTGACATGGAAACGTCGCATGTCATGAACAGGCATCTGTCGCATAAAAATGTTTCAAAATAAATTTATAAAAACTAAACGTTTGGTGGGTATATCGGCCAAATGCCTTAGAAATTATAAACGTTCAAGTTAGCGCGGGCACTTTCAGCTACCCTCTCCAGTCTGAATGGGGTTAAGAGGTGTTAAGACGAATTTCCGGCCCCTCCCATCAGAGGCATTTACACTAACCTGTAGCCTCAAGGATGAGTTACCATCTATGACATAAATGATGACCTGTAGGACTCCATGTATGCACTCATGAACGATCTTGTCCAGAGACTCGTTTTCGCTCATCCCAGGTGCATCAATAACTTCCAGGTGGCCACTCTGGAGGAGTGGATTATTTAGGCCCACTTCTACTACAGCGTTGATCCACGATGGATCGCCCCTCTTGCTTTCATCCAACTCAATTGCCTCTTTAGGCAACTTCTTCTTGCTAAAGGTTGTCTTAATTGCTTCAGAAGGTCTCGACTCATTCAACACCTTGGTAGGAAAATATAATAATAGCCTGAGAAAACAGACGACTTTTCGCGGTAGCGCCACTTTGGTTCCCTCTGCGAAAAGGCGTCTGAGAAACGAGCGCAAAAATACCGTACTGATGATGTGACCCTTCCCAGATATTATTGGTTGAAACAATCTCTCAACCAATCAGAGGGACTGCCTAGATCTGGGTAGCGTTACGTCACCAGTTCGGTATTTTTGCGTTCGTTTCTCAGACGTCTTTTCGCAGAGGGAACCGTAGTGTCGCCACCGCGAAAAGTCGCCTGTTTTCTCAGGCTTATATAACCATAGCATCTACTTTTTAAATTTCCAGTCCTTAATAGTATCCAAACTATCAACTGATGAAATGAAATCCCAAACTATATACAAGAAATCAGATAACTAACTTTGTATAAATTTGCTGAGAACCCACAGATTTTCCGCTGAGAGTTAGCCCTCGTAAAAAAAAGGGGACCGTACGAGGGAAAGAAAAATTATTTGATCTCGGTGGGATTCGAGCCCACGACCTCCTGCTACAGCTTGAGCCACGAAGCCGCACTGGAGAAGATCGTGGGTGATAAGGTAATTCGTGAAGGAAAGCTGCCTTCCCCCTCCCTTCGCGTTCCGTGCTCTCAGCTCCACGCGCTTCGCACGCGCTAGAATTCTCCTTCTTCTCCCCTTTCTAGCACCTGACACGCAGGCTACACGATGAGAGGTTATTATGAAGTTACTGTTACTTTAAGGGACACTGTCCGGCCGAAACAGCAAAATTTCGCTAAGCTTATTTCCACGTCATATCGCCAAATGACACCAAATATACAACTTAGTTGGATAAAAGATTCTATAGAGCAAAACAAAATCAGTAGTTCGGAGATAAAGTGCAGGATTGCAAGGACTGAAGTGTATTACAATTCATGAAAGTTGATTTACTGACAGGCGGTCAAGACATCAAACTTGCCATTCTAGTGAAATTCGTACCTTTCTGGGCGTTATTTTGTCTGTTTAGTTCATTTCTTTGCTTCTATCACTTTTGGCGATGGTTTCTTCCAATTTCAAGATAATCATGAAAACACGATATTTCAGTCGGGACAGTGTCTCTTTAAATACTATGTTCAAGCTGTCTTGGCAGGGGCGGATCCAGGGGGGTGAAGTGGATGAATTCCCCCCCCCCCCCCACCTCTTTTTCTGAGACCCTTTCTTTCTTTTTTTCTTAAGTATTTCTCAAATAAATAACCTCAACCAGCCTTTGGTTCTACTGTATTTAAAATTTCACCCCCCATTTCCAAATCCTGGATCCGCCCCTGCTTGGAGATGCAAAAATCGAACCAATTCGTAAACTTGAGAAGAAAATAGGGCCTCACAAACTTTCTAAACGGATCTATGATAACCTTGCCTGGTAATAGTTCTCTTCGCTGTACTTCAGTCGTACTATGCGGGATGTACAGGGAACTTCAGAAGTTGGCATAAATGATCCTCCAAGAAGTTCATTCACAAACGAACTCTTTCCACTATTGGTTTGGCCCACAACTAAGAGAGTCGACTTCTTGGCAGAGTAAGACAGCAAGCGTTGTCTTTCCGTTTCCGTAATCAGGTCTGTTTTTATGCTCTCGCTAAGAATCTGCCTCATGCGGTCAATAAACTGTTGGGTGTCCTGTGAGCACTGCTCAAAGTAGGTTATCAGCGAGGTTAGTTCCTTGAACTGGTGTTCAAATGAAGATGCGTCCACATTCGGAACTGCAACAAACAACTAAATTTCAGAGGAATGGGGGAGGAGGACGGGAAAGGGGGCACAGTGACAGGGGGGAGGGGAGGGAGCAATAAATCCAAGCAACCATGAAGATCTTATCAGGGAAATAGCATTATCTAGTTTTCTTTCTTTATGTTTGATGGGTTACATTTTGCTTGTGACGTGGAGGCAGACAAAAGCTATTAAAAAAGTCTGCACCAAAATAGACATGAAAATTACCAGTAGTAGATACTAGATAGGCTTTGGTTTTGCAAAACCCAATCCAAAGGTGGAGAAGTGAACTAATTAGACATTAATTTTTGAGGGCCTCCCTGTCTCCATAAACATGACATTCCTCCTTATATCTTGCAAAAAGAAAATCTTTTCAGTTCTAAACATTTTAAAACCAACCACCCTGCCATCCCATCCCTCCCCCTCCCCTCCCCCCCCCCCCCCTCCTTCCTTACAATGGTGTCTGGTTCTGCTATTGTATGCAATAGGAATCATTTAATTAGGACAATATAACAGGAAAGAATGAAAGCCTGGGGACTTCAAAACGAAGGGGTTATCAAACACTGTTAATTCATCTAAGATGTGGAAAGGAGGAAAATGTCTTAAATGTGGG
>JAJGOT010000095.1:60000-115000 GCA_022457155.1 Cladopsammia gracilis | reverse complement strand
CTGACTACGTCAAAAAAATTAACTTTGCGAGACACTAATACGACAGAAACCGATAAAGCAGGGTAGCAACCGCGGACGCTCTTATTGGAGCTGACGTAACAGTTGTTCGCGGTTGCTATCCTGCTTTATCGATTTCTGTCGAATTGGTGTCTTGCAAAGTTAATTTTTTTACGTAGTCAGATCAGCCTTGCAGTTTATTGTTACTAATGTTAATGCTTGGGGGCAAACCATTATATTTTTAGGGGGAGGGCCCGGAGGGGGGGAAGGGGGAAGGGGGGAGGGGGAAGAGGGCTTGGGTGATTTTGAAAAAAAATTTCTGGAACTGCAAAAGCCCGACTTTAGGCTTTCTCTTTTCAGCAAAAAATCCTGGCAGAAAGAATTCCTGCAGTGACACAGCCAAAGGAAAATATTCCAAGAACAGATTTGATCAACTGCCAACCCAACCCTTATGCACCTATCAGAATTAAGTGAGATGAGACGGGGTGGGGGAGTAGGAGCAGGTTGTTATATCTCAAGTGTGTTTAAAAGACTTGACTCAACCAATAATTTAGTGGCTTTTTTTTTTTCAAGTAAAAGAATTTCTCTAATATTTATGAAACTTGACAAGCATTTTATTATTCCTCGTTTGTATCAATTTGATCAACTTTTTCTTGTCAAGCTGGGGTCACGTGACTTGCATTCGCCTTATAACAGTTATTTATCAAGGAAAATTGGGAATAGATTCACATTTTATTCATATTTTTTTATTCATTTTTCTATGAGTCCTAGTATTAGGGATAAATAATGCTAGCTAATGTAATCATGTCCATATGTCAACGGAAACCGCCAATAATATTATGACAGATGTCAAAATATCTGACAAGACAATGATGGATTAATCGCTTTAAAAGGCGGACTAACATTGGAAAGGACCTTTTGGACATAAAATGAAAGGGAAAGTTTTCAAACTTCTTGATGTCAAACATACCCCATACATACCCCATTTCTAACAGCTTGTTTGTGACATCATCAATCACAAAATATCACGTGACAGTTGATTAGACTTAAGTTAGCTAGATCAAACAAGTTAAATATTTATTCCCTTAACCTCCATGACCTGCAGGAAAGTTATTATAGCAAGAAAGAATGTTTTTTTTTAAATCTCTGCAGGAGGTCCTTACGGCTAGAAAATCCAAGCCTTACATAATTATAAGTCACTTGAATAGTTGTTATTAACCATTTCACTCCTAGAGTCAATTATGGAGACATGTAGTTGAGTCTGTGGACGAAATCCTATGGTGTGACCATTCAAATGAAACCTCTTCAGCAGTACTTTTGCATGGTACCATTTGTTCTTTAAACTTTTGAGTCTGTTGATGAAATCCTATGGTGTGACCATTCAAATGAAACCTCTTCAGCAGTACTTTTGCATGGTACCATTTGTTCTAACTTTTGAGTCTGTTGATGAAATCCTATGGTGTGACCATTCAAATCAAACCTCTTCAGCAGTACTTTTACATGGTACCGTTTGTTTTTCAATGTTTTCGAAAATGATTTTCCTTGAATTTTGATATTTGGCTCTCTCGGGAGGGTTAAAGTCGAACAGTTAAAAAACTCAATTTTGATTCTGAACCACCTCACACAAAATGATCCTGCACTGTACCTCCAAACTTTTGCTTCTGATTCTTAAAGCTCTGTAGAATCTTTTTATTCAACTTAGTGGAAGCATGGCGGTCTATTGGTTAAAAGTGTGTCATACTTTCAACCTGAAGGTCAGTGGTTCAAGCCTGGTCTCTGCTTCAGTGTTGGTGGTCTCTCTTTACCCAGATGTATAAATAGGTACCAGTGACATAATGCTGGGGGGGGGGTAACCTTGCGATGGACTAGCATCCCATCCAGGGGGGAGAAGTAATACTTTTAGTCACTTCATGCTACAGAAACTGGGTTAAGCTCCGGTAGTTGTGAGCCAAGTAGGCTTGTTAGAGCAGTTTTCAATTGAGTGTCGTAAAACCAAAACCAAAGTAATTACTCTGACCAATCACAGCAGTCGTAAACAATCCAATGAACCAATCATAGCCCGAAGCAATTACATGTCGGTGGCGCCAAGCGGGGGAAAATGCGTGCGAGCAAGTCACGATTGGTCTTGGCTTTACTTCTGATTGGTCGAGAAAGTATAGCGGTGCGAGATTTTTTTTAGCCAATCACAAAACCAAAGTAATTGTGTAATTACTTTTGACACCCAATTGAAAACTGCTCTATATATCATATAACATGGAAATTAGGCCGTAACAGGGACCGCGGAACAAGGTGAAAAGTGGGAGGGCTGACAATTGAAAATATTTTTTTCATATTGAAAATCGAAAAGAAGTGGGGGCGGGGGCGCAAAAAAGTGGTAGGGCCGCGGCCATACCAGCCCCTCCCCGTCCGCGGTCCCTGCGTAAGCAAATTTTCGTTATTTCAGCAGGACACTGACCCTTCAGTTGGACTAGAGAATGAACTAGCTAGCATCCCATCCAGGGGGGAGTGGTTCGTTCAACTAGTACATAAAACAAGGGCTTTTGGGAAAAAACTCAGTCCTCATACTTTGCCTATTGTTCTATTTTTAACCCAACCCTACCCCTCCCCCCCCCCCCCCCCTCCTCCTAAGTTCTAGTCTCATCAAACCTTCCTAATATTATTCCAGCTTAGGAGGCATCACCAAGTGGCCAATTAAAGGTTCTAAACCGCTGAAATCGAAAATTGCCATCTTTATTAAATCCTTGATACGGTGGTACTAAAATTTACACTCTTAATCAAAACTTTACTTAGAAAGTATTGAATGCTCAGATAATCACTTTTCCCATTAACCATTGTTACTTATTTTTAACTTTGCAGGACATAGAATTGAAAGGCAGGAACAAAATCCCGCGGAGGAAGATAGAGCTGAACCAAAAGGACAGAGAGGATGCCACCAAAGTAGAGGCTACAGTCGAGACCGGGTTAAATATCGAGTTCCTGAAGTGTGGTGTCAGCGTCATAGATTCGCCTGGAAGGAATGAGAATGAAGCTTTGGACAACCTTGTCAAAGAAAAACTGGAAAACCCACTTGCCTTTGTGATTTATGTGGTCGATGGACACAACTTGTTTACAAAACAGGTCAGTTATTAAAGAAATGAAAAAGTTAACTTCAGCTCTGTTATTGAATATAAAATAATTCAGCTTGGAAACATTCAAAGGCTTTAATGGTTGATGGTCGATGGTGATGGCGATGAGATGGCGATGGCGATGGCGATGGCGATGGCGATGGCGATGGCGATGGCGATGGCGATGGCGATGGCGATGGCGATGGCGATGGCGATGGCGATGGCGATGGCGATGGCGATGGCGATGGCGATGGCGATGAATGAATGAATTTTCACACGAGGAATGTAAATTCAGTTTTCTTTTGCCCAATACGTGATACTTTCGGGAATTGTCATAACTTCCTAGTAATATTGAAAGCTTTAAGCAAACGTTTCTCTCCCCCTGTATATTGGAAAGGTCAATCAAATTCGGTTTCCGGTAATTCTTACTATACCAACCAACTCACACGCATTATGCGTGTGTCACACGCCTGCGGTTCGAAAACATCGATCACGCGCACACAGGACAATTAAACACGCCTTACTCACAATTCCGGACTACTTGTTCATTAACGAGGGGCGGTAAGGGGGGGGGGGGGGGGGGGGGGGGGGGGGGGGGGGGGGTCCTTCGCACGTTTCACGGGTGTTAAAAACGATCAATAACGAATCACGGCGATTAATATAATTCCAATTTCACGGTTCACAGAAAATAACATAATCGCAAGGGTGTACTTTACGTAAAATTCTCCATAATGTCCATAATATAGTTTTACTTAACTTTTTGGTCTTCTTTGTCGAGGGTTAGTTCCGATCCTTTTGCTTGGAAGTTATTTTGTCTTGTGTTCAACAGTTGAAATGAATGTAACGTGATTAAAGAACATCAAACACCAATCTAAACATCTTTAGAAATCTTTGTTTGTGTAAGTTACCTAGAAGAGTTTGGATGTTACTCGAGCCGTTCTTCCGCTCCGAGTTGTTACAGCTCGAAGAAAAGTAATTTCATCCTCGTTGTCACTGTCAACAATTGTAGGTTCACTGTCAGACTCGGTGTCATACTCAGAAGATTGATCCACAAACTCCGAGTCATCAGCACCTTGCACTAAACTTTCCTCTCCTTCCACCAAATCATCTTTGTCTTGGGAGGGGTCGTCGGATTGCTTGTCGCTGCCGTCATCAGCATATCCGGCAGGAAATTCGCCGTCAGTAGTCCCAGTAGGACAATCAACCACTATTCTCTCTAACCTCAACTTCTCCTTTGGTTGCAAATATGTGGCATACATGTTAAGGGGTAGCGTGCCTGCTTTGAGCATAGTTGTTTCTTGGCGCACAGTGTCTCGTTTATTTTTCATTGAGTTCTAAGTTTCCCAAGCATCTATGACTTCGTAAACTAACCTGGTTTTGTTTCCGCGAATTTCTGTTTCTTTTTTCCGACCATGCAATTTTTTTGAGTACATGTTTTTATTTAGCATGGTTACTAAGGATAACCAAGATGGCCGCTTGTTTACAGACTCTTTTCTATGGCTTCGAATTCATTCGTGTTCGGTGTTCCTTCATTGCCAAAAGCTTCAAAATGTCCAACAAAGATAGGGAGCACTGTTTCAACACAGGTATTTTGACAATTTGAGGCTAAATTTTACAATTTATAAACACACTGACGTTCGCGTACGTGCGTTTAATACTAGAATACATGTTCCATGCGGATCCTTATTATTCTTCAATTATTTTTATTTTTGGTCTCGGAGGCACTCTGGCAAATTTGTTAAAGAAACATGACTCACTTTCCTACACCATCTAAAGTTAACGAATTATGTTTGCTCCACGTTGTACACCTCAAATAAATAGAATGTTCAATTTAGTAGATAGGAAATGCGGGTTTCAGCTCACAGCAGAAATACGCCCAAAAATTTACCCACTAATTCAACACATTCTCGGTTTCAGCTCACAGCAGAAATACGCCCAAAAATTTACCCACTAATTCAACACATTCTCGGTTTCAGCTCACAGCAGAAATACGCCCAAAAATTTACCCACCAATTCAACACATTCTCGGTTTCAGCTCACAGCAGAAATACGCCCAAAAATTTACCCACCAATTCAACACATTCTTGGTTTCAGCTCACGTAACATCAATCACCCCAAAAAACCCCACACGTTTCACTTCTAATTTTTTCCCATGATTTCTCACACAACTTCACTTCTTCTTCTTTCCACACAACTTCCATCCCCTCAATTCTCCACAAACATTTCAAAGTTCCACTTCCACTGTTCTCCTACAATTCCCCACAATTCTACCAATTGCAACATGTTTCACCCATTGCAACATGTTTTTCATCAATTCCAACACATTCGAATTATGGGGCCTCGGATCCCACCAGAACCGGTGATTATTATCTACTATAAGGGTGAAAAATCTATTCCGGAAAATCCACTCCGGGAAAATAATTTTAAATCCACTCCGGAAAATAATTTTGAAAATCTATTCCGGAAAATCTATTCCTCTTCCTGCACCACATATCTTGGCCATCCTTTCAAAATTTTCATTCCCATTCCCAACAGAACATCTTCTTTCACATGAAATTTGTTCTCCAGAATGAACAACTCAACACGTTCTCCGAATTTCTCCTTCTTTTTCAGAAAGCGAACAATTTGTTTTCGTTTCTTCTCCAGCCGCTCTGCTTTAAGATCTTCTTCCGTTCTTCCCATTTTCAATTCAATCTTTTCTTTTTCAACTTCCACTTCCACTTCCACTTCCACTTCCTCCACTTCGTTCGCTTCTTCCCCAAGTCTCCAATGCCCCCAAGCCAATGTGCTAATTCCATCTTCTCTCACATATCGTTTGTCGTCACCAGCACTCAAAGCTGTCTTGTTAATTCTCTGGGTGAAGATCTCATGTTTTGAACTTCTTATGCAATTCATAATCCTCATCTGTGGGTTCTTCGTTTCCAAGCAGTCAACATAGTCTTCATGAGTGATTCGCTTTTTCACAACTCGTTTCTTCACACCCTTACATTTCTTTGTCCCACCCCCACCATGCACTTTGAAGGAATAACACTTTGCTCTCAATCCCACAAACTCTTCAATTACTCCCCCACAAGCTTCATCCTTCATCAAACCCAATACTTTCTTGTTCATTCGCGTTATCGTTCCGTCAACAACTCTGGGATGTGTTTCAGCAAACTCTGACGTGTCAAAGTGCTTTGGCACATCCTTTGCTATATCCACAAACAAGTCATCTGTTTCAATTTCATATAGCAACGAATCCGTATCTGTGAAACACAGTTGAGCTTTCTCCCATTTCTTCTTAACGTAACTGTAATGGAAGTCATACATTAAACTCTTTGAAACATCCAATATCGCTTGTCCCACATAAACTGGCTTATCAAATGTCATCTTAGTCCGTTTCATATGAACTCCCACAAGATTTTCATCAAAGATGGTGAAATGCTCAAAGTTTGGTTTAGCCACCAACTTGCAGAATTTATGTCCCTGGCACACCAGTCGCACATCTTTTCTTTTCCTGATGTTCTCCATAGTTTTCCCAAAGACTGCATTGTTCATCAACTTGAAGAAATCTTTCTCAAATGCATTTTTGGACTGTTGCCGTAGTATGACATTCTTGTCAATGAATGACTTCAACCAGCACTCTTCCCGGAACTTAACTCCTCTTCTTACTTTCTTCAACACACATCCCAACTCCAAAGCTTGTTTCAGAAGTCTTTGATGCACAACCATTTTCCGCTTATTCCTCAAGTTGGGAATTAGTTTCTCCACCTTTCCCATCATCAGTCGTTCTGGAAGCGGTGGGAAATCATTGAAATGGTCATGCAACTCTTTGGGGATATCCACATCCACTTCCAGTACGCAACTTTCATCGCTCCATCTTTCCAATTCATCTTCAGTCATCCACTGGAAGCTCCCAACTGGCAATGGATTTGACATGGCCCATGCATATAGTCCATTCGCGTCCCAATAAGCTAGATACTTTGATGGCTGATTTTCATCGAAGTCATCTCCCATGAACTTGTTGTTGGCCTTTGCCTTTCGATGGAAGATCGTTGAAACTCCTCCTCGAATTCCTCGTTCGAAGAAAAGCAGCATTTCTGGGTCGGTCAACAGTTCCAATTCCACTCCACTTTCTTTCAATGCTGCATCCCATGCCAAACCAGGGGAAGTGAAAAACCAAGCTGGATCCAAGTTATAATGAGTCCGGCACACCTTTCTGAATTCCTGAAACACATCCGCTAACAGAGTGACATCCGCCTTCAGATAGGCATCATGGAAGTCACCCATGTTATCCATTCCCATCTCGTCCCAAACCCGTTTTGCATGTTGCCAGTCGTCATCACTAACTCCTTCATTATTCAACGCCGAATAGAAGGCCTCTTTTTCAGGGAGTTCTTTCTCCTTAAATTTCTCCACTGAATTCAGCCACTCATATGGGAAGATTCCTTTCTGTTTGAACAACTTCCACTTCTCTCCAAACACTCTTCGCGTTTCAATGAAGTCATCATCCCTCAAGTTTCTCACCAAGTTTCCCAAGGGTGCTGCCATGAATGCAGCTGAATCCAAGAACCGAATTTCATGCCAAATTATTTTAGGTGGTTTAAGCATCCCTTGTTCTATTTCCCCAATTTTTATCTTCTTGGAGAAGGAAATATATTTTTCCTCATTGTTTGGGAGGCAAGTGATATCTCCTGGCGTCAACCCCAAGCTTTTCACAATGAAGTGCGCGTCATATCCCTTCAAGTTGTGGAACACGACTGGGGTGAATTTAGGTTTTCTGAAATTCAGGTTGCAAGATTCATGGGCTGCTCCTCTGAATTTCCCAGTGAAATGGCAGTGGTCTCGAACTCGCTTATCATCCACTGTAAATTCTTTTTCGCATATCCAGCAACACGTTGCTTCCTCAAACTGTTTTCGTTCTTTTCTCCCAAATTCCATCCTCTTAGGGAATTTCACCTCCTCTTGGATATCAAACACAAACTGAGTTAATTCTTCAACAAACTTCTTCCCAACATCCTCTTCATCACTTTCTGCTCTAAACAAGACAGGTTTTCTTTTCACAAAGTCCGTCACCAAATGAAACGCAAAGGAACAAGCCACATGTTTCTGAAACTTTTCAGTGAAAGAGTTCTCACCTGGTGGCTGCACTGATGAGATTGGCAGCTGCTTTGCTTCAAAGTCAGCAAAGATCACAAATGGAAATTCCATCTTCCTGTTGTAGTTTTTGAACTTCACCACACTCCCTTCATTTGGCATAACAATTTTCACAGCTTCAAACTGGGAGCAAGACTCTTCATGCCGCTTCAACTTTTCATCATCAGGAAAGTGGTTCAAGCATCTCCGACAAAACACAACTGCACCCTTGTGTTGCGACACTTGCTTTCCTAAAAGCCGGCTGAGGCTGGTGATCAAGCAATAATGAGTTTTCTCCAGTTCATCCTCATGTTTTTTCAACCATAACAGGTCAATCTTTTGTCCATCTTTTCGGGAGATTCTTAAAGGAAAGACAGTTCCACCTTCATACCCAAAGACATTCACGGCCAATCCAGGGTTCCTTCGTTCAAACTTCCCAATGTCACTCAGGGGTGTTGGGAAAGACAACCCATTCCAATCCAACTCCCTGCTTTGTTCTCTCAATTCGATTGAGATTCTTTCAGCATTCTTTTCAACTGGGTTGAGAGCTCGTGTCACACACCACTTGAAACAACCCACATCTTCATTCTTCATGTTCACCACCGCTCTCTTATTCTTCAACCCCGCTGGAAGCTTCATCCAGGAACTTCCTTGCAGAGGCTGAAATTTAGCGAATGGAATGACCAACTGCATCACTCTCACAAATCTCCAATTCGATCCTCGCATTTGAAAAGTCGCCATGTTCTCCATCACTCTTTCAATCATCTCATCAATAGCTTCCCACCTGTCAGTGCCTTCAAGGTTTGTCAACACCCGTGAGTGAAAGTTTGCTTCTTCTTCAATCTCATCACCAGTTGCTAATTCAGTCCGAGCCATCAGGCAAGTTAAAATTAATTTGACTCTGGTCAATCGATTTTGTTCAAACAAGGTCCCAATTTGTGGCCGCACACGATTGAAAAACTCTCTGGGAAGTTCTCCTGCTCTTCCTGGAATGACCATTTCTCTCGCAAATCCATTGAATGCTGAAGCTCGTTCCACAGTTCGCAACTGAGCAATCTGTCTTCTCAAGGCTTCAACTCGTGGATCAGGCTGCCTCTCAATCTCAGCAGTTTCCAACCAATTCAACCAATCAGAAACTGTTTCAACATTTTGTTGAACGACTGAAGGAACTTCTTGAGCAGAAATCGGTCTTCTTTCCGGAATCAAAATAGGAACATCAATTTTTTTATTTTTCCAATTCAGGGGGTTGATTTTTGTGTTTTTCTCCCACAAATTCTCAATCTGCCGCTTCAATCTTTCAATCGCGGGATTCGATCTCCTCCGAACATCAACATCATCCACACTTTCCAACCAATTCAACCAATCGACAACAGTTTCCACATCTTGTTCAATCGCTCTGGGAATGGTTCTGGAAGGAAAATCTCTTCTTTCCGGAACTAAAATAGGCGCTGAAATTTTTTTATTTCTCGAATCTAGGAGGGTTTTCGGGGCTTTGAAAGTCTTTGGGGCGCTGACATTTCCTTTCTTTCTCGGTCCCTCGGGTTGAGATTCTTCCCAAAGTTCCATCAATTCGGCTTTGGACATTCGAGAGAACCCCTTAATTCCTTCTTCACGGGCCCAGTTTTTCAAATCTCGCAGATTCATTTTATTTGGGAAAATAAAAAAAAAAATATTTCCCCAAATAAAATGAAGTTTTCGATTCAGGAAGAAGGAAAAGAAAAAAATATTTTTTATACATTTAAGGAAGCCAGCCAGCAAACAGGAATTCCAATTGCCAACATTTGGAGAGTTCTCAAAAGAGCAAACAAAAAATTTAAAAGGAAAGATGGAAAAGTTTTTTTCATTCAGGATGAAATAACAGATAAACCTTTTTTCCAAGTTGATGGAGAAGATATTTTTGATTTGGATGAACTAGAAAAGTTTAAAATTTCAAGCCAAGTTTTTATCAATCAAATCCTCAAGAAGAAAACTCATTTCCTTGATTCTGAGGAAATCACTCATTATCTCACATGGAAATCTCCTGAATTTGTTTTCTTCATTGAAAAATTGAGTGAAAATCAGAGGGGAAAAAAAATCAAGGTAAAAAATTAACCTCATTGAAAACGTTTTATTTTTTCATTTCTTTGAAATGAAAAAACTTACAAGTCTTCATTCACTTCATTTACCAGTCTGCCTCCTCAGTATCTTCAAAGTTATCAAACGCTGAAACGTTTCCATTGAATTTTGTTACAAAAACTGAATTGATTGAACATGAAATGGATTGACAGTTTCCACAAAAGATGCGAGAAATTCGAAAGATCACATGCCCTGTTAGTTTTTCTCCAATGTAATCATGCGGGTCAAACCGAATGGATTTTCTTCGCCCAACTTCTCCTTCACCAAATTTCGAGAATGGAACGCTGATGTTTCCTTTTTGAGTCAACCACAACTTTCCCCAAACTTTTTCCATCTCGCTTCGATCCGTTTTAATCAGGTTGAAATCTGTTTCTGAAAAATTTCCGAATCTCCAATTTTGTCTAACAACTTTTGACTTATTCTCCATTACAAGCTTTCTGATCTGCCCCTCTATCTCTTTCATCTTTTCTTTGATTTCAGGGGGTGATTGATCTAGATTGATTCCCAATGAAAATCCGTTTTCATTCTTATGAATTTTGAAGACGCATTTCTCAAGTTTGAGAGTGATTGGTCTTTCTTTGAACCGGAGAGGGATTTCAACAAATGGATGCATTGTTTTTTTCATTTGCGGTTCTTCGGTTGTGATTTGGTTCGTTTTCAATTCCTTCAACTCCATTTTATATGGAGTAAAAAAAAAAAAAATAATAATTTTTTTTTCTTATTTAAAAATGGAAGCAGAAGATTTCGAAAGAATGATGGAAGACAGTGATTATATTATAGAATTGATGAATCTCAATTTTAATGACGATTTTGCAATAAAAATTTTACTTGAACTCGAAAAATCAGGTCATCACCCAGAAGATTTTCTTGGGGAACTTTTAGATTTTTGATTTTAATGGAAATGATTTTGAAGAAGATTTCTCAGCAGCAGAAGTTGTTGAAATGATTATGGAACCAGATTTTGGTTCGCTTGGGAATGTGTGATTTCACTCCATTTGGAGTTGAATCACTCCCGGCTCGCAACGGCTCCCTTCGGTCGCTTCGCTCACTCCCGGCTCGCAACGGCTCCCTTCGGTCGCTTCGCTCACTCAACCCTCAAATTTTTTCTCCCATTCAGCTTCAAACTTTTCCAAATCCAACCCCAAATCAATCACAATCCCATCAATCGCTTCCATTGAAAACAAAAATTCATCCCTGTCGAATTTTCCTCCCCGCAAAGCGAAGCGCAAATCACTCAATGTTTTTTCATAGGTGGTGAAAGCGAATTTCGCCATCTTAATTTTGCTTTTCAGATTCTTCATTTCATTCGCGGTTTTCAAAACTAATCCTGCTCCTGAAATCACTCCCAACACGATTGGATTCATTGTTGTTGCCCCAGCAATCGTCCCGATTGCAACCAGGCCGGAAGAGGTTAAATTTATGAGCAGATTCATTTTCTTGAATCGACCATGCGCTCGTTTCAGGCACCAAAATCTTTTGTGATAAAATCGAAAAAGTTTTTTGATCTCTTCCAGTTCTTCTTCCCGAATTGTGGGGTTGATGTGATTGAAAGTAAAAATGTTTTGTTTTCGTCCCATTTTTTTCAGGGAGAAATCATTTTTTTCAATCATGCTTATCTTGTTTCAAAAACCAGCGAAAGATAAACTGCCTCATGCAACCCGATCACCAGGTCATCTTGAGGGGAAAAAGAAAAATTAGTCATGCTTGGGATTTCAATTCCATCCCCAATATGAAATTTCTGGCTTCTGCTTCTACTCCCAGTCCAGGTTCTTTCAAATTTACGGTTATTCACTGACATGGAGAAAGTCAGATCAATCTTTGGGACGTTCGTCATTGAGGCATGAAATAACCCCACTTCCACCAGTTTTGTTTTCATTGGGAAGAAAAGAAACCTCGAGGTGCTGCCAATAAACAAAAATTTATTGCTATCATCATTTTTTCGAAAGACGCCGGTTTCCACAATTCGGCTCCCAGACAAGTTGTGGCCATTCAAATCCAAGTCAGTCTCCATAACCATCTTCCCTGCTTCGAAAACAAAAGGGAAATCGAAGACGCTGCTTGCAACATCAGGTTGGGAACCAGCAATGCCATATATGATCAGATTTGCATTTCCTTTTTCAGCGGACTCGGCAGTGCCTCGCCATTTCAAATCCAGGAAAATAAATTCAGGTGGAGTGATCTTCCATTTATGCATATGGATAATGGATCTGGAATACCCCGAAAACTTCTTAGTTGATTGTTGATTGATATTCAGACTGGCGCTCACAACGTTGACGCTCACACCATCCATTGACGCGGGGAAGAATTCCACGCACACGGTGTATTCTCCCTCTGGGAGTTTGAACATATTGAATCCAAGTCTCCCATCGTATTCATTGAAATGATCTTTTGTTATTTTCAAGTCATAAGCCTTCTTGTTGAAATGATGCGGTGAATTTGAAAAATCAGTTATGCCAGTTACTTCCATATCATGTTCAGAGCTGGATTCATCCACATTTTCCATCAGATAGCGGAATGCGTCCTTTGGGTGAGAGGTTGACGTGATATGCGATTCATTGACATATTCTTTAAGATTCTCTTCTAATTCTATCGTGTGGACTACCACACCTCCTATCGCATTATCCACATAAGATTTTGACGTGGGTTGATGCTTCAGAGTTGGCGCTGCGATATTGTTTATTTGTTGCGAATTCATATCCAAGTTTCCGGTCATTGTCCCACCTTCCAACGAAAGCTTTTTCGCGGATTGGGCATCCACATATCGCATATTTGCGCCCTGATCGGCAACTTCGGGATCTTTCACGTTAAAAATGGTGTGATTTCCCATATCCAAAGCCGTCTCCATTGGAAACGTCTCTTTGCGGCTGAGAAAGATATTCTTGACGTCATTATAAGAAACCAGGTTGTTATAATGCGCTCCCAAATCATGCCATGTTTGTTGTTTTGAGTTTTTCACGTTGAAAAGCCCTTTCAAATCCAGGTCCTTCGTGACTTCATGAGTTGATACATCAGGGTGGAATTTTTTCAGAGTGACCATATTCACCGCTGACAAATCCTGGTTTTCATCAGTGTCCAGATTGACGATCAATTTGCGATTCATTTCTATTTCCCCGGGGTTGATGAGTTTTTGCCCCCTGAGATCAAGATCCCCAGTCATATGGGAAGACCCATCCACCTGGAGAGAATCTGCTCGCAATTGCGTTGCAAGCGTGTCAACTTGGTGCTTTGTGATTGCGTCATCATTGTCAACTCCTTCGGCAACATTAGCCAGTCGTTTTTGTTGGATATCATAATTATTGTTGGTGTCTAATTTCAAACCACCTTGTTGAACTTGTTTGTTGAAATTTTTCATGTATTCCCTCATGTCAACACCTGTGTATCGTCCTACATTGTTGAATATGCCCATTTTAAAAGGTTTCATCAAAGTTTTTGGCAACACTTTTCTTTTCTTTGTCAAGGAAAAGGAATTCGAAGGGTCCAAGTTTGTTGAAAAGATGGGGGTCAATCAAATTCTCCTTTGCAATGAGATCGAGGTGAGTTTTTGTTGCTGGTGGATACAGAATCATATGGGAACAATTCAAACGAATCTTTTGTGGAACATCATAATAGGACTGGGAAAGATAAATTGGACTGATTCCGTGATGTCTTCCATCTGTCCAATGATTTGCGATTTGTTTTTGAATTCGATCGGATGAGTTCATGAGGTCATCAAACACGATGACTTTCCGATTGTTGCTTGGATAATCTGAGGTATTCATGATGTCATCTGGCCCCAGAATTTCGAGAACTGGATATCCGACTTTTTGGCTGACACCTTCCATCAACTTTTGTAGATCAACGATTTTGTCTTGATGTTGATTGGGAGAGTAGAAATAAATTTTATCATAGAAGACGAGAGGTTTTCGCAACATGTGCATCAAAGTGTTTGTTTTTCCGCAACGGGTTTGACCCGCAATGAGCATTCGGAAATCTTCATCAAGGAAATCACAGTGCTTTCGGTTCGCTGGCTTCGCTCCGCTCGCGTTTCGATCATAATTTGGAATCTTCATTTTAAGTGTTGAGATAACATTTATCTCCAAAGATAAATGTTATTTTGTCACTTAAAATGGATCTTGAAAGAATAAAGAAGTTTGCCGAACGTGAACAGCAGGGATATCAAATCGCGAAAGCCGTCACAGAAGTGAAGAATGAGGTGAAAGACCGAGAGCAGGGAAGAGATGTGGTAATGAGTGATTATTTCAAGACTCTCAGAGAACCCTTGCTTGAGCAACAAAAGAAGACAGATGCAAAACAAGATGCAGTGATTGAGCAACTCAGGCAAAATCAACTTGCGTTGACTGAAGGCATTCGGGAGATCGCCCAAATAGAGGGTGCTGAAGAGGAAAAGGGAGCCGCCGCTTCCAGCTCAACAAAATCGCCATACCGCGTGGATTTTGATGTCTATAAAGGTATTTCTGAGGAAGAAAAAGAAGTCTTTGACAAATATAATTTAACGAAGTTAGACTCCCTTTTATGGTTACCAAGCGACCAGATTGAAGAGGCTAAAAAAGCTTATAGCAATATTAGGAAAAATAAGATAGGTAACAAATTATATTCATTGAGACAGAAAGAAAAGAAAACAGGTTTAACTCCTCAAGAGCAGGAGAGGTTTGAAACATTAGAAGCCGAAGCCGGCAGCTTAGATAAATATAGAGATAAACTGAATCTGATACTCAAAGGGAAAAAAGAAGTAATGGTAACCCCACAAAAGGGAACGGGACTCAGGAGGTACAAACAACCTCGCAGAAATGCCTTCAAGATTCAAAAAGACCACTATGGTGGGCTTCTCATCGATGTCCCCAAACTTTTTAATGAAATGAAACTGAATGCCTTCCGAGGTGGTAAATTGATCTATCAGGCTGATGCAGACAAATCACTCATCGACCTGCTAACAAAGAGATTCAACCCGAAAAAGAACTATTCCTTGAATGCCGTGAGGATTTTCAACGATTTGAACACACTGTCAAATATGCCACCTCACAAATCCTCAGGTAAATCAAGGATGGTGGGATCCAGCGTTGTCTTCTATCAAAAGCCAGAAGAGCTGGCAGATCGGATGAAGATCCTGGTTGGCTCAATGGCTGCTGGCAACAATTCGCATGTCTTGAGGAATGATCTTTCCCAAATAAATGATGAACTCTTGAGAATTGGAGCAATCGATAGAACAATGCATGAAAAACTTTATCAGAAGTATTTAAAATAATGGATGTAAATCGAGTACTTGTCTTTAAATCAATTGATGCAAGAAAACAAAACCCACAAAATAAACCAGGGAATTTCACAACGAGGTTTTCTCCAGAGTTGCAGCTGGAAGAGAATAAACCGCACTGGCTGGCTTTGGATCATCTTTCCATGACGGCAAGCTGGCATAATATCAGGCCTAAATACCACAACAACAAGTTGGTGATTTCAAAAGACAAGGGCAAGACATGGGAAACAATCACCTTTCCTGCAGGAATTTATGACTATGAAGACATCAACGAATTCATTCACAAAAGCATTGGGAAAAGGAGCGAAGCGACCTCCACAGGTGATAGTTATGGAATCAATGTGTTGTTTGATTTGACCACTTTCAAAGTTTTCATTCAACTTCAAGAGAACTTTCAAATTGATTTTGCAAACAGTGGAAACTTTCACATCTTGGTGGGATTTGATGCGGCTAAACTGACAGCTAGTGCTTATGGAATGAATTTTCCAAATATATCAAACAGTGTTGACAATCTCTATCTCAGATGCAGTCTTTTAAGCGATTCAATTGTCTCCGGGAAAAGGTCAAATGCGCTTTACACGTTCTCAACCAACACTAAAACCAGATCATTGCCATTCGAAATTCAACCAATAAATTACTTGTGGAATCAAATAAACTCTCCACATATTTCTGAGGTCACCTTCTACATTACTGATGATGAAGACCGAGAAGTTGATTTGAATGATATTGATATTTCTTTGACTGTGGTAATTAAAAATGGATGAAAGAAGAGAAAGAGATCCTGATACAGGTGAAATAAGATATGGAGGTGGTTTTTCTGATGTTTTCTCAAAACTCGCAGCTAAATTAACAGGAAAAACAGCTTCAAAATTAGCTTCAAAGGCAGCAGAAAAATTAGTTGAAAAAGGAGCAGAGAAAGTTGGAGAAAAGACTGGACAACTCATTGGTGAAAAAATTTATGATAAATTTACAACAAAGAAAGCGAGTGAAGCGAAGCGACCGGAGGGAGCCTCAGTGCCAGCGCCCCCGGAAACAAAAGGAAAAGAAATTGGGGAAATACTGAAGAAAGTCCGCTTCCAAGAAGACACTGATAAATTTCAATATGTGAAAGATGTTTATAAGGGCCTCCTCTGAAAAGAAAAAACTATCTAATAAAATGGCAGTGAATTTTAGAAACCCGGAATTCGTAAAAAGATACGAATATACATATTATGATCTAACAACACCACTCAATGACAACATTGCAAATGGCAACAGGCAGGAAAAAACTAATTATCACTTCAACGTGGATAATTCCTCAGAAGCAAACCCAATTGATTGGTACAATGCATATCTGGAGGTTGACTTTAAGCTTGTTACAACGGCGGACAGTGCAACTGGAATAACTGCGGGGCCAAATAATGGTAACCAAGATTGCACGACAACTAATGGTTTGACATTCATAAAATCAATCCAAGTCGAATGCAATGGGCAAACCATTTATAACAACTCAAGAGCAAATGAATCAGCGAATGCATTGACGCTCTTGAAATACACGAAAACCTATGCCGATTCGGTTGGGCAAGATCAGTTCTTCTATCCTGATACATCAACGGGAACAACAGAAGCACGGCCAGCTGAGGCGCTCTTCAATGAGGGTTTTGCCAGACGAAAGATCCTGACTGATGCGGCGAATATCAACAAAATATCAATTCCCCTGAATTTATACAGTTATTTCGCTGCTTTCAAAAATAACCTTCACCCAAATATAAAGACAACTCTTCTGTTGGAACTTGAAAATGACAACAACTTGATTTTCAGAAAAGGAGCTGCTCCAGATTCAAAAGTAATTCTCACTAAACTCAGATTGTGGTGCCCCAAAATCATTTTCAACGGAAAAGGCTTGAAACAATATCTTGAAGATTATCTGAAACCGAAAAAGTGGACATATTTGAAAGAACACCATGAAATAACACAAACAGCAGCTGTGAATAGCTACTTTCGCATTTCCACGGGGCTTCGAAGGCCGCGACATGTGTTGATTTGGGTTGTTCCAACAGCATCTTACAATAGCCAGACACATGATATCTTCAAATTCACGATATTCGGCATTGGAGCAAACAACCGGCACTTCAGTCGAGCCCAACTGGAGTTGAACAACTCAATTTATTACCCTCAATTGGAAATGACAACGGATGAGGAAACTAGGCTTTATCGAGCTTTGATGGCATTCAATTCCGCTTATAATGACGTTTTAAGCGGGCCATTGATAAATCGAGCAAATTTCAAAAACCTCTTCGGCATGCTTTACTTCGATCTCCGAAACCAAGAAGATGATGTGAAAGATGGAGTTGTGTCTCTGACTTTCCGATACGAATTGAGTGGCGCCAACCCAACACAGTACACATTGAACGCCTTGGTGTTGCATGAAAAAGAAATTGAGCTGTATACAGCATCAAACAAACTTCTAGTCAAGGCCTGAAAACTTATTTCGATATTCAAAATATTGAAATGACGTCGTATATTCCATATGGTGTGAAATTATCAGATGGGCAAAAAACAAAGCTTGCAAAAGCTGTGAAAAATAACTCTTCCATAACATTGAGACTTTCGCGAAATGAATTGAAAGGGCCAGATGAACTGTTGCTGACAAAGACTCAAATAAGCAAAGTTCAAAAAGCCATCAGTTTGGGGCGGGGAGTTGAATTGTCAATCTCGAGAACACAAATCAGAAAAGTTGTGGGTGGGAGTCTTTGGACTTCGTTGATTTCCCTGGGATCGAAGCTGCTTCCATTTGCAACAAAAGGGGTTTCAAAAGTTGCCCCGCATCTTGCGACTGGAGCGTTGAGTGCCTTGGGGAGCTTGGGGATTGATAAAATATTTGGAAAAGGAGCGCAGCGACCTCGACTGAAAGGAGAAGGAGTGCCAGGAGATCCGTTGTCCTTCATTATGAAGTTGATTGAGAAAGGCATTGAAGTTCCCGCAGTATTCTTATCAAAACTCGCTTCCCTTGGAGACCTCTTGACAAAAGGCCAGAGAAACTTGGTGGGAAAAGGAATTCAAAGCGGAAGTGGAATTACGTTGAAACCAACGCAGAGACAGATTCAAGGTGGGTTATTGGGAACACTTGCCGCTATAGGAATCCCAATGGCTATTGAGCTTGCTTCGAAATTATTCGGATCGGGGCTTCAAGTACCCAGAAAAGGCAAAGGCAAAGGATTGATGGTAAGTCCAAAACCGGGGCTTTATCCCTATCAACCGCCGCCATTTTTTGGAACATGGGAAGGTCGTGGGCGAAAAAAAAAATCTGGATCGGGGCTTCTGCTGGGGCCAAACAGTCCCTTTCAAAACATACCGCTAGTAGGGGCCATCCTTTGAGGCCAGCTTGGAAAGATATTCCGATTTCAAACTTTGATATTCTTGAGTGGGTGAGGTTTCTTAAAATTCCCAATTTCAAAGGAATCTTTTCAAGAGATTCAAAAGATCATTTACATAAAACTGGTTCCTGCATAATTAATCTAGATGATTCTATTGGGAATGGAACGCACTGGGTTGCCACATTCATCAAGACACATATTGTCTATTACTTTGATTCATTCTCAATATCACCTCCAATTGAATTGGTAAAATATGCAGATAAAATTGGGAAAGAAATAATTTACAATTATGGGCATCCAATTCAAGCTTTGGAATCTGTCCGATGTGGATATTATTGCTTATATTTCTTGAATGAGATTCGACGAAAATCCTTCTATGACACGTTGAAGGTTTTTTCATTGAGTGACCCAGGAAAGAATGAGAAATTCATAAAAGAATATTTCGATTGAAAATGGAATCATATTGCGTGAAGGAGAAACGCAGGACGGGATGCGTGGAACCGTCTGGATACATGACTGCAAAAAATGGGAGGAAAATGTGGTTTTGCCATTGCGCTTCCTGCGGAATCAAAAAAACAAGATTTGTGAAAAATTCGGGAAACTGAATCTGCCCTCACAAGGTGGGGGCATTGGTGAACTTGCGCTGACTGGCGTTGCGCATGCGCTGCCTTGGTTGGGAAAAAAGACAGTTGAAATGGGTCGTTATGGAGCCAGTGAATTATTGCGAAATAAAAACACTCAAAAGAAAGCATTGGATTTTGCGTTGGACAAGATGAAACCATTTCTTGCCAAAACCTCTGCTGATATGATGAATGAGCTGTCCACGGCGATCCGACCAAACAGAAAATATAAAACAGATCGAGCAGATTTGGATGGGGGTGCTTTAGATGTTCATTCCCTGATTGGGAAGCTGCCAAGACCAAAGAAAGGTTTCACTTTGCCTGGACATAACTTCACCGGGCCCTGGAACCCACTCGAAAAACAAGTTAGATTTGATGAAAAGGGAAAGATTCTCGAAATCTGGCAGCAGCCCACAGGAAAAACAGATGCAGTTGCTATGCAACACGATGTTGATTATTCAGTCTGCGCGAAGAAAGCGGATCCGCGTAAATGCAAGAACGAAGCAGACAGGAAAATGGTTGCCGCTTTGGATGCCATTCCCTGGAAAGAAAGACAGTGGGGTCATGCTTTGGCGCGAAACACAATTCAAGCAAAACAGAAACTTGGGCTCGGCGCTTCAAAAAACGGGAAAAGATTTTGAGTGAAGGCCAGTGGGCTCAAAATCTGGCAAATGAACTTCACCGGCCAATCAGGCGGCGCTTTCCAAAGAGGCGAGTCATAGCATATGGGATTGACAACATCTGGGCGGCTGATCTAGTCGAGATGGGGAAATTTTCGAGGTGGAATAAAGGGATCAGATACCTGCTGATGGTGATCGATGTTTTCTCAAAATTCGGTTGGATTCGTCCCCTGAAAGACAAACGAGGTCAAACAGTGACTGATGCTTTCCGAGATATATTCAAGGGGCGAAAACCGAAAATGCTCTGGACTGACAAGGGGAGTGAATTTTTCAACGCAACAATGAAAAATCTGCTTGATAAGAATGGGGTAAAATTGTATACAACGGAAAATGAAGAAAAGTCATCTGTTGTTGAGCGCTGGAACAGGTCTTTTAAGGAGAAACTCTTTAAAATGTTTAGCGTGAACAACAATACAATATACTGGGACAAACTTGGCAAATTACTGGATGAATATAATCATCGTTTTCATTCGAGCATTCGGATGAGTCCCGCAGAGGCGAGCAAACAGGAAAATGAGAAAAAGGTTTTCGCTAATCTTTTCGGAGATTTAATTTATGCTAAACACAACCCGGCAAAATTCAAAGTCGGCGACAGGGTGAGAATTTCAAAGTTTAAACGAAAGATATTTGACAAAGGTTACACGTCGAATTGGACAGAGGAGATATTTGTGATTGACGAAATAAAGAACACAAACCCTGTAACGTATAAATTAGTTGATCTGTTGGGAGAAAACATCACTGGATCATTTTACGAGGCGGAACTTCAAAAGACAACGCAAGATGTGTTTCGAATTGAAAAAGTTATTCGCCGCGATTACAAGAATAAGAAAGCCTTGGTTAAATGGAAAGGATATCCCGATAAATTCAATTCTTGGATTCCGCTGAGTGATGTGGAAAAGCTTGGCTAAAAAAGTCAATCATTGAAAATATTATGTTTTCCTATAAAATAATGAATGTTGCAAACCAATTTAATGGGAATGAACACGAGTTTCTAAGAACTGTCGGTCTTGGCAAGCCTTATCTGATTCATTGCTGGGATGAAGACCAACTTTCTGAGGATTATGAAAAAACGAAAGAAATTGAAACAGCAGTGATGAATTATTTCAACTCAATTCTCCAAAGACGACCAGTGACATCTTATTTGGAAGAAATCAAAACAACATGCGATAATCTTCTCACAATCAAAAAATATAAACAAGCATGTGAAGATGCGATGCGTTTCAAAAGTTATCTCAAAAAAATAAGTAAGTCAACGTTCTGCTGAGTGATGTTCAAAATCTCTGAGACATTATGATCACATGTGAACACTGGAACACAGGAAGTTTGAGTTAAAAAAACACAGGAAGTTTGAGTTAAAAAAACACAGGAAGTTTGAGTTAAAAAAAAACACAGGAAGTTTGAGTTAAAATAAAGATGATGTAATGAGATGATGCAATTCACACTATATAAACGCAAACACTGCGCGAGCAACTTTAGTAGAAAACAAACATGAACAGTGAGCAGATGTTAAAAGACGTAAACCAATCTTTTCGCGAACTTGGCACAAAACATCCAGATATTCAACCTTACTTACAAAAATGCTTTGACGAGATAAAGGAAAAGTTTACTGGTGAGACAGAAGGCAAGCCAACGGAAGACAAAAAAGAGAAGATAAAGACGCTATTGGTGACACGTTTTGTTAGTGCCACGCTGTGGCACTTTTTGTGAATATTGATTAGTGCCACGCTGTGGCACTTTTTGTGAATATTGATTAGTGCCACGCTGTGGCACTTTTTGTGAATATTGATTAGTGCCACGCTGTGGCACTTTTTGTGAATATTGATTAGTGCCACAGCGTGGCACTTTTTGTGAATATTGATTAGTGCCACAGCGTGGCACTTTTTGTGAATATTGATTAGTGCCACAGCGTGGCACTTTTTGTGAATATTGATTAGTGCCACAGCGTGGCACTTTTTGTGAATATTGATTAGTGCCACAGCGTGGCACTTTTTGTGAATTATTTATTAGTGCCACAGCGTGGCACTTTTTATGTCGTCATTGTAAATAAAAAAATGAAGTTAAATAAAATGAATGACTTGTTGTGGGTGGTAATAAGCGGTTATTTGAATATGAATGTTTGACATTAATATTCACAGTCTGTTATTTCAAAACACCGCTTAGCATCGCTTTCGTTTCGCTTCGCTTGACCCGTTTTGCTTCGCTTGGCTTTCGTTCATTTCCCGGTGGATTTCCCAGAGAAGACCGCTTTGCTTTTGGAGTTCCTTTTTGAGAATCTTGTGTTCCTCCTGGAGATTGACGAATGATTCAAAGAGAAGTTCAATTGAGTCTTCGATTTCGTCGCTTCGCTCAGCTTCCGCCATCTCCGAATCAGAGGCAATGAATTCCTCGTCTGAAGTGGTGGGAGTTTCATCGTCGCTTCTTGTTTCTTCCTCTGAGCATGTGAAACAATCGTCATGGTCACTCACACTAAGGCTCGCTTCGCTCGCTTCACTTCGCTCGGCTTCATTGAAAAATACTTTTTCAAGATCCATTTTCTTTCCAATCACATTTTTTGAAGATTGTTTGGATTATTTTTTCTTGTTCTACCCGGCTTGATGGGTGTTTGAGCAGTTTGAAATCATCTTCATTGGGGCTGAAACCGTTCTTTCCATTTGGAAGCTTTGACAAACTCCCTGACTTTTTTTCTTGTAATTTCGTCACGGGGAATTTGGGAGAGAATTTGTTCTTGATAAAATTCGAGATCTTTGAGTGGAATTTGATTTTTCCCCTGATTTTTTCGGATGATATTTTTGAAATGTTCCAGCCTGGGATTTTTGTGAGAATGGCATGTTGTGAGGGTTTCTCGAATAATTTCAGGAGTGAAATCAATTTCTTCTTCTTCGGAATCAGACATTTTCTTTCCTTGAGAAATAAATTTTTTCACCCTTATAGTAGACAATAATCACCGGTTCTGGTGGGATCCGAGGCCCCATAATTCGAATGTGTTGGAATTGATGAAAAACATGTTGCAATGGGTGAAACATGTTGCAATTGGTAGAATTGTGGGGAATTGTAGGAGAACAGTGGAAGTGGAACTTTGAAATGTTTGTGGAGAATTGAGGGGATGGAAGTTGTGTGGAAAGAAGAAGAAGTGAAGTTGTGTGAGAAATCATGGGAAAAAATTAGAAGTGAAACGTGTGGGGTTTTTTTGGGGTGATTGATGTTACGTGAGCTGAAACCGAGAATGTGTTGAATTGGTGGGTAAATTTTTGGGCGTATTTCTGCTGTGAGCTGAAACCGAGAATGTGTTGAATTGGTGGGTAAATTTTTGGGCGTATTTCTGCTGTGAGCTGAAACCGAGAATGTGTTGAATTGGTGGGTAAATTTTTGGGCGTATTTCTGCTGTGAGCTGAAACCGAGAATGTGTTGAATTGGTGGGTAAATTTTTGGGCGTATTTCTGCTGTGAGCTGAAACCCGCATTTCCTATCTACTCAATTTCAAGACTCAAAAAGTCTGGTCAACTTAAGGCCCGTTTACACATGCGATTTTTGATGCCATTGTCGCGCTCTCCAATGCAACTTTTGTCGCAAGTGTAAACAAGCGGCGATTTCCTGTGCGATTCGGGTGCGACATTTGAGGTGATTTCCCAAAAATCGCCGCCAAGTTGCACCAGGTTTCAAACATGTTCGAAACCTCTGCGACATCGCGCGACAAATCGCGCCCAAATCGCTGCCCGTTTACACACGCGATTTGAAGATGTAACTTGCGAGCGACAAAAATTGCATCGACAAGTGAGACAAAAATTACACAAAAAATCTCCTGTGTAAACGGGCCTTTATTTCACCGGAAAGTATAATCTATTGCAGATGTTCCCACAGATAAGCCGCACCCCCAATTCTGAACTAAAATTTTGGGCAAATGTGGCTTATTCGCCAGTTTCTACTGTATTGTAAATTTGTTTTATCGCCACATTTTTATTCATTTTTTGGACGAGTGAATTTCACTTTTGGACAACCAAAATTTGAGTGACACTTGTCCAATGGACAAGTGGAAGGAAAAAAAGTTTTTTGCTCTGACAGAGGCTTAGTAAATTATTTTTCATGGGAAAAAATAAAGTGTCCTTGTCGAATATCACGGATATCGGGAAATAAATTTTACCTTTCACGTATCACGACATGCATGTCATTCACAGTTCACGGATTTTAACTTTTTGTAATCACGGTTCACAGAAAATAAAAACACCCGATCACGCTTCACGTGAAACCCCCTTACCGCCCCTCATTAACCATTAACGTGAAAAATTGAATTCAATTTTCACCCCAAATAGCCCAGTTAACGGCGCTTAATGTCGCGTTTGAGTCCCAAATAACAAAATGTCTTGCTTTTAAGCACTGCAACATTCGGTAACCTTCGGAAATCATCGAAACATCTTCAGGAATCTACGGAAATGTTCGGAAGTCGTCGGGACATCTTCGGTTGTGTTCGGGAAGTTGTGGGAAATTTTTCGGAAATTTGGGTAGTATTAATACGAAAATCACACGCATTTGACTTAGGAAAAGTTGACAGGTATATCTTACTGATTCGGGAACGGTCGGACGTCGAATCGACGAGTCGTAAAATTCGGACATACAACTGTCCATAGTAACAATTCTGTACAGTTGAACCTCTCTAATACGGACACCGAAGGGACAGAACAAAGTGTCCGTATTAGAGAGGTGTCCGTATTATAGAGGTCACCACGATGACGTCACTTTTAAGATTGGTTCAGTAACTAAACACAGGCCCACACTTGTCTTTTAACTGCATCTAAAAAATTGATTAAATGTACAGCATTAAGACACTCAAGTCTATCAGTAGCGTACTACGTTGTTAAGTTTATATGAATTTGCTCTCTGGGGCCGAGATTTAGTGTCCGTTGTCCGTATTATAGAGGCCTTTTTTAAAGAAAATAAGTGAGAATTTTGTCGGGACATAGGAAACTGTCCGCAATAGAGAGGTGTCCGTAAGGGGAGGTTCGAACGTAGTTGCTAAATGCATTGTAGTGGTTATTCACAGTCAGTGGCGTCTCCAGCTGTCTTCAGGCATACCGGTCTCTCGTGATATTAGATATATATTTTTGAAATTTAAATTTATTGTTTAATAAAAAAGGTTGCTTCTTTTCCTTTTCAGGACAGAGAAGTGCTGAGTGACATGACATCCAGACGTCCTGGCTTGCAAATTTTCTTTGTGGTGAGTAAGTTGGAGCCTGAAGATCGTACAGAGTCTTCAGACGAGGACGAAGAGTCGGGTCAAAATGCCTCCGCTCGATTAGCACAAGAGGCCCAAGTGCAAGAAAGAAAGAAAAAGCGAGTATACGAGCGGCTTGTTAAACACGGTTGTTTTTCAGCAGAGAGTGGCAAGGCAATGGATGAAAACGAACGATTCCACGGCCTCTCCGCTTGGAGGATCCAAAGGTACCATGAGATGAAGAAAAAGAACCCGAATGCCCCGGATGGTGAGTTTACCGGGTACATTAAAGCCTTTGAAAGATTTCAAAACAGCTTGACGAAGTTTGCTGAGGAATCGCTGCGTCAAAGAGTAGAAAAGGTATGCCAGGTCCTCATCCGTGTTCTGTCAAGGTGTTTGGATTTTTTCATTCAAAAGGCCAACTTGCTGAAGAAAGGGCAGCAGCTGATGATGAAGACGTTAGACACTCTTCTTGAAGAGGAACTGGAGGTCCATAACAACATCATTGGAAATCTGAAAGACAGATCCACTGAAATTAAAGAATTGTTATCTGAAGCTTTTAATGGAGCTCACGATGGTATCCTACTAGAAGCAGCGGAGTTTGAATATGCTCTGACGGAATTTTCAATCCCACGTAATGGTTATGTCTCTGAAAAGGCAGCCGTAGCTCACTGCAAAGACCAATTGCAAAGAATGGTAGTCAACAAGCTACAAGGAGAAGTTAAAGAAAGGTTAACCATGATGTTTCGCTCGAGAGATGTGTTTGTTGCTCAGATGAAAGAACGCATCGAGCAAATCGAAGAAGAGATAAACGCAGGAGGAGACATCCCATCAGCAGCTCTCGCGCTTGGTAGAAGTCTTCTATCGTCTTACGAAGCTCAGATCTCCTTTGCAAGACGCAGCGGAGTAGTGTCTCGATTTATCAAGTCATTTGCCACATGGATTTATGATTTCCTGTGTGATCCAATCGACACTTTAATCACAACCGTCAAGGGCCGAGTCCAGGTGGGATCCCCTAATTGGAAGAAAGGTGTTGCTTCAAGCGTTCTCGAGAAAGTCGATCCAACAAAAATGGCTGAAGAAATCATAAACAGCTTGAGAGAGCATTTTACTACTTGCCATGATGAGTTCGTTGCGGAAGTCTCCAAAGTGCAAGGCCTCTTTCATCGGGGTGAGACCATCAAGGACGAACAGAGGCAGAAGATTCTTGAGTTTGCTCCAAATCTTGCCCTCCTAGAGATGCTAGCATATGGTGTCATGGACAAGTTCAAGTTTGGTCTACCCAGTAAGGGAAAACTTATTGGCACTGGAGCCCAAGGAAGTGTCTTTGCCTGCGATAACATCAAAACACCCGACGGCAAGCCTTGTGTAGTAAAGGTGGTCAGTGTTGCCAGGGAGGAAGTGCTCAAGGATCTGACACTAGAACTGCACAACACCAGGTACAAATTATAACGGTACCATTAAATTCATGTATAATAAGAGACTTTGTCCCAAGCAAAGTACTTTACAATGGACCAGCTCCCAGTCGCTTCAGGCTACGGAAATTGGGGTCAGTCAGGCATATATGGGCTAATTGTTGCTAATTTAAGTTCAATTTCATTTTGAGATAAATCGAAGTTAAAATGCAGGACAAAAGAAAACAAACAAAAACAAAAGAAGTTCTTTACAAATGTTCAGTCAAAAGAAACATTAAAAAATATCCGTAATCCTGCATTAGCGTGCTTTTGAAAACCATCCCTGTTTTTCTGGCCAGCGCACAGACGTCTCCCGTATCCTTTGCTTCACATGCAAAATAAATAGGAGAGTCTACGCGCAGGCTACTATTGTCCAAGAAATAACGTAGTATAAATTCACAAAAGAGGGTATTCCTTTTTAATCGTTTTTACCCGACTGACCGAAAACGCCTCTCGAGTAAAGAGAGAAGAAGCTTCTTTCCTAATCTTCTTTTCCTAATCCTGGTCTGCGATTAGGCCGAATTTTAACGGCGCTCTTTTCCCGTGGGAAAGGTTCCCCAAATAGGAAATGATCGCAGGTTACTTCTTCGCAGTTAAACTTTTCGAAACTTTCTCCATGACCTCACCACGACGGAAGATAAAGTAGAAAAGGTGATAAATAATAAATGAATAAACAGCTTTATTTCAGTGCCTATTCGATCGCCATGTTTGTTGTGATCGAGGCTCTCAACGTTGTTGTCAAAATGGGCATTTTCAAATAGAACAACTTCTTTCCGTTCGGTTAACTTAAAGAGAAATTTTTCACAGTTCCCTTAATCGATGAACTGTCACCGAACACGATCAGGCAATGTATCTGTGAATGACTTGCATGATGATGATTTAAAAAGAACTTATAAGAAAGTAATTATGTATTTCAATGTGTCGTGTATGAAGGAGGGACTCTCTTATATTTATTATCTCTTGTAATTTCGTAACTTAATTTGCAGGTCTCTACGGCATCCGAACATTCTGCCCATACTATGCAGCATAGTGGAAGCCAATCCAACACGTGGCCTTTCTGTGTCACTTGTGTCAGAGCGAATGAGGTGTGATCTTCAAGAAGGTCTGCCCGCCATTTCGTCTTTGAGGAAGAGACTCGAAATCTTGCTTGATGTCGCCAAAGCCTTGCAGTATCTGCACGCAGAGGAGTTGATTCATCGAGATGTCAAATTACAGAATGTTTTGGTAAGTGACAACCCGTTTTAATCCGTTCAATTCCCAAGACTGCTAAGGATCAAAACAGACTAACCTCAAATTTCTTCCCCAAAAAAATTAACAAACCAGCTCGATCGGAATGTGCTGCTCTGTCTAAAGTTTACATTAAGGGTGTGTTCGATTGACCGCATTCCGGAAAAAGAATACATAGAATGGTCACACAAAACTGCTCATATAGGGTTTTTGGAGACAATGGAAAACTAAACTTTTGTTATTGCGCATTATAAGCATGTTTTGGCAGATGTATACTGCAAATGTGCTTGAACAAACAATTTAATTTTCATTTACTATTCCGTTTATTTTAATCCGGAATACAGTCAATCGAACGCGCCCTTGTTTCATCCATAGACTCAAACTCATGATCCACCACCGGGCTATAGAAACGTTCTACTCAGTAATTGCCATTAATTCCCGGGGGGTGGGGTACTCCCTATAATGGGCTATATGGGGATGCTCCGCCCGAATGGAGTACCTTTCTTAGGCTGGCAGTATATAAAAGGGTAGGGATTTCTCGAGTTGAAGTATAGAATAGGCTCGGGAAAACTGCCACAACCTGGACTGAATAAATAATATTATTGTTTGTTTAACATCAATGGTGGTAACGATTGATGTTTCTTCCGTGGATATCGTTCCATAGTTTATTTCAAGATGCAGTGTTTCTTCTATTGGTATGTGAAAGGGGTACCATTTTCTAAGGAAGGTCAATGGGCATTTTCAAATAGTACAACTTATAGTACAACTTATTTCCGTTCGGTTAACTTAAAGAGAAATTTTTCACAGTTCCCTTAATCGATGAACTGTCACCGAACACGATCAGGCAATGTATCTGTGAATGACTTGCATGATGATGATTTAAAAAGAACTTATGAGAAAGTAATTATGTATTTCAATGTGTCGTGTATGAAGGAGGGACTCTCTTATATTTATTATCTCTTGTAATTTCGCAACTTAATTTGCAGGTCTCTAAAACGGTCTACAACGGTCTAAAACCGTCGGGTATATAAAAAAGTAAGGGTTTGGACCTAGGGGTGGAGCCCCAAAGATTTAAAATAAGACTGAAATCGCTAAGAGTATGGCATGTTTCACTCTGGAACATGTCAAGAGTTCGCAGGTTAGAAACTGGAGACAATTCCCAAGTTTCAGTATCTTTAATTTGACGAGCTACACTTCAGGATTTAACCTGCAGATTTAAAATTAGCGTCCAGTGTATGTACCTTAATTATGAGTCTCGGGTAGACACTATTTTTGACGACCGTCCGTCTATTTTGTTCTTCAGTTGGATGAAGCCAACAGGGCTAAGCTGACGGACCTGGGTCTCTGCAAACCTGAAGGTCTCGCCAGTAACTCCCTTGTAGGAACACCGATAAACATGGCGCCAGAGATGATCAAACAACAGTACGACAAAACAATCGACGTGTATGCGTTCGGTATGTTAGTATGGAGAGTATGTGAAGGCAAAGGCAACCAACCACAGAACGTAAACAAGCATTTCCTCCCTCTGGTGATGCTCATGTTAAACGCCCTTGAAAACAAAACTCCAGAGAGGTTGGATTCGTTTCCGCAGAGTTGCTGGGAACTTATGGAAAGGTGCTGGGCTCAGGATCCCAAGAAACGACCCTCGATGGACACCGTCGTAAAAGACCTGGAAGAGATCCTTCGAGATGAGCAACATTTGTAGAATCAAATTGAGTCAGCATAGAACGGTTTTCAATTGAGTGTCGAAAGCAATTTCACGATTGCTTTGGTTTTGCATTGCTTCGCTTTGTGATTGGCTAAAAACATCTCGCGCCACTTTCTCAACCAATCAGAAGTAAAACCAAAGCCAGTCGTGACTTGCTCGCAGCGTTTTCCCGCGCTTGCCGCCGGCTACGTGCATTCGCTTCGAGTTCTGATTGGTTAATTGGAAGGACTGCCTCTGTTGTGATTTGCCAGAATAATTACTTTGGTTTTACGATACTCAACGTACTGAAAACCGCTCCAATGCCACACACTCGTAACCAGATTTCTTGTCCATTCCCATAACACCCCGCGCGCATCGCTTAACGTTAATCCAATCTCCTGTCCTCACAAATTCAAATTCAAAAGACTTGATACGAGTCTCAAAAAATAATACGGTGGGTCCTGATATTGACTAATACCATTTTTGCCAATTTTAAGGGCATTTTAGAACACTACCGAACTTGTATCTGTGTGTTTGTCTTTTGGTATTTTAAATTTCGGATCTTTTTTCCTAAATATGAACTTAGCTACTGATGGTAATGGAAGGGTTAATAGAAATATTAAGGGTCAATTTCGCGAAAATCGGAAAAGGGGGGGGGGGGCTTAATTTTTATGAGACCTCTTGGTGTCTTAAATCAGCTTGGATCAAAGCATTTTATTCTAGAGCTTACAAAATTTGCAGCAATTCCAAATTATTTCAGAACCAAGTGAAAAGAATTGATAACTTTTTGTCTTCGAACCATTTTCCTTAGAGAGTTTGTCGATCTATTCTAAACCGTCTGGCCCCGGTTGTTCAAAAGGTGGATAGCGCTATCCACTGGATAAATCACTACCGTAAACTTCATTGTTCTGCGGCATTGTCTCTTTGCCACATAGAACATCTTTGGTTTCAAGAATAGAGGAGGGACTGGTGATTCATAATTATATTTCAGTATAAAAACAAAGAAAATCCATTTGCGTCATATAACTTTTAGAAAATTTTCGTGCTTAACCAATCAGAATAGCAAAAGACTAGCTAATAATTTTGCTTCTTTGATGAAGTTCCCCAAATACAATAACTTTTAAAAATTGCATGGTGTGCGATTGGGTCTCGTATAACTTGAAACCTTGAAAAAAAAAATCTAGAAAATGCATCTTGGACCTTAACTTTTTAGCGATTTTTGAGTCTTGGCCAATGAGATCACTAGTTGTAACAATGAAAAAAGTGGCATTCCATCGTGCATTGCTGTTCAGCACTTTCCTTCTTATGCGGATCATTACTTAATGAATTGGTTAGCTTACATGGACTACCTGATTGTTTCAATGACCATCCATTGCCCTGTGTCAGTTTCAAAGACCATATTTTTAATGCAGTTCACAACAACTATAAGATAATTGCCCAGTTCCAATTACAATTGGTCACAATCAGCGTTCCTTGAAGCTTTTTACATCAAGAATCTCAAGCCCAGCATTAACGAAGGACTTAAGGTTACAGTGTACCTTCGGGGGTGTCTCCAGTATAACAGCTCTAGCGTCTTAAGATTACATTTAATATACCTAAACCCAGGTATCAAATTAAAGCTTATAGAGCTGGCTATCTAAATATGGAAACCATTTGATAATAAAATAAATTGTCAATTTTTTTACGACGTCTAAATTCGAACGTCCGAATCAGCTTTAAAACGCTATAACTCAAAGCGATTATTATATTTTGCCAATTTGATTTGTTCTCGGGTTTCCGGACACGAAGCGCTAAAAAACGTGTCGGCGATTTTCCATATTCAATTGCAGTGAAAAGTTACAGAATATTTTCGAAAAGGGGAGAAAAAAAATTGGAATGATCGCACGGAAATGCCTCTTGACGAAAAATTTTTCGGAATTAAGAAATTCGCCGACACGTTTTTGTTGATTATATGTTAGCCTAGCTTCTGTCCAAATTTAAGGAAAATCGAACAAATTCCCTTTGAGTTGTAGCTCTTTAAAGTGTCCCCAACAAGCGAAAAATTAACTTTGAGAAAACGGCGCTCAAAAAAACATATCGCTTAATAAACAAACTCCGCCCACAAAAGTTACACCGTCGTTTCTCCGTCAATTTTCACCATTTTTCGATACTTTTTTTTTGGATGAAAGTTCATTCTGTAAACTTTATTTTAACGCCCAAAAACATTTTTCAATAAATTTTCGATCTGAAGGTACACTGTAACCTTAAAGCCTCTAGAGAATTAGACCTGTTTCTCTGATTACCTAGAATTCTAGTTATATTAGCTGGAGTTTTGCTCAATACAAGGCGCGCGTTGATTGGTTGATTCATCGTCACATGACATCTAACAAACAAACTGTTTCCCGCCAATTTTGCTAGCGGGCAACATTTGCGAAAGCGGGCAACAATTTTGACGTCAGAGGGTAACATTGCACTGTTGCCCGCTAGTGCACGTAATCAGACCGTGACAAAACGTGGCATGATTATGATGGATCGAGTGCTCGGCGCGTTTTTCAAACTGTGTTGTGTTGTGTTTTTTTTGTGTTGCTATATAACAAATCACTTAATGACTGATCCCTCGGGAAACAGTGAATTTTGTTTCCCTCGAATCTCGATGTTTCGAGATTCGAGGGAAACAAAATTCACTGTTTCCCTCGGGACCAGTCATTAAGTGTTTAATGTTAACACACCTAATTACCTAGATGATATTTTAAGGTTACTGTAAACCTTCGAGGGTGCCTTCCCGAAAATCTTTCGTACGCGCGCTATTTTTAACGAAACCCCAGAAAACTATATATCACTGTAAAGCTAATAAATGGTAGATTCCGAAAATAACAATTATTGTTCTTGTGTTTCCTTTAGTTAAGCGCGCGCGAACCTTAAACACAAAACCGACGGTGTTTGCTTCACTGAATTACCAGCCTCCGTGTTAGCGCGAAAATCAAAACAAACTGGTCCGTGTCACCCGAGAGTTAATGGCCTAACAAAGTGTGTGAGGCTTTTTCGATATTTTCATTGGTTCCCGAGTAAATCCACTTTGAAGTTGGACAATAGAAAATTGTTCTATGCGCGTCACACTTTGGGGCGCCACGAGAAAAGTATTTAGAATTTCGTAAAAGCCCCACACACTTTGGTGCATTAATATCCTGCAAACATACTGGCCAAGTTTCGTGAAAATCTGACAAATCTACATACCCTAATAATTCATTTGAACAGAGGCGATTCTTGCAAAAACAAACCTGTTTTTACACCTAATTTAAGCGGCTGTCATCGTGGTCGTGCCGCCAACCAATGAAACATAGAACCCCATGGAGAGTATCGTCACACAGCAGTGTATGTGAATTCGATTAACCGCCGATTAGTCAAGTTATTCAAAGGGTAAAACCATAGAAAAAACGGCGAAGTTTCGCGGAACTGCAAGCCCAATTAAATGAGCGGAAAGAACGTAACGAAAACGCAGCAAAATTGTCGTCACAAACGAGCGAAAAGGGCCATGCAGTGAGAGTTTTCAAAGAAATGAAAACACAACAGACGTGGCCGCGGAATTGACCAAAAACACGCGCTGGTATCAGTAGTATAATGCAAGCGAGTAAGCTATTCATTCATTTATTATTCTTTTACTCTTCGCCGCGGTTCTTCTCACTCGTGATCTCCACAATTCTGCTAACCAAAAATTTCCACTTCGGCTTTAATGGTCAAATTGTAAATCTTCAGGAATTGGAACAAGCGTAGACGACCGTGTGAAACATGGAAAATGGCCGGGGAGAATACGCTATGACGCTACAAAAGAATACGCTATGACGATGCGAAATGCGCTCTGCATTGCGATGTAAACAAAATATGCATATAACATGTAATGCGAGATCCCGCGGATAAAGTTTAGTGGGAAAAGTACAAAAAGGCGTTGCACTCCGGAAAGAGATTATTGGATTGTCACACCAATAGCTACTTATCAACTTTTCTCTTGAAACTCTTTTTTAAGAATATCTCGAGTTCTTTTAATGATTTTGCAAAACTTCTTTAAGTTGCCTTCTTGTAAAATATCATTACATGACTATGACTCTGTAATAGAGCCAAATTATTGTAAATTTCAATGATCTCGTAGGTTCTAAAGCGTTTAAGCCCAACTATTCCATTTGAAACTAGGCAAATCATGTACAATGCACTTGTCTTGCCCTATTTTGATTATTCTAGTTGTGTATGGGGTTATATAGGGATAGGATTAACCGAAAAACTCCAGCAACTTCACTGATAGGGCTGCTAGAATTGTGACTCTCTCAAATTATGACATAAGATCTAAGGATCTATTGGATGATCTGGGTTGGGAAGTACTGGTAGATAGGAGGATGAGAAAACTCGCTATTCTGATGTATAAAATATCTCATGATATCTCCCCGCCGTGTTTACGAAATATCTTTCAGAGTATTTCCAACGTCCACTCTCATAACTTACGAAACTCATCAAGTAACTTGAATATCCCTAAACCTAAGTTAGAGACAGGTTAACATAGCCTTCACCACCGAGGATCGGTCCTCTGGAATAAAATCTCTTTAGAGGCAAGAGAACAGGGAAGCCTAACTCTTTTTAAATCATTCCTTGAAAATATTCTAAGTGAAATTAAGTAAAGTTTAAGTAATTTATTAACTCGTAGTTAAATTATATAACTTTTTACTATGCAAATTTTAGGAGCTCGTGTAATATAATATTAAGTAATGTTGCTAATTAAGTTCGTTGTACTGCTTGCATTATTGCTGTATTTTAGGATCACCAATTATTATAGTTTTAAATATTTATGTTATTTTTGTAAAAGTCTTCTGAATTTTTTACGGCTCACTGGAAGACCATTTACAGTGAATGTGACACCGTGATGAAATAAAGATTGTAGTAGCAGTAGCAGTAGCAGTAGCAGTAGCAGCAGCAGCAGTAGCAGTAGCAGTAGCAGTAGCAGTAGCAGTAGCAGTAGCAGCAGCAGCAGCAGCAGTAGCAGTAGCAGTAGCAGTAGCAGTAGCAGTAGCAGTAGCAGTAGCAGTAGTAGTAGTAGTAGTAGTAGCAGTAGCAGTAGCAGTAGCAGTAGCAGTAGCAGTAGCAGTAGCAGTAGTAGTAGTAGTAGTAGTAGTAGTAGTAGTAGTAGTAGTAGTAGTAGTAGTAGTAGTAGTAGTAGTAGTAGTTAGTAGTTAGTAGTAGTAGTAGTAGTAGTAGTTAGTAGTAGTAGCAGCAGCAGCAGCAGCAAGAGGCTACCTGTAGCCTATGTACCGGTAATGTACGTTACTCGCGGGGAACACTTACGTAACAGAACAACAAGCAAATAAAACCAAAATTAGTTTCGCTTCTGCTTGCATGCGTGCGTATTCTCGTACCCAGAACTTATGCGATGCACAAATAAGAGACGAAAACAAAAATAATAAAACGAAAAACGGAGGGCAAATTTTACCTTGTTACTGTATCCGTCACGAGTAAACAGCAACAAACAACAAAACCCAAATTTGCTTCGCTTCAGGCTTGCAAAACGACGCCGATTACACAGAATCCCAAGTACCGTGGGCTCAAAATTTCTCGAAGTGCGTGCGTATTCTCGTACCCAAATCTAACGCAATGCACAAAAGTAGATACGAAAACAAGGAGAAACACGAAGACCAATCCTTGACCCGTTGCCGTACCGGCACGAGTAATAAACCAAAACTTACTAAAAATGTGGTTGTTGTTCATCGTGGTGTGTAAGATATGTAAACGCTTTTTTTCGTTTGTCTCACGAGGGAGTCACTTTAAGATGTTGATCGCGACGTTTCGACTGCTATTACTGCTAGTCTTCATCAGGCGATGAGGTCGATTGGTTACGTGTCGCTTATGTAGCACGTTGGCTTGTTGCTATTGGTGCATTTCGATCCTCATTATTATTCCGAAAAGATGTTGTTCCCTCTCCGGTCCGATTTGATATCGGTCGGCTGTTATGCTTCATGATTGTAGGCATCCACGCTTCGGGAATTTCAATTCCACTATCTCTGCTTTTGATGTTATTAGGATGAGGTCTTATGTGGATGGCCTCTTTAACTCTACGGGTGTTCCAGTGTGGGTCACGGTCAATAAACTTAACCTCGTCCCAAATAGGAAAATGCCCGGTCTTGTTAGCGTGTTCTGAAACCGCGGAGGTTTGAGTACGAGCAAGCCGTATGTCTCTATCGTGTTCTTTTATCCTTTCATGCATAGACCTCCCTGTTTCTCCGATATACACTTTGCCGCATTCGCAAGGAATCTTGTAGACAACACCGTCCTGTTTATTAGGCCCTGTTTACATGAGGTAGGGTGCCCCTAGGGTGTAGGGCCAACTCTCTTTGTTTGAAAACCTCCAGGGAAAAGAAAACAAAGAGAGTTGGCCCTACACCCTAGGGTCACCCTACCTCATGTAAACAGGCCCTTAGAGTCGAGGACGTCCTTAGGTCGTACTAAGTGTGACCTGAGAGTTGTGTCAGATTTGAAAACAGTGCGTACGCCTTGTTGTTGTAGGCAGCGGCCAAGAACCTCTGATACACCTTTGAAATAGGGCAATACTGCAGTAGATTTAAAATCCTGCGTGGATTCCTTCTTTGTTGTTGGTCCTTTCGTTTTTGTGATTTTTTGTACAAACGAGGAAGGATATCCGTTAGAAACAAGAACCGGCGACAAATGTTTCTTTTCGTTGGAGATAACTGATGGTCTAGTAATGAGGTGTTTGGCTCAGTCATACAGACATTTCACAATACCACGCTTAACTGACTGCCGACCTCTTGAATTTCGTTTTGAGATCTACGTATTTCCAGTACGATGGTATATATTTAAGAACAAAAAGACGGAGCAGCCATGGGGAGTCCAGTCTCCGCGGTTATAGCAAACATCTACATGGAAGAATTTGAAGAACAGGCAATAGCAACTTCGCCATATAAACCTAAGATCTGGAAGCGATATGTAGATGACACATTTACCATATTAGATCAAAGCAATGTCGACGGTTTCTTGCAACACCTCAACAGCCTACCATTCGTTTTAACATGGAAACAGAGAAAGATAACACTATCCCTTTCCTAGACACGTCAGTTACAAGGGACTCAAACGGCCTTCTCACTACCAGTGTATATAGGAAACCTACTCATACTGATCAATACCTGGCCTATGATTCACACCATCCGCAGTCAGTTAAGCGTAACACCTCATTACTAGACCTTCTTATAACTTATTTGTATGACTTACTTAAAAGTTGCGTTTTGGATATATAACGTTTAAAGAATGCAGAAAAATTAACAATTTTACGCTTCATGTTGTGTGTGAATAACAACAGACAAGAATCACAAATAAACCCGCTCACACCGTGTTAGAACTCGTATATAATTCAACGGCTAGCGTAACGATGACGCCTAGATGGCCGAGTAATAGACCAGATTTAACTATAAAGGCCGGCACACACTAGGGGACATGTCGCGGGGACATAAGGCGGGGACATGTTGCAGTGACAGTTTTCCTCGTGTGACATCCCTGTTTTTGCAAAAAAGTTATGCTGCGGGGACACAATTTTGTCCCCGCAACATGTTGCACGAAATTCAGCTGGTTTGAATTCGTGCGTCATCGCGGGGACAAAATGACCCCCATTTCGATGTCGCATCGTGTGCACTGCTCTTGCAAGCCTTGCAAAGTGTTCCCGCTACAAAATACGTGAAGTAGGCTCCTTTTTCTTCTCTTCTTTTCCGCCACTTGCGTATCCATCGTTCTCGGTCAACATAATTAAACATTTCTTCATCTAGTAATATCATTGACAGTAGTAGAAGCTTCTTTTTCCTAACCATAGAGTCCGCCATCTTTCTTTGCTCGTATACTAGTTCCCAGGCGTCCTTAGAGATTTCTGTGATTTTTATACCTGAATCCGCTTTGTGTGCACCAGCTTGCGTACTGTCCCTGCAACATGCGCCAGTATGCTGTGCAAACGAAGGGGCTTGTCCTCGCTTCATGTCCCCGCAACATGTCCCCTAGTGTGTGCCGGCCTTAAAAGAGGCCGCCATGACACCCGGAAAGCATGGTCTACAAATTATCCATGAACCTTTGCAAGTTTACATTGTCTGATAACTTCCGCTAACTCAACTTCCGGTAGACGATATTATCAATACATTATATCCCTTCCTTTCTTTAGAAACAAACTAATTACGAAAAAATGTCAATAAGAAGCTTTTTACTGAAAAATAAATCTGTATGAAAACTGTTCTGCTCGCAAGCAGCTGAAAACCCTTTCTCTCCTCCTTAATACGGTAAATAGTCGATCCCCCTGGTTTTGAACAATAACTCATAGAATAAGCAATAATTTTGCATTCTACTTCTTTATTCTCAAGTCCATACCCAAATCTAACACTTCCGGAAAGTAAAGTGAAATTAGGCATCCCGTCATTCCCAGAAAGATATTTGATCCAGATTGTTGACATAACTCCCCGATGCTCACAAAGCTTTTTCAATTTCGATTTCGCCATGTCGCTCAAGGATGTATTCGAAGACTTTAAAAAAAGCAAAGCTGCTCTACATAAGATACATAAAGATACGATCGAATGTTTCAAAGAAATCGTTCGAAACCTGTCTGACCCTCGCTCTGCAGACTTAGCAGTAGAGTTGTCTCACTTGAGATTTCCACCTTCTTCACCTCAAAACGAGGAAGCAACAGTCGGTGGCGGCCACTTCAATTCACCTCAAGAAGCAACGGTAGCTATTGGTGACGTTCACTATAATTCAACTCAAACCGTCGCAATCGGTGACATCCAGTGTGAATTCGACGTCGGTCTCGCCGACTTATTGTACACCGCTAATGAAAAAAGGGAGGTCGAGTCGCTTTTCTCTGAGGAGCCAGCGCTGATTTTTGTCGGTCAGACGAACTGCGGTAAGAGTTCCATCGTCAACGAGCTTCTGGGCTGCAAAGCGCTTCCTACATCCGATCAGCCGAGCACCGCCAGGATTGTTCGAGTGTCCTACGCCGAGGAACCCTTCTGCCGTCTAGTTGCCAAGGATGGAAGGATCTTACAAGTAAGCTGGTTTATACATATTATACTTGAATCGGTTGTGCATTTTTCTTTTCAAATTTATTATGTCCAACCAAGATTTCTTTGTTTATTTTATGAACTGCAGTATTCGCTGTTTTTCTATTCTTGGTTTTCACATGACGTCATAAAAATTACAAAATCTTAAGTATACGTCCTACAAAGCTGTTTCTAACAATGTATGTGGATACAAGTGCTATAATCTTTCACAAAAAGTTTCAAGTTTTAACGATGTTTTGCTTCCGATTTTCAAAGGTTTTAAATGTGTCACGCAATGCGTCACGCTATTTTGAATCAGCTGAAAGTTATTGTTTGCATTGTAAGTGCTTATAAGCCGAGTTAATTGAGCTTATAGCAAATACAATATTTTTGGATGTGATTTTTGGTGTAATTAAGACTTTGAATTTTTGGCCGCCATCTTTGTGCCCCTGAGTGGGGCACAAAGATGGCCGCTCCATACATTTCTTACTAAAAATATCTAATACTCGTTCGCCTATAACTCTTGAACGAAATGCTTTTACGCTTCAAAATTTGGCCAAGATGTGTAGTTTTAAACTCTCTACAATTCCATAAACATTTTGGATTCGAAATCTATTTTTTAATGCTTCTGAATTTTGATATGACGTAAGTGAAAGCCAAGAATACTATTTACGACATTTTATACGCGGGTCTCACTTTTCCCGTTATTGAGGCTGTTATTTATTTGTGATGTCTTGACCCTATTTTGCCTGGGGTTTTTTTTAGTTCCTGAGCCTGGGGCGTAAACCAAGAGGGTACATAGAACGTCCAAAACTGTTTCCTTTGCGAACCGCCAATGGAACGATGACGTCATACGGCCGCCATCTTGTATCCGCCATCTTGGATTTCTGAAATTTTTCAAAGCCTCTTAAAGGCCCACTTACCGTGATGCACCGCGCATCTTTATTTTGATTTGGGCCCAGATAAATGCGATCTCTCGCGAAGTGAAACTTTTGCTTCTCATCTCCAGAAAGAAATGAAAACTGAGTTTGAAATTTCGTTCTACATTAATTTTAAAATTTATTAGTCCCGAGAAATGGTCCTGTTAGATATCAAAATCAGAAAACGGCAAACTGATCCTTACGGCAAGGCGATGAAGGAGTAAATAAAAAAAATAAAACAAAATTTATATATATATTAAAAAATATAAATTATAAATATAAATATAAATTCAAATTCGTTTTAATATATATATAAATTTTGTTTTATTTTTTTATTTACTCCTTCATCACCTTGCCGTAAGGATCAGTTTGCCTTTTTCTGATTTTATACAAGTCATTATTGTACTGATCCAGGTCTACAACCAGGAGATCCGGCACCACTCAACGGTTTGTCGCTGTGGTCACGGTCTTGCTGATATTTTATATTTTAGATATTAAAAGCCCGTATAACATGGCTCGCATTTTGTCTGGAGCCGCTCAACCCGCCTTAGGCCGTGTTTTCACGAGCGATTTTTCAAGTCGCTGAGCGAGTGACAGTCGGGAATCTCGTGAAAACAGTTGCTTGTCCAACTCGCTTAAAGTTAAGCGAGTCGGCGAACTACAATAGAATTCTCATTAAATTTAAGCCACCAAACCTGGTCGCTTAAGCTTGTCGGCAATTAAACAACAAAGAAGGGCATTGTATTGTCGTTCTTTTGTGTTCTAATTTTCTATTGTTTTAACAAAAGAAAATATATCGCGCATGGTATAAGAAAAATGAATAAAGTTCTGTCCGTGAAAACGCATAAATTTTTTAAGCTGCTTAACGCGGTCAGTAAACAAATTACCTATAGGAATGTTAAGCGAGAAAAACCGCCTCGTGAAAACACAGCCTTAGTGTAGCTCCAGGCAACTCCAGTCAACGAGGCAGTTTCCTCTGCTTCGAAAGCTCGCATCGAAAACATTTTCACGTTGTGGGACGCGGTAAACCTCCTGCTATTTTTACCGAAAGTTTAAGGTCGATGCCGCTTAAAACGAAACCTCCAGCGAGCCGAGAAGTGTTTCTATTTTGTGCCGGGGCTGTTCTGTTGGCGTATCTGATTTGCATCGGGCTTTATTAATGAGCTCCGCCGGCGGAGGACGTTTTATCGGCTTCAAGAAGTTTGCATCGAAAAAAATGCATGGAATATTTCTCATAGTTGCTGCCAAAAACGACTCCGCCGGCGACCCGAGAAGTTCAAGCTTTTTCTTGTTTTTACATATCTCCAGGGGGCATTTTCCCGGTCATGTTAAAACGCAGACTGCAGACTGCAGACTGCAGACTGTGCAGACCGTGCAGACCGCGCAGACTGTGCAGACTGAGTATTTTTTTTTATCCTGATTATTTTGTTAAATTTAAAATCATTTTAGAACGGTTTTGCGTCAAACAGGCCTGCTAGAAATGTAACTTATGTTCCAATGCGTTCACGGGAAAAACCTTACACGGGAAAAAGTACATTAACGCTTATCCGTTAAATTAAACGGATAAAAACGAACGGCTAACGCACGGATAGCTAACGGCCTTCAAAGCGTTCTATCGGTCGACGAAAGCATTCTAACGGATATCTTGAAGCGTTAAACGCTTCTGTTCATTCGTCCATTCGTCTAACGAATAGCTTGATAGTTTCGAAAAGGAACAGCTTCCGAGAATAATTATTTAGACCACGACGAGCGGTACCGACAGTCAATATTCAGAGCGCTAGAGCTTTGGAAACATTTTGCCGACTCAGGAAATAATTGCGCTGGATGATCTTCCATAATAAAACAGCTAGTTTTTCTCTCCCAGAAATGTCATCGAGCATCTGTTTGGCCAGACACGAGCGAGATTCAAGCCAGACAACAGTCAGTCCCGCTCTTATCATGTCAAGCGACGAATGTTTTTCTCACTTGGACGGAGATCACGCGGATGGATCGATGGAATGCTTGCGCCCCGCTGGCGAAACCAAACGCGGCTTATGTTTATTCCCAGCCCGAAGACACTCCAAACTTTCTGTGATGTTTTAGCGCGGTGGAATACTTGGAAATGAAGAAAGAAAACAGAGAATTTGTAGAAGTTTATATAAATACTTGTGACTTTCGCTCCAGCGTGTTTTCAGGTTTCAAATTTTACCCTGACTTTTCCCAAGGGACCGCGAAGCACTTTTTTACTGACAACTACAACAAACTTCAAAGGGTTTTATTTCATTTTCTGCTACCAAACATTCCCTACCGTCTTTAATTTCGATTATAATTTTTAGTTCCATTCAAGATTTATTTTAATAATAACTAAACATGAAGTGCAAAAATGATTTTACACATGAATTTTGCGTGACTACTGCACTTGGGACTCCGGGTCGCTAATGTTTACATTCCGCGAGCAAGCAGTGAAAAAAGAAAAAAAAGAATTAATGTTTTGCAGTCTCATAAAAGAAATCACGTTTGTCATTACCTGACGTTGAAGTCAAAACCTTGCTCTATTCAAATAAATGGTAAAACGAGCGTGACTAGTACTATTACTTTGTCTTCTCGCGCACTGCTGGCGTAGTCTACGAATTACCGCCAATCTGTCGTTCAGCCATTCACCGCGAGCCGTTCGAAAGAATTATTTTGCCGTTCGATATGAAAGCGACTCTTCGTAGACTGTTTATAATTATGGATTATTGGACGAAACTTCGCTCCGCTTTCAACGAGTATTGCTGGGATGTTAGATTTATACCATGGAAATAGTAAGTGGAGGTATATTGCCGTCACTCAGGAGTACCCAACGACAGCTTCGAAGAAAATCCACCGTACAGTGTTTTTAACATTTCCCGAGTGTTGCTGCGTCAATCTTGTTTAATATTTAACTTTCCTGGGAAAAAAATACCCGCTCTTCACAGCCAGCAAGCAGGCTTTTTAAGTTATCGGACTCCCAGCCAGCGATCGACTTTTAGGTTGTCAACGAGCCAGCAGGCTTTGATTTTGTCACCTAGCTAGCCAGCATAAAAAAAGTTTGCGACAAGTTTGCCAGCATGTTCGAGTTTATTTTTTTTGCCAGCCAGCGAGCAATTTCAATACCATAGAAAAGTGCATTTCCTTACACTATTTATATAACAATTTAGTATTGGGTATCATGGACAAAAACTACGTAAATGGTTTTATTTTTACATTCGACTGGAAAGTTTTTGTGTAAAAGATTACACTTACCACACAACAGTAAACAAAAGGGAAAGATAAAATGTGCTTACAGTGTTCTGATTATCCGAGAGGAATCCAAGCAGCACTCGTGAAATCCCTCCAAAAGAAGAGTGAAGTACAAACAATGTCCATTCATTTAACAGTGGTAATCTAAATTTATCGTTGTTATTGTAAGTGCAACAAGCAACCTATGAGTTGTTTCAAACGGTTAGATACGATAAACATTCCACAGTTGTTTTTGGAAGAGTCAACAAACAGAAATACAGAAGCCACAAGGATTCGCAGAAAAAGCCATTGTCATTTGTTCGTTACTGAGGCGATCACCGCAAAAGACTCACCACAGAAGCCGCCAGGATTTGCAGCAAAAGCAATTGCCAGTTGTTCGTCAGGCGATCACCACAAAAGACTCACGACAGAAGCGGCAAGGATTCACAGCAAAAACCATCGTCAGTTGTTCGTCAGGCGATCGCCACAAAAGACTCACGACAGAAGCGGCAAGGATTCACAGCAAAAGCAATCGTCAGTTGTCCGTCAGGCGATCACCGCAAAAGACTCACGACAGAAGCCGCAAGGATTCACAGCAAAAGCAATCGTCAGTTGTTCGTCAGGCGATCACCACAAAAGACTCACGACAGAAGCCGCAAGGATTCGCAGCAAAAGCAATCGTCAGTTGTTCGTCAGGCGATCACCACAAAAGACTCACGACAGAAGCCGCAAGGATTCGCGGCAAAAGCAATCGTCAGTTGTTCGTTACTGAGGCGATCACCGCAAAAGACTTACGCACGCAAAAATTCACAGCAAAAGCAATTATCATGCAGTTGTTCCGGTAACGGAGGCGATCACCACAAAAGACTCACGACAGAAGCCGCAAGGATTCACAGCAAAAGCAATCGTCAGTTGTCCGTCAGGCGATCGCCACAAAAGACTCACGACAGAAGCGGCAAGGATTCACAGCAAAAGCAATCGTCAGTTGTCCGTCAGGCGATCGCCACAAAAGACTCACGACAGAAGCCGCAAGGATTCACAGCAAAAGCAATCGTCAGTTGTCCGTCAGGCGATCACCACAAAAGACTCACGACAGAAGCCGCAAGGATTCGCAGCAAAAGCAATCGTCAGTTGTCCGTCAGGCGATCGCCACAAAAGACTCACGACAGAAGCCGCAGGGATTCGCAGCAAAAGCAATCGTCAGTTGTCCGTCAGGCGATCGCCACAAAAGACTCACGACAGAAGCCGCAAGGATTCGCAGCAAAAGCAATCGTCAGTTGTCCGTCAGGCGATCGCCACAAAAGACTCACGACAGAAGCCGCAAGGATTCGCAGCAAAAGCAATCGTCAGTTGTCCGTCAGGCGATCGCCACAAAAGACTCACGACAGAAGCCGCAAGGATTCGCAGCAAAAGCAATCGTCAGTTGTTCGTCAGGCGATCGCCACAAAAGACTCACGACAGAAGCCGCAAGGATTCGCAGCAAAAGCAATCGTCAGTTGTCCGTCAGGCGATCGCCACAAAAGACTCACGACAGAAGCCGCAAGGATTCGCAGCAAAAGTTATCGTTAGTTGTCCATAAGTGAAGCGATCGTGACAGAAACCAACCAACAATATTTTGAGTAAGAGGTTGGAATTAAAAATAGCAACACTCAGAGAGCTCTAGACCCAGCTAAACCGTTCACCACTAGTCCTTGAAGACTGCCAAGGGTCACTTTGTCAGAGTCTTGTTGCAAACAGCCAGTCCGTCTGCGTTATCGTAGACATCGACCAAGCAATCTAAACCTGTGAAATGGAACATCTTAATAAAGTGAGATATAATTTATACGCACACTGGATTTGTCCTGCTTCAACTCGGAATGAAAATATAAAACGAAATCATTTACTCCGATTATTAAGACGAACTAAATGATTGACATGATTGAAGTAGTCTTGACGTAGAATGCGTCCTTTGCCCATATTTATACTGAGACAAGACCTCTCTACTAGTCAACGAGCTGAAACAACGCCTCCAAATTCGTGTAGATCCTGCCTTTAACTTTTATACAGTCGAACCTCGATTATCCGGACACCGATTATCCGGACTTTTCGATTATCCGGACTTTTTCTCTGGTCCTGTTTTTTTTCATAAATATTAATGAGCTTTAATCTTAAAAACTTTAAGAGGAAAAAAATTAAGAAATTATAAAGTGTGTTTAAAACAGCGCATTTATTTTTTAACATCAAACAGGTTTATAAAATGAAACATATTATTTTCAAACAAACCTTTTTAATTGCTGTGAGTTATTAAATCAGCTTTAAAAGGTAACTAAAACACCAAAGAAGTGAAAACGACTCGATAAACAAACGCACTTGAGTAACTTGGTAACCAAGGTACAGGTGCTGAACATGTGACTAAATTAGCCAGGTAACTAAGCAGCAAAGTTCGAAGCGAAAACGATGTTTTATCAAGGCCGTAGCAGGGAGTGTCAGATGTTTATTCCAAAATTGCTGGACCAGCCTAGTAAAATCCCCGGGGGAGGGACTCTCATATAAAAGGGGCGGGGATCCTTGTCGGAAATTTTGAATTAAACCCCTAAAGGAGACCAATCTGGGCATGGCCCAAGCTTTTCTTTACCCCTAATAGAGACCATTTTGAAACACTTTTTTACGTGCAACCCTAAACGAGACCTTGACGGCTAATATAATGGTGTTTTTCCCAGAACACCCTAAATGAGACCAAAATCCGAAATTTAAGTAAAATCTACAGTTCTTTTATCTGACAATTATTTAATAAAATGACAGACAATTTGAACATTTTCTTCTGCTAAATAACCTTCTTACTCGGTTGCCTTTTTTAGCCCGTTGTGTCATGACAGAGCGTGACAGAACAGTGCGGTTCGTGTTACATGGTGCGTGTATTTTCGCACGTTTTGAGTTGATCATTATATTAACCTCCGGAAATTATAGAATTTCAATGTTAAAGATGTCTATGCGAGTTTAAATCTCTCAATTACGCTTGCTTGCTGAAAGCTATCAACAGAGGTTTTGAAACAAACGCAATTTTCATGGTTTGTCAGGCAATTGACCCTGGAGGTCGATTACGAGAGTCCGACTTTATTTCTCGCATATCATATCTCACGCATGTGGCAACTGTCACACTTTTGAATAACGCAATATTTTGAACAAGAAAAGCAGTGAAATTTTTAGATTTTAGCACTCCCCAGCTTTTCGGCCGTCCAGTTTTAAGCTTTTTAAAGCTTCTTGATTATCTACCATTTCTGGTGAGCAACGCGCGATAGTCCCTTGCTTTCCACTTTCAGAGGACAAACTTTAACAAGATAATGCTAGTACTCAAGACTGAAAAAGAGAGCAAACAAGTGACCCTTGTCTGACAGCTTAGGAAAATTTGATCACGCCGCAAATTTTCACGATAAGTGTATGGTACAAAGATTCCTTTATCTTAGCATAAGAGAGGATAGTTGTATGTCCAACAATTACTGAACAATGCATTCCGAGTTAGCGCATAAAAACAAATACGCCTACCCTTTATCCAGCTGCTTTGTCCGTTTGCGTTAAGTCCTTTTTTCAGCGGAATTTAGAACTGGCAGATGTCTTCCCTTAGTCTCTTTTCTTTTTTTCTCTCCAGCCTGACTTAGAATGACTGCAAAAGGGAAATGCAAATTAACACCTTAGAATCTTGAATCGCCGATAGATTAATAAGTTTAGTTGTCTCTAGATGAAAGCATTTCGGTAAAAGAGACAGCGAACAGCGTGGAACGAATTCACTCCAACGGCCATTTCCGGCGAGCAACGCGCGATATTCCCTTGCTTTTCAGAGGACAAACATTAACTTGTTATGCTATTACTGAACCGCGATTAAGGCATTTAATAAAACTGAAAACGTGGGCAACATTAATTGTCCCTCGTCTTCCGGCAACTTCGGGAAAATTTATAGCAACTCAAAAGTGCCATGAGCGAAATAATAAGTGTATGAGATCCCTTTACTATCCATCCCAGACCCCAGAAAATCTTAGAATCTGTTCTTTCTGCCATTCTGATGAGGTTGAAAATGAACCTCACTTTCTTTTCTACTGCAGCTTTTATGAAAAAATACGCAAGAAAATTTTTCACGAAATAAATAAAAAATACAGCCACTTTAATAGTCAAGATAACACTTCAAAAATACTGTTTCTTTTAAACAGTGTTGATCCCTTTGTTTGTCGATCAACTGCTGCCTTTGTTTTCGAATGCATGTCATGTAGAACGAGAGCCGACATGTAATGTTAGTTTTTTCTTTTTTCTTATTTTATAATATACTATTAATTTAGTTAATTTTAGGTAATACCATGTATATAAATGGGAATAACGAAATAAATTGTTGTTGTTGTTGTTACTAGATTTACTTTAGCATCGAGAGGAAAGTTGAATGGCCAACGATGCAGACGACTAGCCCAAATAAACAAAACATTATGCTTACCCTTCATCTAGAGATTTCGCAGATCTCGTTTCACTATCGTTTCTTTCTCTTTACTAGCGGAGCCCACGAAAACTCAGAAATGACTGTAAAAGGGGAATGTAAATAAACACCTTGGTTAGAATCTAGATCCCGGTTATACCACCGATACCTTAATAAATTTAAATTGTCTATAAATGAAAGAATTTATGTAAAAAAGACAACGAACAGTGTTAGTTATTCCAGTACCATCACTGCCCGCCTGCAAGCAAAAGAATTATGGGAATGAATTTACCCACCTTTAAGTTGCTTTCCACTGTTTCTTTCTAACTGCTGACTGCTTGCAGCACAATAGCGCAAGCAGTGGTTTTAAGAAGTGACGGCTTCTTTAGACCTTTGGAACCTGAGTAAATATATTAAAAACGACAAACGAGCGGCGATCCTGGAGATTAGCCTTGTTCTATTGAAATGAAGGTTTTGGCCATTCGAGATACTAGTCTTATTACGTCATTGAAAATGACAGCTGCTGGTGTTATGGACTTTTTCCAGGTTGAAGAAAAAGATAAACCGCAACAAACAATGACAATGGAGCCATCATTTCCGGACATGGCATAACGCGCGCGTTGATTTGCATAATTTTCGGGCGCTGGGAGTAAGTACGACCGCTTGCGGTTTTTCGTCAGTGTATCGTCACGTCGGAAAGACTTTGGACTGTTTGGACTTTGGAGCCTGTTGGAGCTGACTCGCGTGTTAAATTAAATGAAGCAGTTAAATTAATTACTTTTGCGAAAAAGTCATAGCAAGGAAAAACAAACAAGTCACGGTTTTTCTAGCTAGGGACAGTGTTTTAATATCAGTTTTTAGCAAGCTAGACGTTGAACGAAAATCCCAGCCAGTAAATGACCTAATGCTAATATTTCCCAGCCAGCGTAATTGCATCCTGTCGAGCGGGTTTTCTGTCGAGCGGCTCTGTAGGGTACTCCTGGTCACTGAATGCCAAAAGCTAAGCAAACGAAAAGCGCAGTCATTTCCAACACTCTTAACCTGTCTTAACAGATTGTGATTACCATTGAACGGGTGCTGGGATAATTCTAGCGTTCAGGCTAGTCCTAACGGATGTCAAACTTTAGCTGACTGATGTTAATTCTTTGCTAACGGTTAAAGTATTCGTTCTAACGGTTCAATACTGAACGCCTAACGGACACCCTATCGCTCTAACGGTTAGAAACTAACGCCTAACGGATGCGACGTCTGTTCTAACGGTTGAGTACTAACGCCTAACGGATACGCTATTCGTGCTAACGGTTAAATACTAACGGTTTGGTGAAAGCTTTTTACGTTTTTCAGGAAATTTTCTAACGGATATCTAACGGACACCTAACACTTTTAGCTGTTTAAACAATAAGCGTTAGTGTACGTTTTCCGGTGTGAGGTCAAACAGGACTGTTTGACGCAAAACCGTTCTAAAATGATTTTAAATTTAACAAAATAATCAGTATAAAAAATACTCAGTCTGCACAGTCTGCATGGTCTGCACAGTCTGCACAGTCTGCAGTCTGCAGTCTGCAGTCTGCAGTCTGCAGTCTGCGTTTTAACATGACCGGCATTTTCCGGTCGAACGGTCACGGTTATTGATGGTAAGATTCAAATGTCAATTCACAGTATTTGGAAAACGAATGTACTAAAAAATTACAATGAAAAGATTCGAAGATAAATCTTAACTAGTAAGCAATCTACTATACCTATTTCCTTTCCACGGCCGACCGAATTTCTGAGCCAAACCTTCTGAAGGTTCTCGTTTCTTGACAGCCGGCCTCTAGCCTTCGGCGGCGATGCTTAGAAAACGTATCACTAACGATGGAAAATAAAAGAAAATATACAAAAACAAGATGCAATGCCTTGAATATGAACTAAATATTTGAAAGAAATGATCTTGAAGTTAATAGACGATACAGATTCCCCGATGTAAACGGATTATTTTAGGAATCAAACTTTCTCGCCAGAAAATGGATTATCGTGGCCCCAGAAATTCTAGAACGCCCGCAATGAGTCACGGTAAGTGCAGATGGGCCTTTGAGAGCCATATTCCGAGAAGATCGAGAATCGTTAGACACTCACGAAAAATCGAATTTTTTCTTTTTTGGCCAAAACATCCCTTTTGGTGAACTAGTTTAAGGAAAAATAGTTTTAGGTTCCAGCGATTTATTTAAAAGGCGAAATTTAAAAAAGTTTGAATAATGGAATTATGACGGTTTTCGGCACTCAAAAACAGCAGAATTATAACGCAACTTTGAGAAGATGGTGAACGCGTAAAAAACATCTTCTAAAAACGAAACTTGGCACAAATGTTACTTTAAAACCCTGTTTAAAAATTTTGAAAAATGTGCTTGCAACTTATTTAACGGACACATTTCGTAAGTCAACATTTGTGTCTATCAAGAAAAGCGGAAATGAAGGCCAACTTTGAAGGCTATAAATGGCCTCTGGTATGTATGATCTGATCATGAAACCTATATGAGAGGAATTCTTGGTTACCGTGTTGTCCTTTAGGAAAGTTTTAGCTTTGGAGATAAAATACCATTCCATGGCATTTGAGCAACTACAACCTTACGCTAATTTGAGAGCTAGTTTCAGGAAAACAGCATAAACAGAAGAAAGAACGACTTACCACAGCTTGTTCATCGTTTCTTTTGTAGTAGACGTATATTTCAGCTTTTATATGTCTTGTTTAGTCGTAGAATTGCTTAGTAGCGGTATTGTCAAACGAAAATTCTTGATGTCATTTTGAACTCGCCGATGTGGAATTCCTTCTAATTTCGTTGGGATCAAAGGATCAATGCATTTTGCCAGCCGACCTTTTACCATAGCTCACGATGACCTTTGGTATTCATTTTCCGTTATACAGAAATCATTTCTCGCTTTTTTTCAAAGGAAAGACCCACAGAAATGCCGTTGGGACCTCGTTCCAAGATAATTTGATTCATACGTGACCTCAAGATAACCTCTAGCTATAAAGTAACGCAAGCCACCCGCAACGTAAGTCACCTTTTGTGTCACTAACTGTAAACAAATACAAATTTCTTTCGTTTAAATTGTAACCAAATGTTTATTTTCAGTTCTATATGTTTGTACTTTCTAATCTGAAATAAACTGCACAAAAACGGTAATTTTTCGGTCGATGGCGTTCCCCAAATTTTCAACCCCACTCCACCCTCACTGCCAGCTCTGCAGTAAAAAAAAAATACAAAATTAAATTAAGGCATCTTGCAAATTATTAAAAGCTCGTGTTCAACTAACCTACGATTAGCCTTTTTTCCGATTTTATTCCTCCGACAGACGGTCCAATCGCAGATAAGTATTCACACAGCATTCGACGACTTATTTCTCCCTCCCCTCGTGCGATTCGCGATTCACTCTTCGTTCTCAAAAAGCGGGCAATGGAGCTGGGTCTAGTCAACAGCTGGTTGCGACTGACGTACTTTTCGGATCTCAGGCAATTATCCATCCTTTAGTTTAAGCCGAGAGACTCTTGTTTAAGCTTAAACATCTCATACGCTGCACTACGAGGACCTAAAATTGGCTTGCATATCGGCGCACCCCTTCCCCTTCCCTCACTTTCCCACCGAACAGTCATGCCATGTTGCGGCATATGTTATATTTTGGCAAACAGTTTCTGGTATTGTAAGTAAAAACTGTTATCGAGAACTGATTCGTATTTTTATAGCGAAATGAGATAGAACAAATTATATCAAAGGTTACAAAACATTCTGCAGTTGTACAAATACTGGGGATTTTGTATAATTTTCCGTTACATATGTCAACATATTCCTTCTTATTTTTTATCAAGCATCTTTTGCTCTCGGACGTAAAATTTGCACGCAAGTAGTTCAAAAAGAATCAGAAAACGGTCAACAATGAGACTGAGCGTAACTGTGCTTAAACCCAAAACATAAGAATAACACCGTACTATTTCAATGATGTAATTTGTTTATTTCATTGGAACTGATGTTAAACCCCTAGCATAAGGGATGGACCATTAGAAAAGTGATGGGGGGGGGGGGGGGGGGGAGCAAAAGCCAAAAAAAAAAATTCCCAGTAAATTATTAAGGAAAACAAATTCCCACGCATTATCGCAAAAAAAAAAATGTGCCCAAGGACAATTAAAAAATGAACTATTAAAAAAAAAATATTCCAGCCATCGAGTGAAAAAAAAAAAGATTTCCACGTTAGGTGGACCAAAAAAAATTTCTTGACTCTCCCAAAGTTCCCACCCCCCCTCCCGAAGCCCGGGATTTTGGGTTTCGGAGGAAATAGTTTTGCTCAAAGGATTTGAAAAATTTAGATAAATAAGAAATATTGAAGATTTAGTGAAGTTTTAAAATTAGAATTTGTAGTTAATAATTAATAGACGGACACCAACTTAATCCACTAGCAACCTGGGGTGCTCTTGCGTGGGTATCGACTGTCTGTTGGAGTTCCAAAACTCATTTTCTTTCTCCTATCTCTTCTTAAAACCTCTTAAAATTTCATTAAAATTCAGGTAGGTCCCCGCCTTAACTAACTAACGTGAACGAAGCCTTCAGTTAAAAGTAATTCGCGAATCACTTTGTTTCGCGCTTATAAATTCTTATAAATTCTTATAATTACTCATGCTCAAAGCGCAATGAGTTACTACCGAAATAGGTAGACTGTTTTTTCGTAGACGTGCGCCACAGTTGCCGTTAACGAAAAAAGTCTTTGAATTGAGCCCACGTGAATTATGAGTGAAACCATAAAGGTCATCGCACATGATCACATTCCTAAAGCGCTCAAGCCACAGAAATAATGGCGGGCTATTCCGTAAACAGCAATGGAAGAACTTTTATTCGTGGAACAAGAGTAGGAGAAAGCCTCCGATGTAGTGCATCGATGTAGTAAATCGGAGGCTTTCTCCTATTCCTGTTCCACGAATAAAAGTTCTTCTCTTCTTTGAAAAAAATTCTGCAACTATGAAAGCTCGACTTGAGGCTTTCTCTTTTCAGCAGAAAATATTCCTGCAGTAAAAAGGAAAATATTTCGAGCACACATTTGATTAACTGCCAACCCAACCCTTATGCACCTATCAAAATGAAGTGCGACGGGGTGGGGGAGCAGGGAAGTCAAGGGGTTGTTAGTTGTTATTAAAGTCGAACTGTTAACCCTATTTTGCCTGGGGGGGCTGGGCACAAAGTAATCAAAAGATGCACATAAAATGCGCATAAATCTGTGTAGCGCGTTATCGTGAATGTAGACTAAAAAATGTTTTAAATTTTAGCGCTATATTTAAAAACATTTTTAGGGGACACAAAGCGCCCGTGCTAACTTTCAACATTCATAACTTCTTTAATATGCAATCAAACGCCATCAAACTTTGTGACTTTTCCTAAAATTTATCTGGCAACAATTTCATATGACATTTTATTGATCACGTGACTTGATGTTTCCATGGCAACAAGATTCTGACAGCCATGTTTTTTGAAATTTGCATATTTTTACCTTTGAATGAAGAAAAACAATGTGTATTGGTATAACTTTTAAATTTTTACATCTGTAACGGCGAATGCCGGCACACAATGAAGTCCATGGCATTAAAACAACAACGTAAACGTTTAATCATACACGAGGCGTCCCTGAATGACTCACAAGTATCATACAAAATAATCATCACATGTATTGTAAGAATTGCGGCGAAATAAATCGATTAACGCGAGAAAAATCTTAACAAAACGGGTTACAAAACACTTGAGAAACTTGAGGTTATTTCACGGTGGCCTCGTGCACGCCAATGACGAGGCCCCCGTGCGCATGCTCCTAATAAACAAAGGGAAAACCCACTGGTCAGAATACCAGCAGTTACAACGTCATTTAGCGTTTATTTATTGGTTTTGATTAATTTTGAGTCAATTTGGAAGGTTTTTAAGAGGTTTTGAAAAATTTCAGAAATCCAAGATGGCGGATCCAAGATGGCGGCCGTATAACTAATTGCTTAATAACTACGTCATATGACGTCATCGTTCCATTGTGTGGACCGCAAAGGAGATAGGTTTGGACGTAATATGTACCCTCTAGGTTTCATTGTCATAGCCTTAATGTTCTTGAAGTTACGAAGGGGGAACAATGTGCCTCCCCACCCCCCACCCCCATGCTCAGGAACTCAAAAATAGGGTTAAAAAAACTCACAATTCCACCAAAATTGGCAATTTTGATTATGGACCAACTGACACAAAATGATCCTGCTCTTTATCTCCAAACTTCTGCTTCTGATTGGCTCTGTAGAATCTTTTTATGCAACTTAGTGGAAGCATGGTTGTCTATTGGTTAGTGTGTCGGACTTTCAACCTGAAGGTCAGTGGTTCAAGCCTGGTCTCTTCCGTCGTTTTGTTTCCTTAGACAAGAAACGTTGCTCCACGTTGTCTCTCTCCACCCAGGTGTATAAATGGGTACCAGCGACATAATGCTGGGGGGTAACCTTGCGATGGACTAACATCCCATCCAGGGGGAAGTAGCAATACTCCTAGTCACTTCATAGTATATAAACCAGGTCACCCTGTGATGGACTAGCATCCCATCCAGGGGGGAGTAGTAATACTCCTAGTCACTTCATTGTATATAAACCAGGTCACACTGTAATGGACTAGCATCCCATTCAGGGGGGAGAAGTAATATTCTTAGTCGCTTCATGCTACAGAAACCGGGTTAAGCTCCGACAGTTGTAAGCTATTAGGCTTGCGAAGACTTACCTTAGTTAACAGAAATAAAATACACACTGCGGTTTTATTTCTGTTAAAGTTGAAATGGCCGAAGAATAAGAGTTTTTACCTTAGTTATATATTTGGTGACGTTTAGCGATCATATAACATGTAAATTAGGTCAACAAATTTTCGTTATTTCGGCAGAACACTGATCCTTTAAGTTGGACTAGAGGGTGAACTAGTATCCCTGGAACATACAACAAGAGTTTTTGGAAATAACTCCCAATACTTTGTCTATTAGTCTATTCTTAACCCAACCCCCCACCCACCCAACTTCCAGTCTCATCAAACCTTTCTAATATTATTCTGGCTTAGAAGGCATCATCAAGCAGCCAAAGGTTCAAAACCGTTGAAATCGAAAATTGTCATCTTTATTAAATCCTTGATACGGTGGAACTAAAATTTACACTCTTAATCACTACTTAACTTACAAAGGATCGAATGCTCAGATAATCAGTTTTTCAATAAACCATTGTTACTTATTTTTAACTTTGCAGGACATAGAATTGAGAGGCAGGAACAAAATCCCGCGGAGGAAGATAGAGCTGAACCAAAAGGACAGAGAGGATGCCACAAAAGTAGAGGCTACAGTCGAAACCGGGTTAAATATCGAGTTCTTGAAGTGTGGTGTCAGCGTCATAGATTCGCCTGGAAGGAATGAGAATGAAGCTTTGGACAACCTTGTCAAAGAAAAACTGGAAAATCCACTTGCCTTTGTGATTTATGTGGTCGATGGACACAACTTGTTTACAAAACAGGTCAGTTACTATTATTATTATTATTATTATTATTATTATTAGAATTTTAATGTA
>JAJGOT010000095.1:0-57500 GCA_022457155.1 Cladopsammia gracilis | reverse complement strand
GGCGATGGCGATGGCGATGGCGATGGCGATGGCGATGGCGATGGCGATGGCGATGGCGATGGCGATGGCGATGGCGATGGTATTGTCGAATTAATTAATTTTCACATGTGGAATGTAAATTCAGTTTTCTTTTGCCCAATACATGATACTTTCGGGAATGGTCATAACTTCCTAGTAATATTAAAATGAAGCTTTAAATAAACGTTTTTCTCCCCTTGTATAGTGGAATGGTCAATCAAATTCGGGTTCCGATAATTCTTACTGATTCGGGAATGGTCGAACGTCGAATCGACGAGTCGTAAAATTTGGACATACGACTGTCCATAGTAACAATTCTATAATTGCTAAATGCATTGTGGTGGTTATTCACAGTCAGTGGCGTCATAATTCTCCAGCTGTCTTCAGGCATACCGGCCTCTCGTGATATTAGATATATATTTTTGAAATTTACATTCATTGTTAAAAAAGTTGCTTCTTTTCCTTTTCAGGACAGAGAAGTCCTGAGTGACATGACATCCAGGCGTCCTGACTTGCAGATTTTCTTTGTGGTGAGTAAGTTGGAGCCTGAAGATCGTACGGAGTCTTCAGATGAGGACGAAGAGTCGGGTCAAAATGCCCCTGCTCGATTAGCACAAGAGGCCCAAGTGCAAGCAAGAAAGAAAAAGCGAGTGTACGAGCGGCTTGTTAAACACGGTTATTTCTCAGCAGAGAGTGGCAAGGCAATGGATGAAAACGAACGATTCCACGGCCTCTCCGCTTGGAGGATCCAAAGGTACCATGAGATGAAAAAGAAGAACCCGAATGCCCCGGATGGTGAGTTAACCGGGTACATTAAAGCCTTTGAAAGATTTCAAAGCAGCTTGACGAAGTTTGCTGAGGAATCGCTGCGTCAAAGAGTAGAAAAGGTATGCCAGGTCCTCATCCGTGTTCTGTCAAGGTGTTTGGATTTTTTCATTCAAAAGGCCAACTTGCTGAAGAAAGGGCAGCAGCTGATGATGAAGACGTTAGACATTTTTCTTCAAGAGGAACTGGAGGTCCATAACAACGTTATTGGAAATCTGGAAAACAAATCCACTGACATTAAAGAATTGTTATCTAAAGCTTTCAATGGAGCTCGCGATGGTATCCTTCTAGAAGCAGCGGAATTTGAATATGCGCAGATGGAATTTTCAATCTCACTTGATGGTTATGTCTCTGACAAGGCAGCCGTAGCTCACTGCAAAGACCAACTGCAAAGAATGGTAGTCAACAAGCTTCAAGGAGAAGTTAAAGAAAGGTTAACCATGATGTTTCGCTCGAGAGATGTGTTTTTTGCTGAGATGAAAGAACGCATCGAGCAAATCGAAGAAGAGATAAAAGCAGGAGGAGACATCCCATCAGCAGCTCTCGCCCTTGGTAGAAGTCTTCTATTGTCTTACAAAGCTGAGATCTCCTTCGCAACACGCAGCGGAGTAGTGCCTCGATTTATCAAGTCATTTGCCACATGGGTTTACGATTTCCTGTGTCGTCCAATCGACACCATGATCAAAACCGTCAAGGGCAAAGTCCAGGTGGGATCCACTAAATGGAAGAAAGCTGTTGCTTCAAGCGTTCTCACGAAAGTCGATCCAACAAAGATGGCTGAAGAAGTCATAAGCAACTTAAAAGAGCACTATACTACTTGCCATGATAAATTCGTCGCGGAAGTCACCAAGGTGCAAGGCCTCTTTCATCGGGGTGAGACCATCAAGGACGAACAGAGGCAGAAGATTCTTGAGTTTGCTCCAAACCTTGCCTTCCTAGAGATGCTAGCATATGGTGTCATGGACAAGTTTAAGTTTGGTCTACCCAGCAAGGGAGAAAAAATTGGAGCTCAAGGAAGTGTCTTTGCCTGCGATAACATCAAAACACCCGACGGCAAGCCTTGTGTCGTAAAGGTGGTCAGTGCTGCCAGGGTGGAAGTGCTCAAGGATCTGACACTAGAACTGCACAACACCAGGTACAAATAATAACGGTACCATAGAATTCACGTAGTAAGCGACTCCGCCCAAATATTACGTCAGTTCGAGACTTTGTCGGAAGAAAAATACTTTACAATGGACCAGCTCAAGCATTTATGGGCTAACTGTTGCTAATTAAAGTTCAGTTTTATTTTGAGATTAATCAAAATTAAAATGCAGGTCAAAAGAAATTCTTTACAAATGTTCAGTCAAAACAAACATTAAAAAATAACCGTAATCCTGCATTCGCGTGCTTTTGAAAACCATCCCTGTTTTCCTAGCCTGTGCACAGACTTCTTCTATTGGCCACTCCGAAAAATACCATGATACTCTTTTATGCGCAGGCTCACCCTCACCGGGGTGTAATTACTGTAATTATTCAAGTCTCCTTTGTTAGAATTGTACAATGGAATTTAGAGTACATGTAGGAACGCTAGGACGTAGCATTGTGTGTTCGCATACAAATGCGCACCGTGTGCAAATTGCCAAGAAGTTGAAGCATAGCACGTGCAGTTCGTGCTGAAAACAAAAGAAATTGGGAAAATGAGGCTTACATCAATCACCACCCAAACCTGCACTTTAAAGAATATTATGGTATTTTTAATAGTTTCTGGAGTGGGGAATTTCCTTTGCTTCACACTCAAAGGGAATACGAGCCGTTTGTGCGCAGGCTGCTGTTATCCAAGAGTTAACGTAGTATAAATTCGCAAGAGAGGTATTCCTTTTTTATCGTTTTTACCTGAATAACCGAAAATGCCTCTCGAATGTAGATAGAAGAAACTTCTTTCCTAATCTGCGATCAGGCACAATTTTAGCGGTGCTCTTTTCCCGTGGGAATGGTTCACTCTTCGCTGTTGAACTTTTCGAAACTTTCTCCTTGACCCCCTCACCACGACGGAAGAAAAGTAGAAAAGTTGATAAATAATAAATGAATAAACAGCTTCATTTCAGTGCCTATTCTTCTGAAATCCAAGATCCACTAATCGGGGACACAAATTCGATCGCCATGTTTGTTGTGATCCAGGCTCTCAACGATTTTTTGTCAAAAGGGACATTTTCAAATAGTACAACTTATTTCCGTTCGGTTAACTTAATGAAAGCGAGGTAACTTATCTGTGAATGACTTGCATGATGATGATTTAAAAAGAACTTATGAGAAAGTAATTATGTATTTCAAAGGGTCGTGTATGAAGGAGGGGCTCTCTTATATTTATTATCACTTGTAATTTCGTAACTTAATTTGCAGGTCTCTGCGACATCCGAACATTCTGCCCATACTATGCAGCATAGTGGAGACCGATCCAACACGTGGCCATTCTGTGTCACTTGTGTTAGAGCGAATGAGGTGTGATCTTCAAGACGGTCTGCCCCACATTTCGTCTTTGAGGAAAAGACTCGAAATCTTGCTTGATGTCGCCAAAGCCTTGCAGTATCTGCACGCAGAGGAGTTGATTCATCGAGATGTCAAATTACAGAATGTTTTGGTAAGTGACAATCCGTTTTAATCCGTTCAATTCCCAAGACTGCTAAGGATCAAAACAGACTAACCTCAAATTTCTTCCCCAAAAACATTAACAACCAGCTCGATCGGAATGTGCTGTCCTATCTAAATTTTACATTAAGGGTGTGTTCGATTGACCGTATTCCGGAATAAGAATACATAGAATGGTCACAAAAAACTGCTCATATAGAGATTTTGGAGACAATGGAAAACTAAACTTTTGCCATTGACCCATTATAAGCATGTTTTGACATGCAAAATGTGCTTAGACAAACAATTTTCATAGACTACCATATTCCGTTTATTTTTATTCCGGATTACGATCAATCGAACGCGCCCTAGTTTTATCCATAGACTCAGACTCAAGATCCACCACCGGGCCATAGAAACGTTCTACTCAGTAATTTCCATTTATTTCGGGGGGGGGGGGGAGTTTTCTCCATAATGGGCTATACGGGATACTCCGCCCGAAAGGGGTAACTTTATGAGACTGCAGGAAAAGGGTAGGGATTTCACAACAGGGTAGCGAAAAGTGCCACAACCTGAACTGAATATTAAGGAATATTACTATTTGGTAACGCTTGATGTTTTTCCGTGGATATCGTTCCATAAGTTTATTTCAAGGGTATAGTAAAGAGACGCAGTGTTTCTTCTGTAGGTGTATGAAAGGGGTACCATTCTCTATGGAAGGTATATGAAAGGGTTACCTTTTCTGTCAAAAACGGTATATAAAAGGACCTTGGGGAGGCGTATCCCTGTACAAAACCTGGTTGAGTACCCCCCCCCCATCCCCCGGGGGGATTTATTCAAACTAGTATAAAACTTCGGGATTCTATCCGCAGATTTAAAGCATGGCAGAAATCGCTAACAGAATGGCTGTTTCACTCTAGAACATGCCAAGAGTTCGCAAGTTTACAACTGGAGACAATTCCCAAGTTTCAGTGTCTTTAATTTGACGAGTTACACTTCAGGATTTCATCTGCAGATTTAAAATTAACATCCAGTATTAGTAACTCAATTATGAGTCTCGGGTAGACACTATTTTTGACGACCGTCCATCTATTTTGTTCTTCAGTTGGATGAAGCCAACAGGGCTAAGCTGACGGACCTGGGTCTCTGCAAACCTGAAGTGCTCGCCAGTAACTCCCTTGTAGGAACACCGATAAACATGGCGCCAGAGACAAAAACAATCGACGTGTATGCGTTCGGTATGTTAGTATGGAGAGTGTGCGAACGCAAAGGCAACCAGCCACAGAACGTAAACAAGCATTCCCTTCCTCCGGTCATGCTCATGTTGGATTCGTTTCCGCAGAGTTGCTGGGAACTTATGGAACGGTGCTGGGCTCAGGATCCCGAGAAACGACCCTCGATGGACACCGTCGTGAAGGCCCTGGAAGAGATCCTTCAAGATGAGCAGCATGAGTAGCATCCAGATGAATTAGCATAGAGCGTTTTCAATTGAGTGTCGAAAGTAATTTCGCGCTTCCGTTGGTTTTGCATCACTACGCTTTGTGATTGGCTGAAACAATCTCGCGCCACTTTCTCAACCAATCAGAGCCAATCGTAACTTGCTCGCCTTGTTTTCCCGCGTTTAGCGCCGGCTACGTGCCTTCGTTCGAGTTCTGATTGGTTAATTGGAATGACTGCCTCTTTTGTGATTTGCCAGAGTAATTTCTTTGGTTTTGGTTTTACGACACTCGACGTACTGAAAACCGCTCCAATATCACACACTGCTGACCAGATTTCTTGTCCATTCCCATGACACCCCGCGCGCCTCGCTTAACTTTAATCCAATTCAAATGACCTGATACGAGTCTGAAAAAATAATACGATGGGTCCTAATATTGACTAATACCATTTTTGCCAATTTTAGGGGCATTTTAGAACCCTACCGAACTCGTATCTGTGTTTGTCTTTTGATATTTTGAATTTCGGATCTTTTTTTATCTAACAAATGATGGCAATGGAAGGGTTAATAGAAATATTAAGGGTCATTTTCGCGAAAATCGAAAAAAAGGGGGAGCTTTATTTTTGTGAGATTGGCTGTCTTGAGTTCGTTGCAATCCTTTTCGAGAGCGTTTCGCCCTGTTCAGCCGTGTTTTGCTTCATTTTGTTTTGTAATTCTGAATTCTGGAATTCTTTGCATACGTGATTTCTCTGACATTTTACTTTGTTTTATTACGTAATCTATCGTGGGTTTTTTTTCAGACGAAAACGCCCTGTCTGTGAAATTTTAGCGTGGCGCGGAAAACTAAGAAATTGTTAAACTTAACCGTAAAGATAAGAAACTACATTCATATAAAGCTTTATACATATAAGGGTTTCTAGAGAACAGTATGCATTGATTGGGTACCCTGTTTAAATAAAGCTTATTAATTAAGTCATTAAGCTTAGTTGCCAGATGGGAACCTGTGTCACAACGGTAGAAATGGATTAACGCCGGTAGATTCAATTTTTTAGCAAAACAATATGTTATACAGTAAACACCTGCGTATAAGAACCTAGTAATTAAGAACCTGTAGGCTAAAATTTTGGCATTTAAACCCCCATTATATAGCCTAAAACTAAAACAGGTTCATATTTGGAAAATCAGAAAAAGAAATATTAATAACTATTTTCATATGACAATGAGAAAATGAGGAATCTCTTGTAATTGTAAAATAAATTTTGATACGCTGTACTGAGTATTCACTAATAATATACAGGTAAGTGCCTCTCCTGATTATAGATTTATATAGTTTCAGTGAGTAGTTAGTTCGTCCATCAACAACGATGATGACCAGGACCTCTCCCTCGACGCCGTTGATTACGTTCTGTAAGTCCGGAGGTGGCTAAAGAGACCAATCCGGGCACGAAAGTGTCTGCCACATGTGAAACACATGAGGCCAGCAGAGGTTGATGGGGTGTAGACTAGCCCAGGGCTTTTAAGAGGCGCATTTTACGTAAGGGTTAGACAATGAACGCGAGTGTTCTATGGGATATAGTGCCTCGAGCATAGATAGAAGTCCACGATCAATCACCCGGTTTTCATCTTAACCCTCCTCTTAACCCTCGGACGTCGAGGGCGGTGGTTGCCACCCCCCCCCCCCCCCCCCTTAAGGTTTTTCTCCGATATTTTCAAGACCATTTAAGATTAGCACATGCCGTTTTCAGTAGCTGTTCATTTATCCTTGAGACACATTTTGGTAAAGTTTGGCAACAACCGGTTGCTATGGTAACGGGATATGACGTCATAAGTAACATGTATGGTAAAGTCGCACTCGGGCCACGATGGCCCACACCAACGGAGCTTAACCCGTTTTCCGTAGCATGAAGCAACTAGGAATATTGCTACTCCCCCGTGGATGGGATGCTAGTCCATCGCAGGGTTACCCCCAGCATTTTGTCGCCGGTACCCATTTGTACACCTGGGTGGAGAGAGACAGTGTGGAGTAAAGTTTCTTGTCTAAGGAAGCAACACGATGGCAGAGACCAGGCTCGAACCACCAACCTTCAGGTTGAAAGTCCGACGCGCTAACCACTAGACCACCGTGCCGCCCACATAAGTAACATGTGGTCAAGCCATTTTTGAAGAAAAATGCATGTTTTTCACCTTTTTTCAGCGATATATAAAATGCTACCAAAAGCATCAAAATGTTTAATTGTATATTGTGTTACAACTCTAGCAAACAATATTTGCAATTTCCGCATTTTCCCTATAAATTTGAATTTTTAGTGAAATCCAAGATGGCGGCCGTCATTTGACTAGAGACAATGATCGGCTTTGGTTCACCAGGGTGGCGATAATCACAAAACTAGACCATTAGTTTTCAGTTTCTGTTAAAACCAAACCAATGTTTGTTTGTTTTTTTTTTCGGTTTTCGAAATCTTCCCTTTAATCGGGCAAGAGTGCCAAAAATCAAAATAGACTAATTCCGATATATTAAAATTCATACTTGGCTCCGAGGCTTAGGGGAATAAAACAATGTTTGGTGTTTTTTTTTTTTCGGTTTTCGAAATCTTCCCTTTAATCGGGCAAGAGTGCCAAAAATCAAAATAGACTAATTCCGATATATTAAAATTCGTACTTGGCTCCGAGGCTTAGGGGAATAAAACAAATTATCATATGACCCGTACGGCCCTGCGAACCTTTTCTTTGCAAAACCATTGACGTACGGCCCTACTACAAAAGCGGACGGCCTCGCGCGTTAAAATTTCAAGTCATTTTGTCTCCAATTTGGTCATATGATAAAATGCTTATTGACTAAGTTAGGTCGGGCCGGATGGGAAAATATTTGGCTCTCGGTCATGGCGTACGGACTGAGCGCATGACCTCGAGCCAAATATTTTCCCATCCGGCCCTCCCACTTAGTCAATAAGTACATATTAATTATTCATCCCTGAACCTCGATGTGATTTATTTTGTTTTATTCCCCTGAGCCAAGTATGAATTTTAATATATCGGAATTGGTCTATTGAAAACATCCAAATTTCATTTTGTGAAATATTGAAAACAAATGGTACAAAGCAAAAGTACTGCTGATGAGGTTTCGTTTGAATGGTTCCACCATAGAATTTCGTCCACAGACTCAACAGTTAGAACTACATAACATGTCTCCATAAATGACTCTGGAGCTCGTTAGTTTACACTTCAAAATGGACCTATTTCGATATGTCAAAATTCCAACTTGGCTTGGGGAATACAACAAAATAAATAGGCCATTTCCGAGTTGCCTCTCGCCTCTCTATCAAAGCAAGGCTAGGTGCGAAACCTTTCATATGAAAATGAGATTTCATTCACATGAAAATAAAACTTATTTGCATGTGAATGAAAACTCATTTTCATATGAAACGGTTCGCAACTTGCCTCGCTTTGATAGAGAGGCTAAAGGCAACTCGGAAATGGCTTATTCATCACTCACCCCCTGAACATCAATCTAATTTATTTTGCTTTATTACCTTTAGCCTCGGAGCCAAGTAGCATTCTTATTAAGTATATCATAATAGAACTATCGGATCTGTTTCAAATACCTTAGAAAATGGTCACACCCACTCAGCCAATCAGTGCCCAGTATTTGTGTGCTCAATATCCCATAAACTGTCTTAAATTATGTAAAGAAGCGGGGGCTTTGAAGCTCAGGGAAATTGTGGGGTAAAATAACTACTCATTAGTAAGCTCTATATAGAACATACTAATGAGTTTATAGAGCATACTAATGAATTACAGGCTGCTAATTTAAACAAAAACAACTTGCAGTTATAACAATGACAATTTTATTTGAAGTTTTCGCTTTACATAACTTAAGTAAGAGATTAATCACCAAAATAACAAAACGAAATTCGACTTAACAATTTTTAGTAAAAATTAAACGAAAGACTGGGTCTTTCTGCGTGTACCGGTACTCATTGTCTTCTATTGTTTGTGAGGTATTGTATTTTTGGTCTTGTTTTGCATTTGTATTATTGTCGTTCTTTGTCCCCTTTGTTTTACGTCATCTGTCCTCCGGTTCACACAGAAACAACCGAAAGACTGGTCTCACCGTGCTTTGCAATTCTGTCTCTTTCTCTTTGCTCAATTTCGTTCACTGTCGTAGGCTTTTGGAAACGTGCACTTTTGTCGAATTCATATCATCCCCCAAGCACTCGGATATGTCTACGCTCTCAAAAGCAAGTAACTCTTGAGTGGCAAGGACGGCCTCAAGTTCCTCGAGCTCTGTATACTGGCTCATAGCCGGAGCAAATGAGCCATCAAAACAACAAAGAATAAACAAAGCTCCAAAGAAAGAAAAGCATTGTTACAGGGATGATATCTGTTTACAAACATTCTTTTTGTTATTCAGATGTGCCAACCACTGGAACAAAAGAACCCTTTGTTTCGGCAGCCAAAACGGCTCTGGTTGGCACATTAATAACAATCGGTGACGTCGGTGATATCTTCCCTATTCGTAAAATTCTACCAACATTTCGGCGACATCCAAAACAAAATATCAACGTGATTCCCAAGTGTGAATGACACAATTAAAATACGCTCATAAATACAATCTGCATAACATGTTTTCTTCGCGGATATGACCATTTTCTAAGACGGTTAGACAATGAACGCTCGTGTCCTATGGGATAGCGCCTCTCGCATTAGATAGAAGTGCCACTCGGGCTACGCCCTCGTGGACTTGTATCTATGCTCGAGGCACTATTCTTGGTTTTCACATGACGTCATAAAAATTACAAAATCTTAAGTATACGTCCTACAAAGCTGTTTCTAACAAGGTATGTGGATACAAGTGTTATAATCTTTCACAAAAAGTTTCAGGTTTTAACGATGTTTTGCTTCCGATTTACAAAGGTTTTAAATGTGTCACGCAATGCGTCACGCTATTTCAGATAAGCCGCGAAAATAAACAATTGAATCAGCTGAAAGTTATTGTTTGCATTATAAGTGCTTATAAGCCGAGTTAATTGGGCTTATAGCAAATACAATAGTTTTTGATGTGATTTTTGGTGTAATTAAGACTTTGAATTTTTGGCCGCCATCTTTGTGCCCCTGAGTGGGGCACAAAGATGGCCGCTCCATACATTTCTTACTAAAAATATCTAATACTCGTTCGCCTATAACTCTTGAACGAAATGCTTTTACGCTTCAAAATTTGGCCAAGATGTGTAGTTTTAAACTCTCTACAATTCCATAAACATTTTGGATTCGAAATCTATTTTTTAATGCTTCTGAATTTTGATATGACGTAAGTGAAAGCCAAGAATATCCCATAGAACACTCGCGTTCATTGTCTAACCCTTACGTAAAATGCGCCTCTTAAAAGCCCTGGGCTAATACAGCTTGTAAGGGTTTTTGGACTCACAAGCAAAATAATATATAGATGTTATTGAAACAGCTAGCGTATGTCCGTATTAGGAAAATATTGGTGGAGTTCTTTTTTTTGACAAGTTTATGGACCGAGCCGAACCTCGGCGAGGTCCATAAACTTGCAAAAAATAAAAGAACGAATGGGCCATTTCCGAGTTAAGTTTTGCCTTGTTGTCAAAGCGAGGCTAGGTGCACAACCTTTCATATGAAAATGAGCTTTATTTGCATTTGAATAAAAACTCATTTTCATATGAAAGTTTGTGCACCTAGCCTCGCTTTGACAACGAGGCATAACGTAACTCGGAAATGGCCTGTTAAAACCAATATTTTCCAATATGGACCAAACAAGCTAGTTCAATGAAGTTCCGTCATTATAATAGAGTTTTCTAAAAATTTGCCGATAAATTAATGCAACCACTCCCCGCTTACGCACGCATGCCAAAGCGAAGCATTTTCTTGTAAGCTTCTTTGTGAAAAGTTTAACCAAAATTTTTCGCCAAATATGGGGGAAAATGTTTCTACTTAATATTAAACAGTTTTCATTTCATTGTTTCATAAAAAGAATTTGGCAAATCTTAAGATATTAGGGTTCGTACCCTTTTTCAGAAACAAATTTCCAGGACTTTTCCAAACAACAACAACAATTTATTCAACAACAAACAACAACAATGTATTCTTAGCATAATAATGGAAGAGTTGAATGATTTGTTTGCCCTGCAGGACTCCCAAATGCACTTTATTTTTCAGCTGTTGGAGCTTTCCATCCAGCTCCTCTTCAACGTCTTTCAAGGCTGCCATCTTATCTTAGCTTACAGATCTCCAGGACTTGTGGTCATTTTCCAGCAACCTCGTTCCCAGGGTCTCTCCCAGGGTCTACCATGGTCACGTTATTAGAAAAGAATGATCGTTCTTTTTTCAAACTGGAAACAACAGATGCCAGTAAATGTTGGTAAAAAGTCACCCTGCTGGTGTTCGTCTCTGGAGTATTTTCAATCATGGCTGCATTAATTTTTACAATACTTCTTAGCTTGCCTTACAATTTAAACATAGTTAATAAAACAAACTGGTTATGAAGCTCAACAAATTTCAAAGAGTGTACAAAGCTGCTTTGTTTTATGTTGAACGAACCGTGACCATGCACATTCTTTTGTTTAACGTAAGCCTTAATGTTTCTACTGGTCAGTTGCTCATATGCATTTCAATGCTTTTTGTGTTTTGTGCCAGTCAAGGCAAACGAACAAAAGAAATGGAGAACAAAAACATATAACAAAGGACTGACTGAGTTTCATAACCAGTTTATTCTATTGACTATGGTCTAAAGTAAGCAAGGCTACAAGTAACAGCCTGTCATCGGACAATAAATGTTCAGTAAATTTGGAATTTAAACTGGTGAAAGTGCGACCCAGCCTGACTGGATAGTTCTGCTTCAATAAAATTCAGACAGAAAATATTTTCTCTGTCATGGAAACATGGAAAACTTAGTTAGCTTTGAACAAGAGGCACTTTTTAATAAAGATAATCCATGCAGAACATAAATGTTCGACCAGTCACTAACTTCTTGTCAGGTCAATATTGTCACTGGACTGACAATTGACTTGCTTAGAGAAAAAAAATGTTTGCAGGCTTGAGTAAGCATAACCTGATACAGGGAACCCAAACGCATCACTTGCATTACACGCATTATTGCAGTACATTACATGTACCTGTTTTCCTGTGTGTCGTTTTGAAAGCGATTTGAATCAGAGCGAAGACGGTTGACCATGCACGTTTCAAATATTATCTTGTGTGCCACTTCGTAAATACGACGTGCATACTTTGTCTCAAGTTTCCATTATTATTAACTCAACTTCCCATTACCATTTACTATCAACTCTCCTGGGGGAAAATTCTCGTGTTTCAATTTATTACAGCCCTGAGAAGAGAGAAGATAACTTTCTTCTCTTCCCCAAGGAGAGTTAATAGTTAATGTAATGGAAACTTGAGACGTAATAGCCATGCTGTATTTACAAAGCAGCAGACGTGCAAGGTCAACCGTCTTTGCTCTGATTCAAATCGCTTCCAAAACAACTCAAAAAGACACAGGAAAACAGGTAAATAACAATATTTTTATTAAATGATTATGTTATAGCTGGCATGTTATAGCTGATTATGTCATAGCTGGGATCCCTGTGCCTAAGCTTTTATAAATTTCATAAGAGACATGTCTCTATGATGCCCAGCATTCAATTTTTGGCTAAAGGTCTGAGCTGATTGTTTTGATATCAAAAAGACAACCATGCGGAATTAAGTTTATTTATTTCAATTGAAGAGTGTCGCAGTTACAACAAATATGTAAACTACAACCAAACGCAAAATCGTGAATTGATGATTCTTTAGCTTAAGTAAAACAATGTAATAAAAGACAGTTATAACTTGTTTCATACTATGCCTACTTTAATTTGTTACAATCACAACATAGAGAAAACTAGAAAACACTTTATCAACAACCAGATTTCTTCATACACAATAAATTTCATCTACAGCAAAGACTTGATGAACATATTCGTAACATGGTTCAAAAGGAAGAGATATCTTCCCAAGACTACGATGATATCTTAGCAATTCACACTTTCTGTTACATGTTCATGGATTCAAGGTAATCTGCAATTACACCTACTCCCTTGTTGAGGTTTCCTTGCTGGCCACCTTCAGGAGAGTGACCGATGACAATTGCCGTTTTACTTGCCTGCAAACTGATTGATCCTTGCTCTTTTTTCTTAGCAAGAACTAACTTGTCATCTTCCACTCGCAAAAACTGATACTTTGTCCCTGCGGCATGAACACCACTTGCCATGAATGATGAAAAATCCTTGGATTTAAAACACCGGGCTATGGTTGCTCCCTCCTGCCCTTGTAACTAGAGAATTAAAAGAATACCAGATAAATACACATCAAATGGAAACTCAAAAACTGGAAAATGCACTTTGCTGATATTTCAGTTTTATTCACAAACACATAAATACACATATATACAATTGTAAGAGTAGGAACAGAAACTAAAACAACCAAGAAATTAGTGAAATTATGTTGTTCAGCCAGGAATCGAATCCGGGTATCTTGGTCAGATGCCATACCACTCGACCACTGAAGCGACACTGCTATTCAGTGCAATTGGAAGTGCTTATATATCTGCAGTTAGCATCACCTCACTAAGCTCAGTTGGTCAGTGTTAATATGAGGCAGTTATGGCTCAGTCCATTCCAGATGTGACCATCCCTCCCTCAGGCATATGTTGGCCATTGGTCAAGATGTTGGTCCCAGTGGAGGGGGGGGGGGGGGGGGGGGGTAGGGTTGAACCTGATAATACACTACTGCTCGTTTTTTAAACTATACATCATATATATAATTGTATGAGTAGGAATAGAAATTGAAACAACAGTGAAATGTTGTTCAGCCGGGAATCAAACCCGGGTGTCTTGGTGACCGGCCAGATGCCATACCACTTGACCATGCTATTCAGTGCAAATGGAAGTGCTTATATATATATATATGCTAAGGTATGACGAGACAATTTCTGCAGGTTTTTTTTTTATAAGTTGACCAGACTTTTTGAGCCTCAAAATTAAGATTTTGTTTATTAGAGGTGTACAACGTGGAACAAAAATTCTTTAACTTTAGATAATGTAGAAAAGTAAGTCTAGAGTGCCTCCGAGACCAAAAATCAAATTGAACAATCTGCATCGAACACGTAACGCAGGAACGTGAGTGTTGTGTTTATAAATTGTAAAATTTAGCCTCAAATTGTCAAAATACCTGTGTTACAACAGTGCTCGCTATCTTTGTCAGATATTTCGAAGCTTTTAGCAAAGAAGGAACACCGAAGACGAACGAAGGAAGTCAAAGAAAAGACTCTGTAAACAAGTGGCCATCTTAATGGTCAACCTTAGTAACCAGGCTAAAAAAAAATATGTGCTCAAGAAATTTGCACGGTAACCAAGCTTGTTTTGGCCTGAACGAACTGCGGGTAAACGAACGTAGCTACACTGAAAACTGCTGAAACTGTGTTTTCTTTTCAATACACGATGGTTTGGTGGATAGAAGCAAAGTCTAGCTCATGTTTTGTGGAGAGAATTCTCTGACTTATGTTTTTATTTTAAAAAACTTTTTTTTCCCAAAATTTGAGCTTCAAAACTCGGGGTGCGGCTTATCTACAAGTGCGGCTTATTCACTGGTGTTTACAGTACATAAACACTGAAAATGGTAATTCAATAAAGTAACAATTTATTATAATAAATTTATTTATTATTATTTATTATAATAAATTTATTACAATTTATTATAATAAAGTAACAATAGTAATAATAATATTGATAATAACAATAATAAAAAAGTAATAATAGTTGAGCACAACATACCTTAACCTACATCAAGAATTAAAAAAAAAGAAAGAAAGCAAAGAATAAGCTGCACAGGAGATTGAAACATCTTCACACCATTTACTTTTTCTGTATGAGATTTTCAATGTATTTTTTGTTCCAACATTGAGATAAAATGACCAAAGTTACATTGCTCTGAGTGCATTTTCTTGTTGTATAAGTAATATTTTCCAAATAATAGCTCTGCAGTTAGCATCATGTCACTAAGCTCAGTTGATCAGCGATTATGAGGCAGTTCTGCCTCAGTCGATTCTAAAATTAATGTGACCTGTGACCATCCCTCCCTCAGGCATTTGTTGGCCATTGGTCAAGATGTTGGTCCCAATGGTGGGGCATTTGTCAGCAAAAGCCTGCCCAGGGTCGGCAGGGTAGGGAATTTCTAAGGGGAATTTTATGGTATTTAGAACTGTGCTTTCATTAGTTCACCTATAGTACCCCTCAGTCACACTCGCGCTAGAAACTTGCTTGCATGTCCAATTTTTGTTTACCAAGCAAATTCCTAGCTCGTTACAGGTGTGACTGACCTAGCACAGCACTGCTTGCTTGCTTGAAAAAAGAAGGAGGAGTAGCTAAGTCTTCAAAAGATCTGCAGCTAAGCTTAAGAGCACTCTGTATTTCTCAAGTTCTGCTTGGTAAACAAATTTAATTGGTTTTGTTTCGAATTGACCAATAAGCAGTGTTTCAGTCGTTTCTGAGCGTCATGCGTGAGTTTGTGATTTTATATTTGTTGAGGAAGGGATTTTTTTCTACCTTGCATTTGACATTGTCAAGAATGCTGTTGCCTTATGGCCACGCCAGTTCGTTGGCAATTATGTGAAGCGAACTTCCAATTTTTACTAATTATACAGATTGCCACTGGCACCGCATGCCACATTTTCCTCAACCATTCATTGAAGGTTTTGTATGGAAATTTTCTATACATCCCGCTATGGCTACTGTTCCACATACAGTGTCATCCAAAGCCAAGGAAAGTAACAAAAGTGCTAGCCTGCAAATACAGCCACCTCTCGTCGCTCCCAGCCACAAGGGGCCATTAAACATTAATTCAACAGAGGGCAAATAGATTGAATACAGAGTTGAAAAATGTCTAATGAAAGACGAGATATATCATCGCAACTGGTTGCCATATTTGTTGTGATTTTGAGAGTAACAAGATTATCAAGTTGACCAATCAGGGCTCCTGTCTGGATTCGGGACAGACTTACATCATCAGTATGGAATTCCTCTGAGTTAATCGCAGACGCTCTCTCACGCGAATGCCCTTAATGGCTGGAAGTGACAAGAGGCAGCTGTATGCGTAGGCTAGAAAAGCTGTCAAAAATCTATAGTACAAAAAAGTACAGTGTAGGCCAGAATAAGGTGAACACTGCAGATGCAAGGCATGTCTCACACATGTATGCAATCTTTCTGATGCATCTGAATATGAGTCTGTCGTGCGCGTCTATGTTTTTGTAATTTATTGCCATGAGTTTCCTTTTTGCGAGGCATTGTTGTGCAAAACAAAAAATATGATAGTTCTGAAAAAGCAGCCACCAACAAGCGCAAATTTGCATGTTATGAAAACGTCAATGAAGGGCATCAGGGCATGAGACTAACTTTTCAGCTTACTATAGCCTAGTGGCTAGTGACAGGTTTGATTTCACTAGCCAGACTTGTACTTGTAATTTAATTAATGCTCCACATAAGAACTATAGTAAACTTCATTGTTCTGCGGCATTGGCTCGTTCCCACATAGAATATTTTTGGTTTCAAGAATAGAGGAGGGGCTGATGGTTCATAATTATATTTCATTATAAAAATAAAGAAAGTCCATTTGCGTCAAATAAATGTTAGGAAATGTTCACGCTTAACCAATCAGAATAGCAGAAGTCGATGAAGTTCTCCAAATACAATATCTTTTAAAACTGGCATGCAGGGATGTAGATTCATTTTTTAACAGGCAGGAATATAGAACTGACAGACGGGTAAAAAAGAGAAATATGTAGTCCTTTTAAAGCTGCACTTGGCTTTTACAGCCGAAAAAATAAAGTTCACAGCCTGGTAATTTCCCCGGTTCCCGGCTATTATCTACATCCCTGGCACGTTCGGCGATTGGGTCTCTAATTACTTGAAACCTTAAAAAAATAAAACCCTAACTTTTTAGTAGTTTTTGAGTCTAGGCCAATGAGATCAGTAGTTGTAACAATGAAAAAAGTTGACATTCCATCGTGCATGGCCATTGGCACTGTCCTTCTTATGGAGATCATCACTTAAGAAATAAATCTCAGAGACTGTGGAACATGTCACGAGGGTGCATGCGCCAGTTTCTTGAATCGAAACTTGAAAAGTTTAGCCTAACTTTTTCAAGTTGAACTGTCAATTTCAAAATGGCATTGACTTAATGGCGGTGGTCACAGTGGAAAACGAAGAAACTCGGTAAGGAAAAGGATATTTGGTATGCTGAAAACGACGACGAAAGAGTGGTTGAAATTCCATAAACGTGTTTATTTCAAAGATACAATTTCTTAGTCATGGCATGAAGCAAAAATCATTGCAGGCTATGAAACGTGCTCCGATTCTGTCTTCCCAGCGCACTCGTTGTCTCTGTCGCTCGGGGACCGTGAAACTGTAACTTGATCAGTCTTTTTTTCCTTAAAGGGTCAATGTCACGAGGGTGCACGCGCCAGTTTCTCGAATTGAAACTTGAAAAGTTAAGCCTAAATGTTTCAAGTTGAATTGTCAGTTTCAAAATGGCATAGACTGATGACGGCAGTCACGGTGGAAAACGAAGAAAATCAGGATGGAAAAGGATATTTGGTACGCTGAAAATGAGTGGTTAAAATCCCATAAATGTTTATTTCAAAGATACAATATTCTAAGACATGGCATGAAGCAAAATTCACCGCAGGCTACGAAAAGTGCTCTGATTCTGTTTTCGCGACTTCTTAAACTCGGACAAGTGGATTTCCAAAAGCACTTGTCCAATGGGAGGAGTACAATTATTTACCAGGAGAAATTTGTCTCATTTTTCACCGAGTTCTGAGTTTCCCAAGCATCTCTGGACTTCGTAAACTAACCTGGTTTCCGCAAATTTCTGTTTCTTTTTTCCAACGGCGCAAATGTTGAGCACATGTTTTTATTTAGCCTGGTTACTAAGGATAACCAAGATTCGACAAGATGGCCGCTTGTTAACAGACTCTTTTCTTTTGCTTCGAATTTGTGCATTCAAATTTGTTCAAAACCTCTGTAACATCGCGCGACAAATCGCCGCCCGCTTACACATGCGATTTGAAGATTCAACTTGCACAAGACAAAAATTGCATCGACAAGTGCGACAAAAATTGCAGAAAAAATCGCTGTGTAAACAGGCCTTTATATCACCGGAAAGCATTTGTTTATCTTGTGACAAGGATAAAAGAAAATGGGATAAGAAGTTACCTGTAATGCATTAGCATGACCAGCACTTGTCCATGGAGCTCCGCCATCAAGCCCAATTATGCAGGCCTTGTCGCAATGTGCAGAACCACTAGCATCTTTGGTTTGGGCAATAAGGTTATCTATATAGCTATCCCAAGACATGTTTAGAAGGCCTCTGTAGTTCTGTACAAAATAAAAGAGATTTAGTAACAGTTTGCCAATAAAAATGCTCCATCGACATTTGTGTAAAAGCCAAAAAGTAATGTCAACCTAGCAGTTCATCACAGTGGTGGGTAATTGTTCTGTTTGCAAACATAATGGTATGACATGACTGGGAGTATTACTACCCCTTGGAATAGATGCTGGTCTGTACCAGGGTTATTGGTCACTGCATTCAAGACTTTGATACATGTGGTTTTCTCCAGATATTTGCAGTGCTCATACATACAGTTGTGCGTATGTTAATCTACAGTGTATAGTTCCACTCAAAGAAAGTCACCACACACTTTTGCAAGATGCAAATCACGTAGCATGCTCACCTAATTGTAAAGCTTAACAATAGTACAGTGTACATGAAACTCTGCTGAATTAAAATCTACATGTACAAGACTTTATAAAGCTATAGTCATGGAACTATATTTGTGAAGATCTGCTTTTTAGTTTATCAATAATATCAGACAGCGAATTTTTCATGGTTTTTACCTACAAGTAAATTTGTCAATCAATCAAACTTAATTGAATGACAGGCTTCAAATTACACACCCCGTACCCTGCAATTCTACACTTTATCTCCAAACTACTGCTTCTATGTTGCTCTAAAGAATATTTGTAAATAATCAAGTTGTATATTTGGTGGCATTTTATAACAAGGAAAAAGGTACTGTGCAAATGTAAGTTGACAGTCTTTTTGAAGTTGCGGATCGAGACTCGATTCTCTCGCGAGAATTGAGAATTGAGGATCGGATTGAGCCGTGTTTCAAGTCTTTCGAGTCAAGCATCAAGGCTTGTGAGAATCGAGAAAGTAACGAGCTTGCCGCTTGCATGACTGAGAATCGAGGATCGATATGTGTTTCAGAATTATTTTTGTCCGGTTCAGAGCAACGCTTTCACTCAGCTCTGAATTTGAGCACATAGAGCCAATTCTTTGACTTACGTTTCAATTAAAAAAATTTTTTTTCCAAAATTTGAGCTTCAAAATTCGGGGTGCGATTTATCTACGAGTGCAGCTTATACACCGGTGTTTACGGTAGTTTAGTCCATTTGTTCCAAATTATTGTTTTCTTTCTGATCAGAATTATTTTTATTCGACTCTTTTGGTCAGTTCTGAATTCTACAGCGGGTTCGCGATCAGAGTTAACATGTGCAGTGCATGTCCTGGAGTCCCAGAAATGCGGGAATTACATGTACCTCCCTGACTGCGGAATGACAAATTTGTTCATGATTTAAAACGTTTATGGGTTATTGTTCAGCTGCCAGCAGCTTTCAAATTTTTTCGCAGACAGTTTCAGTTGTTTTAGAGCTCCTGAAGGGTATTTTCCTTTTAAACTATGAGTGACCCAGACCACGCTGAAATTGCATGGTTGAACAAACAGGATAAATGACATGACAAAAGCTAACAAGTGCAAGCAGCCAATAAAAATCAACTGTTCCCACGGCTAGAATTTCACTGCATGCATGCCACAGCCAAAGTGAAAGGGGGATTTAATACGGAACCGATAACACAAGTTTCGGGCATCGCAAATTGTGCTCGCTAGTAGTAATAGTCGAAAAGACATGCGGCACGTTAACACGAGAATGTTCCATCGAAATGAAAGTGCTACGGATATCAGCTGAGTGAACAATTTCAAGGAATCTTCATGAAAACCTTTCCTTGAATTGTTTTTGACACCAGGACCATTGAAATGCAATTTGTGTGGGCCTTTTGTCACGCAAAGCTAGCGGTTGTGGTTGTCAAAGATGTTTCATATGCGAAATGTTAAGTTTGCCGGTGGCATTATTCCTGTTATTTCAAGGACATCTTGAATAAAATACACATAGAAAACAGATTTGTATACAGTAATGGCATAGATTTTTAACAGTAAAATATCAATCATGAAATTTCTTTGAGGTTCATGGATTTGACTCGAACAACGCCATTAATTTGCATATTGTGAAAAACAAATCGACCAGCAAAGGTCAAGCCCCAGGTCACGCTTTCATCACATTTTGAAAGGAAGTTCTTTCTCATGCCACTTTTCAAGCATTTTCCTACAATCAAATTCATAAGAGCGAGCTGTGATTTTGGTAAAAATTCACGACATGTCGACAGTAATTACCATTACAATGCAAATATTTTTCATTCACTTTCATTTTGCTTTGAACTAAATGCTGATTACTTTTATCCATAGATCGGCATTTGTTGTTCCTTCATGATCCTCGAGAAGTAAATTGTTTCCTCGAAACTTGCATGGCGTTTGCATAATCGAGAATCGAGTCGCACTTGGAGTCAATCAAGAATCGAGTTGCGCTTCGAGTGAATCAAGTTGAGTATCGAGACTTGATCCTCGATCCTCGCAAGAATCGAGAATAGAGTGTCAAGTTACATTTGCACGGTACTGTAAGGTAAGCAATATGTTGTCATTCTGACAGGAGAGTGACCCTTTAGGAAACTGTAGAAAGAAAAGGAGAAATATAATTCAATATCAACTTGCCCCTCAAAAGAATAAAAACATTACAAACTATTATTTTCAAGTTGAGTTTTGAAGGCTTACTTTGGCATAACATTAACACAATTTTTAATGCCCCCTCTTCACACAAGCTATTAATTAACTTTTTTGGGAAATGGTTCAAGGTAAAATAATTTTATATTCCTGAAACATCAGACATACTGTAACTTCTCATCAGCGAAGGAACAACCTTTTAATCCTGAAGAACAGGTACAATGAATGTATTGTACTATCCAAGGTGGTTCAAGCTGCAGCTTTCTAATCCAGTTTATATAATACAATTACTGCATTTATACATGTGTTCTCCAAATTTCTACATCTACATCTACATGTACATAAATAACTTAACTTGCAAAATCCCTGCCAGGACAGTTTGCAAGTGTGATAAGAAGTGCAAATTATAAAACAGGGATTTGTGCAGTGCTGGCTAACAAAATTTAAAGCTGAATCTGTATTATGGGAAAACAGTTGCTTTGAATTGTATTGCTACAAACACAAACAAAGTTTGCAAAACATTATTATAGGTTTTGGTATCTCCATAATTTTGTTTGTAAATTTGGAAGTTCAAGGCAAGCAAGAATTCACTTGAACCTAAAAACGAATGCAAAGCAAGCTTAAAAAACAATGATGACTTTAACAGAAATGATATTCACAAAGGTTTCCATTGCAATAACCTTAAATCGGCAAATACAATACACATACTTGAACTTTGATTTTCCTTTATTTCAGTAACAACAGTTATATAATAACCAAACGCTTAGCTAAGTGCCATAAAAAGCTGCATATTGATCGAGCAAATAAAGTAGAAACTATAGACATGAGACCAGCTGTTAACCCATTATCCGAAAACGCGAAGTCAAGAAGATTTCACTTATAAGAAGTGTTATTTGAGCTGCTCGATTTAATATTTAAACCAACAAGACAACGCAGATCTTTCGCGAACTAATCGAGTCAAACCGGACCTCTGGAAAAGGAACCTCGGGCCTTTCAATGCGCAAGCTGAAGCACTCATTCTAGTTTACAAGGCAATACAAATCGTGCAACCCGCAGTTGAAGACACTCGGGACACTCGCATTAAGAATTCAGTATTCAGGATCAATATGGAAATTCTAACAAGTAACTTGTATCCAGCTGAAATCATGGCCTATTGTGTGCCCGTGGCGGATAAAATTATTAAACCAGATAAAAACTTCTGGATTTTCTTCGAGGGAGAACAGCGAAATGACGCAAAGGTATTTGGGGCGAGACAGGAAAAGGCAGATAAAGAATCGGAGCGGCGAAGCGTTCATCAATCCGCATAAGGAAATATCGAGCAAAATTTTGGGTTTCAAATCTCAGAAAATGGCGAAGTTTTCACAAAAAACAACTACCGTAACGTCGCACCGCGCCTTTATTAGGAGCTAAGGAGAAGAACTAGGGAGTCAAAAGTGTTAGAACGACTCAAAATCGAAGAGAATTGATAATAGAAGAATCTGGAGGTGGACACGCTCATCACGAAATCGCAACATGCGTCGCGTGGAAGGTTGCATTAACGCTCATTGCAACAATTTTTGCGCTCAAAGGAAGCAGAAACATGTAGAAACGTTGTTTATGTTTTAAAATCACTAAATGAGTGTATTACTTACCGAATGATAGACGGGGAAAGACGAAATTCCTTCGCAGTCAAAGTACGAGCACACCAGCAAGGAAGGCGAAAATCGATCGAGGTGCGGCCTCTTGAGCCCGCGATATTTGGCTAGTTCTGAGATCTCCCGCGGTCAGAAAAGTGCATTTTTGGGGGTGTGGTGCCGGAACGTGCAAACCACGTGAGTTTCTTTCCACGCGGAAACGGAAATTATTTCGTCAGATTATTCTCTCTTCATAAACGAAGAATGAATGAACGTTTTGATAATTGTTTTTTATTATTATTATTATTTTGTAAGTAGTATTTTGTAGATTTGAGTGGAAGGACCTGGAAGCAGGTTGTTGAACTGGAGAAAGAGAGTGTAGTACCGGGCATTCTTGGCGTCCATCCCCGGGGGGTCCTCCTTCGAGATGGCCCGCATCGCCCTTTTGTGAGGAAATTAGTGATTGATTAGGGCACGTGATCAGGAGCTTTGATTGACTGTCCAAGTTGTATAAAGTATTAGTTAAAATTGACAAAAATGGAGGTTAAAAAAATAAGAAAATACAAAACAATGAAGATAAAATTGCAAGGATTGTCCCCGCCAACCAAAGAGTTCATCGCTACGATGGCTGTATCAAAACATAGGCACGCATTGCGTACATGAGCTATTTTGAAAATTCCTTAAATGATATGAAATGGTGTAAGCAACAAAACAGTGGAAGAAAACTAGCACAAATAACCGCCTGCAGATATACGTTTTTCAAATCCTCCGGCCCGCTCCCTACCCCCAAAAACTACCGAGATCACGAACTGCGTCCCGTTTCTCGAACGTCCCGATAACGTTTCAGGCCCGGATAGCTATCTTATGTGCGCAATGTATTCATTAAAGATTAAAATTTTGTTGATTTTTAAAGCTAAGCAATAAAATTCTAAATTGACAAAACAAGTGGAGCTGGTTTGAGGGCTAAAAATGCATCACCATTTTATAGATTCTGATTTGAATATGAGTTACGGGCCCGAAAAGTTGTCAGGACTTTCGAGAAACGGGCCCTCTGGGACCAAAACTCTATTTAGGTGGAGAAATGCAAAGTTTGCTTTTGTATTCTAGCCTAAAGGGTTAGGGTATGAAAATAGGTGGAAAGTTTTGGCTAGCTTTTTCACGGGATCTTCGGAGTTATTTTATGACGAAACTACGGCCCCAGTGAAATGAGCAACTTGTCTCTGTAATCAACCAGAAAAGTCCTGCACAGAAATTTGATGCATCCAAATTAAAGGATTATTATTTTGTGAAAATTCTAGTCTTTTTTTAAAAAGTTCCTTTTATTATTCACAAAAGAAACGTGGAAATGGTTCCCTTTGGCCTGGAAGACGCAAACTAATTAAATTAAATTGTTTTTAACTCCAAACCACAAGCTAATGAAATTAGTGACAAAAATTCTTTGAACCACCTGTTTCTGTAATGTCAACCAGAAAAATCTTTAACAGAAACTAAACGCATGTAAAATGAATATTGGTAGTCTCCTTGTAAATTGCAACTAATAGTATTCAAACAACTGTTTTTATTCTCCACAAAAAAGTCGTGCAAATAGAAACAGAAACTAATTAGATTAAATTGTTTTCAACTCAAAACCACAACCTTGAGGTTAACATTTGGAACCAAACATCTTTTCCTGTAATGTCGACCAGAAAAGTCTTAAATCAGAAACTTAGCGCATCCAAAATGAATTTTTCAACTAATAGTTTTTTGAACAGGCGTTTTTTAACGCACCATAAGAATTAACGTTTTCTCGAAAACATGTTGAATTCCATCACGTACCAGTTTCTATAAGGACAAAATTCAACATTTGCACGTGCACACAGCGTGACTGCTCATACAAAATATAGTCGCTACTCGCTTGTAGTAATCGCTTGGGGCATACAATTAATAACCTACACATCTGCTCACATTAATTCACAGAAAGATAAACGTTTTAAATACTGTAAATTGTATATTAATTGCATTAAGTTTTCTCTTTTGAACTCCATGCATCCCGGACAAGTTTCTATAAGGACAAAGTTCAACATTTTCACGGGCAGACAACGTGACTGACAAAAAAGATACAATTTCAAATAGTAATCGCTCGAATCCCAGGTTTGAAACATACAATTCATGTCCCGCATCACATTATTTGAAATCCGCTTGCCGTTTTGCAATAAAGCTATACTTTCTTATTTCAGTACAAGCTCACCTATAAACGTAACCGCAGTCCACATTTTTTGGACGTCTCATCTCTTGCAGAACATTGTACAATTCATGCATAGAGCACATTTTAGGCAGTATTTCCGAATAAATGCCCTTGCCTATTGCCATGTTAGCAAGCCAGTCGGGATTACTGCACAATTCCCAACCAACAAATCTTCAAAACTTTACACTTTTCGTGTTTAAGGCAACAATCGCGAACATCCAAGATGGCTGATTTTCAATTCATGCCAAGTGCCCTTCTTTGACCTTCAGTGATACCAGTTTAGAAGCGAGAATTTGATTGGCTGACATAGTACACGGTGTAATTACTAGAGACAATCTGATTGGTGTGACATAACCCAAGACATACACACATACATACATACATACAAACATACTAACAAACAAACATCACAAACCAACCTTTGCGCCTGCTATTGAGCTATTTTTTTCAAAATAGCTCAAAAAAGGAAATGGGATTGATTTACTCGGCTATACACCAAATTGAAGAAACGTTGACTCGTGAAAAGCATAAACCATGAACCATGAGACCGAATGGGATTCTGGGTAGGCAGCATTAGCAAGCTAGTAATATTCTATTTCTTGATAATCAAGATGTTTTCTTTGTTTGAGACATTTAAGAGCATGATTTATGTATCCTGTGTTAATATAATATATATTCTGTCACAGACGTAGATTACATTTTCCAACTTTCCAGTAAACCTTTGGGTCGCATCGTTCATGGTTTATGCTTTTCACCCGACAACGTTTCTTCAATTTGGTGAATAAACCGTCAGTGGCTAGGTACCTTAAAACCAACGGGCTAAGTTTGAGAGTCATGCATTTGTTGTCCGAGGTACCGGCCAAGAATGACGATCAGGATGTATGTCCATTAAAGCTATAACTTCTACTCAATGAACATAAATTTTATAGAAACGTTTGAATGCAGAGGTCCACACAACGCGTAAGACAAACTGAATTTAAGGCTGGCTCTACGGCAATGGGCTGATTTATTTAGCGGCCAATGTTATATGGGCATTTCCTTCAATAAGCCCTGGCCCTGAGGAAGGCTTATTTTGTTAGCCGAAATATTTGCCGCTCAATAAATCAGCTTATTGCCGTAGAAAAAAAAAAAAGAAACGACAAACTGATCCTTACGGCAGAAAAACAGAAGCATAAGCAAATAAAATAAAATAAAAGTGGAATATAATAGTGCCCGGCTTTGCAAAACAAAGCTTATTCTTCGGGGCTAGCTTTAAAAATGATTACAAAAAGTTTTGGAAAAATACAGTGTTGTAACTGATCGTTTTTAGTGCTAGCCCCTGAAGAAGCTTTGAATTTAGAAAGTGAAATATTGGGCATGATTCTATTGATAAAGTAAACAAGGCTGATACTCCGTAGAACATTTAACTCAACAACGATATGTTATAGCCCGAACCTGTTTCGACCTGGTTGGGTCTCGTCAGCAGGGTATAGCAGAAAAAAGATAGAGAAACCAGCGCGAACGCCAATTGTCTACCTTATTACATCCATTTTGAAATCACTCGTGATCCTTGCAATCTGATTGCCTCTCAGCAGTGCGATTTATTCCCAAATCGCAAGAGCGTTTTGGCTGCTTTTTGCGAAGGCAAGGTGAAGGAGTTGTCTTGTGCGATGCAGCCAAATGGAAAGAGACATCTTGAAGCTATTTTCAGCTGTATTTTTCAGTAGCAATATTTCAGTTTGTAGAACTAATATTTTTTAATAGTTTATCTGACTTCTCTGCAAACATTTTTTTACACATATCGTGTTTGCAAACAATTTATTTTGTCTTTTCAGGCTCTGCAAGCAATTTGCTTTTTCAATTTTTATCATCCCCCCCCCCCCCCCCTCCAGAAAAATAATGGTCCGTCCCTAATATACTAAGGACCGATACAACGTAGATACAAATTTAAAAGGTGTACTATATTTCGGCTGGCCAAACCAGCCTTCTTCAGGTACAATGAGGTAAAATTTACGTTGGCTTTTTATATATAGTTGACATGTATACGTAACAGCGGAAATACGTACGGCTACGCCCAGAAAAATAACAATGATAGATAGAAAAAAATACAGATTAGTATATTTCTTCGCAAATGTTGAGGCCGTGAGGAACAGTCAAGTGTTCTGCCTTTTGAAATTAAAAAAGCTTCTTTGGCCTTACATATTTAAAAAAGCTTTTAACCATTTGCCTCTTGTAGCCTTCAGACCCTGCCTTAATCTCCGTGATATACTACATGTAGTTTCAGCTAAACTCCCTTCTAACTCTACTACACCCCATCCCCAACTCCCTTGTGGTTCTTTCCGTTACGGAAAGAACTGCGCTACCTGTCCCTACATTTCTGACGGAATTACTAACTATACTTTCTTCTCTAACCGCTGTAATTTACAATATATTGGAGAGACTAAACGACTTTTAAAAGACAGCTAGATTTAATGAACACCGCCGTACTATAGATAATCCTAACACCAAGTCTAAACCTACTACTGCCGCTGAACATTTTTCTCCTCTCCTAATCACACTGCTAATGACATGCAACTAATCCCCATTAAAAATTTTTTTTTCTAACCGAGACTCAATACGTAAGGCCAAAGAAGCTTTTTTAATTTTAAAAGGCAGAACACTTGTTGCTCACGGCCTCAACATTCGCGAAGAAATATACTAATTATTCACTTTTGTATTAGTTTCCTTTCATTGTTTTCTGTATTTTTTTCTGTCTATCATTGTTATTTTTCTAGGCGTAGCCGTACGTATTTCCGTTGTTACGTATACATGTCAACTATATATAAAAAGCCAACGTAAATTTTGCCTCATTGTACTGAAGAAGGCTGCGGGTTTGGCCAGCCGAAAAATAGCACACCTTTTAAATTTGTATCTACGTTGTATCGGTCCTTGCTTCTATAGTTTATTTTACTTGTTAAACCGATCAGATCACTATTGATCCAACGTATACCAGCAGGATTGTCGTCCACAGTTAAGTGCTTGAACTTCTCCTAATATAGTGCCCTCTCGAGCTCGCGAGCAATGTCGGTGAATTTGAATTAACAAGCTCTCTATCCCGGGGAGGGGGAACACTTCCCTATATACTCGTCGACGTTTTCCTGACTTCAAGCGACTACGCCGAGATCAGAGCTGGCTTAGGCAACTGAGGACTCAGAAATGGTACCAAAATGGTACCAGAAAGCCCTTTTGTGGGTGTGACTCGCATAATGTTTTACCCCTTAGCGTACCAATTCTTTCTGAAAAGTTGTTTATGTCAGCTTTTTTTGGTTTAATACCCTGGTTTTACAATGGTTTTACAAGGTTTTACAATGGTTTTACAAAGAAAAGACAGAAAAGGCTCGCAGGGCCGTACGGATCATATGTTAAAAAGAAAGAAGTGTGTTTAAGGTCTTTTAATAAAGATCTCCATATGACCTTGGAATTGGATATTAGTTTCACGTTGCAGTTTGTACAGCCGGAAAAAGATAAAAAATGTACCAAAATGTGTTAAACAAACGTTCAGAGACATGTACATTCGTAGTGATGATGCAAAAGTACAATCAATTTATCGTTTAATTTGTTTCACCTGATAATTAAAGAATAAATACTGATCTTGGTCTGGAAGCCGGCCCAGACCCGGCCATTTTCAACGGTTTGTTAGATTGAGTCGTTTATAACTGGTCTAGGCCTGGATATAGTACCGGACAGACTGATTAGTGAAGGATCCTAACAGAGAACTCAGAGCCGAGAATGCATTTGCTTGTGAACTGCAAACATATCAAAAACTCTAGATCCCGACATGAATTCTAGATTTTGTTGATCTAGAGTTTTTGACAGGTTTGCAGTTCACAAGCAAACGCATTCTGCTCCGAGCTCGAGCTTGTAATTCAATGTCCGGTACCTATCTGTGAATGTGGAGTTTTCTCGCAGTAGTGCCGTTCCACAACTACCATTCAACAGGCCGTGCTCAGTATATGAGCTTACCGATGAATGCATGTTGGTGTTTTTTTGCAAACTGTTTCGGTACCAGAACTATTAAACGGTGTAAGAGTATAATTCAGGTTAAGCATATGTGATCTAAAACAAACCTCTAAAACTTAAAGTTGAACGCTAAAGACGGAAAAGTTTCGGCTTGTAACTTCAACTGATCACAAACTGAAGCTTGAATTAAGCTCAATTTCAAAGTTAAGCGAGTCTATTACGATATCAATAAGCTTACCATTACTGAAGCACATTTAAAACTTCTCACTGAAATATAAGCTTATACTAAGCTTATAGGCTTAATTTAAGTTATCTTCGGAAGAAATATACCACTTTTTTCTTGTACCACTGGTTAATTTTGCTTTTAAGCTTTAGCTTAAATTAACTTAAGGTATTAAATCGCATTTAAGCTTTAGCATTTCTTAAGCTCTTAAGCTGCCTCGCTTACCTTTTATCATGTCTTGACTCTTTTCCTTGCTGTTTTTCCGTCTGTAGAAGTCATTATTGATATTTTCTGTCTTTCCACTCATTTTAAGCCAATCTGTTGGTCTTTTACTTAACTTTATAAGTTTCAAAACGGCGAAAGACTGTTCTCGGATTTTCAACGAACGCGAAGCCAACCGACAGTCCTTTCATTGACTGAAACTGAAACTCAAAAACTTTACCATTCAGTGAAGAGTTTTGGCGGGAAGATCATGGGAGGGGGGTGGGTGGCTGGACTGGAAGGCGCGTCAACTCACTGGCGTTAGGGTTAGGGTTAACGCCCTTTGTTTTCAATGGGAGAAAAAAATTAGTCGTTTTAAGTACGAAATAAGGTTAGCTAGGATTTTCGGAAAGGAGAAAGCAGTTTGATGTGCAAAACCACTTGACCACCGGGCCAGTATATATAATATATATAATGCGCCGATCATCAACATCCCCCCCCCCCCCCATCGGGCATGCCTCGGGGATTCCCGGAGGTGGGGAATTTGACTTTGCCTGGGTGGGGTGGGGAATTTGAATTAAAAAATATCTTTTTTTGGCCGGCGCCTATCAAACGCACGTGGTAGCATAATTATGGTTGCCGAAATGTAGCAAAATTCGAAAAAAATATATTTTCATTCGATAAAATATATTTCCATTCGATAAAATATATTTTCATTCGATAGAATATATTTTCATTCGATAAAATATATTTCCATTCGATAAATAATATATTTTCATTCGATAAAATATATTTTCATTCGATAATATATTTTCATTCGATAAAATATATTTTCATTCGATAAAAAAATTCGTTCGATAAAAAAATATTTTCATTCGATAAAATCACGTGGTATCATAAGGCCTGGTCACTTGGCTTAAACATGGCGACGGACGAAGATGATCCTGTGGGAAGACTTTTTTTTCAGGGCTTGTCCCCCTACTCAACATCTGCGAGTGCAATAGTTCGAATGTTAACTTGGACTTTCCCTCAGCAGCAGTGTTATTCAATCAGTTGGACATGACGTTATCAGTTCTTAGAAGTGTTTCAGACGGACCAGACGCTGTTGAAATATGGCGAATTTTGACCAGTTCCAAGAACTTTGTTCATGCTTTTCTGAAATTCACTTGTATTGGTGGAATAGGATGGCTGAAATTGGAAGGAGAACCACAAGCATGGCCGATATGCGTCCGCGTTTTGTCGCCGTCAGTGGAGCAGGAAGACCACGATTTGTAATTGCACAGGAACTTTTGGAAAACTCGAGAAGCCTAGGCTGCTCTTGGATACAAATAGCTCGCATGCTGCACGTTTCCCGATGGACCATTCAACGGAGAGTGGTGGAGTACGGATTAAACTGTGGAAGCGTGATATGTATCCTCTTATGATAGTGTGATTAGTGTCTAGTTGATCGTCATTTATATCAGACCACCTTCCACAGTTTAATCCGTACTCCACCACTCTCCGTTGAATGGTCCATGAGGAAACGTGCAGCATGCGAGCTATTTGTATCCAAGTGCAACCTAGGCTTCTCAATTTTTCCAAAAGTTTCTGTGCAATTACAAATCGTGGTCTTCCTGCTTCACTGACGGCGACAGAACGCGGACCCATATCGGCCATGCTTGTGGTTCTCCTTCCAATTTCAGCCATCCTATTCCACCAATACAAGTGAATTTCAAAAAAGCATGAATAAAGTTCTTGGAACTGGTCAAAATTCGCCATATTTACGACAGCGTCTGAAACACTTCTAAGAACTGATAACGTCATGTCCAACTGATTGAATAACACTGCTGCTGAGGGAAAGTCCAAGTTAACATTCGAACTATTGCACTCGCAGATGTTGAGTAGGGGGACAAGCCCTGAAAAAAAAGTCTTTCCACAGGGATTCGCTGAGGGAATCATCTTCGTCCGTCGTCATGTTTAAGCCAAGTGACCAGGCCTTATGATACCACGTGATTTTATCGAATGACAATATTTTTTTTATCGAACGAATTTTTTTACTACCATTTGCGTTCATCCTTGAAGCGTGACGAATTTAGCGCGAAGTTTTACTTTTCAAACGTTGAAGGTTTTGTCGGTTATGTGTCACTTTTGACCAATGAAACGTTTACGGTTAAGTCGTGAAATTTACAACGTTTGTGGCGCCATACGAACATGTTTTGTTCTCGTGATATGTAAGTTTTCAGCTTTTGCACGACCGCCCCAACGAAAGTCTCTGCTCGTTTGTTGTTGTTTATTCATGGAGACAAGAAAAGTTAACAAGTGTGGAAGGAGTTATCGTCCAGGAGTCGCTCTTGGTCAAGATTTCAAATGCCCCATCATTGACAGAATTATAAGCGATGGAGGTGACCGAATAACGGGTTATATGCCGCGGAGTTTTACACAATTTGCGAATGAGCTGCGTGTATCCGTTAACACTGTAAAATCTGTATGGTACAGATACTGCGAAGATATGCAAACTTTAGCAAAGCCTAAAGGAGGCCAGACATATGAAAAATTACAGGAAGATGACCTAGTATCTCCAATTTGCACTTGAATTTGAAGCTCCATCTTGAAGCTACGCTCCCACGGGAAATCTGAAAACTTTCAAATCACGTGAACAAAACATGGTCGTATGGCGCCACAAACGTTGTAAATTTCACGACTTAACCGTCAACGTTTCATTGGTCAAAAGTGACACATAACCGACAAAACCTTCAACGTTTGAAAAGTAAAACTTCGCGCTAAATTCGTCACGCTTCAAGGATGAACGCAAATGTAGTATCGAATGAAAATATTTTATCGAATGAAAACATATTATCGAATGAAAATATATTTTATCAAATGAAAATATATTATTTATCGAATGAAAATATATTTTATCGAATGAAAATATATTTTATCGAATGAAAATATATTTATCGAATGAAAATAAATTTTATCGAATGAAAATATATTTTTTTCGAATTTTGCTACATTTCGGCAACCATAGTAGTTCAGATTCAACATGGAGTAATTTAAAGGAAAAACTGTTGTTTTTGTTAGTGGATGGCTAGAGAAAAAGGGGCTGTCAAAGCTTTGCAGTGTTTTTGAAGGTTTGTATGAATAGTTAAATATTTATAAAACGTAGATTTTTAAATATAGCTTCAACTGCCGTTCAACGCGTACATGTTTGTGGCCCCACAGGCAGACCAATCGTGATGTGTGAGTCACATCAATCTCGTACCCAGAGTCCTCAGGCTTCTTGGTCAGCGGGGACGTCGCCAGGAGAGACTCTGGGATAATGGAATTTTTATCCCAGAAAATCTGGGAATCCGGTTTTAGTGCGCATGCCTACGATCAGAAACGGAAGTCAGATTTCCCAGAAAGGCAGACATGACAGGGAACAAGAAAGCCGGCAAGAAAGCTGAAGTAAATGTTTACGCAGCACAAGGTACTGGAATGTTTCAACAAACATGCCCCTAAAGTAATAAATTTCAGTGGATTTCTGAAAGAAAAAGTGAAAGATGGAGTGTTTGGCCCTTTCCAATATCGGTAAGTGTTCGTCTTTGTTGTAACATAGCATTCTAAACACTGTGTAAGCAAGCATTCTTCGTCGGTGCTGGGTTAAGATCGTTAAAAAACAGAGCAATGTCAAGCCGCAAGCCGTATAAGAAGAGATGTTCTTGCCGTCCTTCCGACCGGTTTCGGGGACTCTTTGATATACCAAGTTCTGACGGGAGTTTTTGACTTCATGACGGGAAATTGTACAAAGCTGTACAAAGGATCGAGCAATTGTCTAATTAGTTGTGTCTCTATTAAACGCTCTCAGATCTCTTAGCTATAAAGCGAAAAAGGTGTGACCTGCTTCATGGTTCACTGACAGTCTGTGTGGGAGATTCCAGCAGAGGTGAATGTGCTGCTTGATGAGCTGAAGGTTGCAAATTTCACGACTGGATTGACTATTAGAGTGATAAGAATGGGGTCAAATTTTTCAAATGACCGCCTCATTGGGCTATTGCATTTAATATCCGCACCCCCCCTGTTAAGGAACACAGTTTGTGCATTGCCCCCTCAAGAAATCCCCAGAAAGACCATCCCCCTGTAGAATTCCTTTCCCTATCCTCAACTGTGTTTTTTCCTGCCACCCCTGAAGAATTCCTTTGTTTTTTCCTTAGTTCCCCGGAAGAATTCCTCATATTTACACCATGACCCCCTAAAGAATTCCGTCAAAATGTACTGCGAACCCTGAAGAAATCCACTGTTCCTCAACCTGGGGGGTACAAAAATTTGATGGCATAGCCCATTGGAAATTGAAAGGATGCATAATTGAAAATACAAAGTGAATAAGGTGGGATCGCAAAAATAGCGACCAAGATAGGGTCTATAATAATATTGGGCACAAAATAAGTTACAATGAAGAAGCAAAAGTTGACCCAAGTACCCCACCCCCCCCCCCCCCCCCCCCAAAAAAAAGGATAACAGTATCCACCTTTTGAAGAACCAAGGCATGAAACATGACAAGACATTTGAAAAGTTTGCAGTGAATCAATTCATTGTTATACTTGTTATTGTACTCAAACATGCTAGCCTTTGCATGTAATGCTGCTGTAGTCATAGTGGTTTTCAATCAAGTGTCACAAAACCAAAACAAAAGTAATTACTCTGTTGATTGGCAACTGAGGCAGATGATCCAATTAACCAATGAGAACTTAAAGGGGAAGTATCACTGTGATTTTGACCTCATCTGGTCAAAACCATGCTACAATACCCTTAATTATTTACAGAGTTAGCTCATTTTAGCCTGCGTGGCAGGCATAAACGGGGAGGGGATGGAGGGGACGACCCCTTCTCTCCCCAGTTACCCTCCCCGACGCCTGCTACGCAGGCTAGCTCATTTTGGAGATGAAAATGTTGGTCAGAACTTAAAAAAATATAGGCTAAGGTTTTTCAAGTTGCAATTCATAAAAACCCTGAGTCTGTCTAATGATTAGATATACTTATTGACAGTTTTGGTACATTTTGTGGTCCTTTATTGCAAAACTGGACCGGCATTATTTTCAATTTCTACATATCGACAGTTGACATAATTCGATTACCAGGAAATCGGTGGGCATAATACAAATAGCCCGGTTCTTATAGCAGGTGTTCCTTCCCTTCTCCCCTCTCCTTTTTGTGCCCCCCTCCCTGTTTACGCTTGCCATGCAGACTAGTAAGTAATTTGTGGATACTTCTGGTAGCAAATCACAATTTGTTTGATTTCTAATCTTGATTAATTGTGGAAGTGGCAGAAATTTTCATTCTTTTACCGCAATCACAAGGCATAGTTGAAGTTGTAAAACCATTTTTGAGATCGATGCCAATTAAATGTTCTTTTGTCACTTTATTGAAAGTGCTTCAGGAGTTGCCATTGCATGTTGATTATTTTGAGAAGGGTACTCTGGTTTAAAGTGATAGGAGTGTATGGTTTTTAGTATTTTTGGGGTATAAAATATTCCACCTTGTTCTTTTTCGAGTTGTAAGCTTTTGAAAGGAATAATTTATACTGCTCTTTCCAGTAATTAAACTGCAACCACAGTGACTGTTATTATATACATATATTCAAATTCTAGATATGTTTATATTTTATTTCCTTAATATTTATTTTTATTTCTTAATTTTACTTTTATTTATTTCAGTGTTAAAGGGTTTCCTGTGGGTACATGGAGTGCAGCATTGGCTGGTCATGAAGAGATTTGATTTTGCTGTGGCCTGATGTCTGTGTTGGCAGAGGATAACCTTTGACAATAATGTTGGTCAAGATTTGAGAGTCAAAATTGTCAAAGCTAGGTTATCCACAACTCATGCCCTTTCTAGACCTTCTTCCTCACATGATCCACTAGACCGTCACCTAGGTTGTCCAGCATGTTGCAATGTGTAAGGCAAGATTTTGCCAAACCAAGAGAACTGTATCTATCCATAATCAGATGTACTGCTATCAAATTTGTCTAAACAATAAAAAATGATTGTAGTTACATAATAAAACATTACGCTATTGTGAACTGTTATCATAAACAATACAGTGTAGATTAGGAATTTTGCATCCGAGAGGTCATTGTAACCTAATTTTTACTATGGAACCTGCAGCTTTAAAAAATGACATGAAAAGAGCATATTATTTAATGAAATTTGTTAAAACTGCCCAAGTTTGAGATCCCAGACTTTTAATTTCTGGTGTTCCTAAATTTGGAGGGAGTCTATATAATTTATACTGGGGCTTGCTATATATTTTTGCTTGTTTAATTCTACACAAAAAACAGTTGTCAGGTCATGACCCACAGCTGCAAAGTGCCTAATATGAAATTGCAGTTTTGGATCTAGGGAGGGGGGGGGGAGGTGTTGGGGCACCCAGGCCAGCCCCTGCCCTCCTTTTGTTTGGTAAACTTGCTGTGCTTTGCCGGAATTATCTTCACAGAATTTGACATTCACAGTGGAGCCTTCAAGAGCACCACCGTCCCTTAGCTGATACAAAAATGAATTTGCATAAACATTCAATTATGTACAATGCTATTATTATTGAAATTATATTCCTACTAATTTAACCCATTAAGCCCTAAGAGTGATCAGCATCAAATTTCTCTTTGTAATATTAATGCCTTATCAATCAAAAAGGTCATGAGAATTAAGGACATGATCACACAAGATAAAATTTCTCCCCACTACTTCTATAGGAAATGTATGGGGCTAGAAATGGGAATTTAAATTTTGATGTTAAGGCTTAAAGGGTTAATGGATACAATATTATATTGGATTCAGTGCATTTAAAAAAAATGTAGCAGTATATACATAACTGTTTGTTGTTAAACAAGACAAAATTGAAGACTATTTAATATTATTGGTCAACAAAAAAATATTCTTGTTTTCAATATTATTGGTGTCTGGAAGTAATTTACCTTATAAGTGGACTGTGTGTCCAATTGCATGGATCCCTTCATCCCTTCATCCCTTTATTGGGTATGCATAATAAATTTTAGGCCTATAACAGTGGCAATAAAATCAAGCAAGTCTGGAGCTCTTTCTTTAACCTCTTCAAGTACACTAATTTAAGTAAAGTTCTCAAGGGATGATTTTGAATTTTGTCCGAGGACATGCAAAACAAAGGGGCCATGTTTTCCATGCTTCCTCGCACACAGGTCACAGCACTCAGTTCATCAATCTCTTCCAGGAAGTGGTATTTAACCCATGACTTTACACTAGTAACAGCATAACTGCTTTAGCAATCTCAGTGGGCATATTTGTCTCTAAGGCACACCAGAGCTTCCAGATATCTTCCTTCTGCAATGGCCTACGTTGTATTTGTATTTTCTGTTAGCTGGTGGAAAAAAATTCAGTTGTAAATCATCTGACCATCAGAGGAATTTTTATTAAAAACACTCTTTATAAAATGGGTATCACTGAACACATGCAGTGCTGAAGGGTAAAGCCTGTGGGTAAAGCCTGAGTGTGTAGTGAACTAGAGCATCCCAGCCCATCAAGGCAGAAGTGGTTGACCATGATTACGCTTTAGAAACTGGCTTAAGCTCCACCCTTGTAGGTCACCATTGGCCCACACTGTGACTTATAAACATTATCAAGTGAGCATAATTCTAAGTTTTAAATCTCTAGTTTTCAAAGGTACAGTACCTGGGACAGAAGTTAAAATTAAGGCAACGTTCCACATCAGGGACCACGGAGCAAAGTGAAAAGTGGGAGGGCTGACAATTGAAAATAATTTTTTCATATTGAAAATCGAAAAAAGGAATAAAATCATAGTATTTGATTCGCAAAAAAGTGGTGGGGCCGCGGCCCTACCAGCCCCTCCCCCTCCGTGGTCCCTGCACATGAATGCCATTTTTCCACCACTTGACACATGGCTTTAATGGAAATATCTTGTTCATGTTTTAAGCAATCCAAAAACACTCTGCTCATCTCATGAATCTATGTTATGGGGTGTTTTGTAAATTTATGGGTGATTTTTGGGTATGTTTGGGAGGAAATAGTTTTTATCAAAGGATTGTAAAATTAAGAGAAATAAGAAATATTTTGAAGATTTAGTGAAGTTTTAAAATTATAATTTGTAGTTAATAATTAGGGGACACCAAGTTAGTCCACTAGCAACCTACGGTTATCTTGTGTGGGTATCACTACTGTCTGTTGGTGTTCCAAAAATCATTTTCTTTCTTCTATCCAAATTCATGTGTACCCCTGCCTTAACCTAGCAAAGGACTTATGGAGCAGAATGTATTTGCATGAGAACTTCAAACCTGTCAAAGACTCTAGATCCACAAAATAAATTCTATAGGTACAATCTAGAATTTTGTCAGTTATTTTTTAATTATTTTTTACATTTTATATTTATTTATTTATTTATTTATTTATTTATATATAGTTAGATATATCCCCCTATAGTTTTATATCCCTATGTTTTGCACTCCTCTGGTGGCAAACACCTGAGCAGGATCACACCAACCCTAATGCTAAACTTGGGTGACCAGCCTTGCTCTATCCCTACCAATTAAAAGTATACATGCAAGTCATTTACTTGATATATTTATGGTTAGGTGTAAAAACATTTATATTGTTTTAATTTGATTTTAGGGATCTATGAGAATTTGGGCAATGAATTCCAAGCATCTGCACCTAATTGGAAACAATTTATTTTGGTTAAAAGAGGAAAATATGTTATATAATTTAACAAATTTATTCACCTTGGACTTTCTCCAGGATTTCTTCACCGGGTTTCTTGGGTTGGCTGATGCTTCCTTAGTACCACTGGCACAAAGTGTAATTTATTTTTAATTACATCCATCTCCACGTCCAGAGAGATCCTCCGCGGGTGCGTTTGCAGGCTTTGGGAGTTTAATAATCGTCTGAAACTGAAGGGAGACTCCAGTTCTTGTTCTGTGTGTGCTTTCGAAAAACCTCCCTTTCAAGTCAGGAATACGGAAGAAGAAACAGCTGTTTGAGAGGGACTTCGATCTGCGATGGATGACTCTTCAACTGTAAACCTGAATCCTTCTTTCGATCGATCCTCGCTATTATATTATAGATCTTGCAAAATAACAGGATCGTGGCATTTCGAGCTCGAAACTCGAAAGAACTCCAATGTCTTCTTTCTGTACGTTAATATTTCCGTACTTTCGAACAGCTTCAGGTATCCTTCGCTTGCGGCTTTTTCACAAAACAGCTTAGGATAGAATTTGTCCTTTTTTTCAATCAATTTTCCACAGCAGCGGCCAAAATGATACATGGAAGCTCCTTGCAGTATATGAGATGACACAAAAAATGCCTAATCTTGTTCCGTTTTAGTTGACTTCCGCTGTTAACCAAAACCAATCAGAAAAGTAGAAATTTTTCCAACGCTTCCGATTCATTCGACTTCCGTACTTTCATTGTTATTGTAAACAGCCAATGAAAAAATTTAAATTTTTTCCATTATCCCAGAGTCTCTCCTGGCGACGTCCCCGCTGACCAAGAAGCCTGAGGACTCTGGGTACGAGATTGGAGTCACATGAGTATCACCAATATGCGAGCCAGCGAGCCAGCGAGTCATGCTGCGAGCCAGCGAGCCATGGCTGCGAGCCAGTGAGTCAGACGCCTAGGTACTTGGTGTATCCCTGATCATAATGTATGGTACTTCATGTATCCCTTATTGTAATGTATTTAGATATATTGCAGTGTAATTTAGGGTCGGATTACAGTATCTAAGGTTGAAGCACTGCTTTTAGTATTTAGGGTTAAGCACTGATTCCAGTATTTCCAGTGTATCGAAAGGGTTAGTTCTTATATATGGTCTGGGCTAGCAGCATATTATCTTATATCCCTTAAAAATTACAATTTCCGGCAGCTAGTCCTCGGTGGTACAGTGGATAGTGTGCATGGAGTAGATCATACGGCCCGGGTTCGATTCCCCATTCTGCTGTTTTTATCTTCTTTTTCTACTGAAATAAAAACTAAGTGTTTAAATACAAAATAATAAGGGATACACCAAGTACATACCGTCAGACGAGCCATGGTTGCGAGCCATGCAAGCCACGTTAAATAACGCCTTGGAGGTTGCGAAAAACAAAACAAAAGCAACGCGACACGCAATACACAATACACGTACACAGAAAAGCTTGAAAAACTGTTGCTTTGGAAAAATTGTGAAATTAGTGAATTAATAGTTTCATGATTTCCCGCAGACGAGACCCTGCTTCAATTTTTTGACTTGACAGTCGATGACAGAGTAAAACGAACGGTAAGGTTTTCTTGTTGCTGCTAGCGTGAAATTCATTTACTTTCCCTGATAGATCCGAGCTTTTGTAACGGCACATTCTAGTTTGTAGCCGCACTCGCGCTGACCACGCGGACATTAGTAAAATTGCACGTGCTCACAAGAAAACGTCGGTGTCACCAGATTTTATATTCATGTCAGCATTCAATCACTATTCAGATAGCACGCAGCTCTCAAAAGCCTCTATTTCCATTGGCCTTGTAAAAGACAGCTGCTATTGTTTTTAGAGATAGGGGCATTGTTTAGGTCATTCATCCATTGTTTGATGAGCCAATAAAACAGCTCATTCTAAGAGCTGCGTGGATCCCCTTAATTTTAGCTTCATGCCACTTTAAATTTTTGAGAATTTCAGGTGGCACTCTATTTTTTGTCACTTTGCAAAAACTTTTTATCTCAACATGCCGAGTACAATTCGATAATTAAAAATTGGGGGTCACTGAGCTCGTTTTTACTACAGCGCGAGATTAAATCTAAAAGGAGCCATGTCACGGCGACTTTGCTGCTTGTGTTCGAAATTGAGCATTTCCTCATTTATGAAATGCTCTTGGAACACCCACAAGAAAACATAATGTGATTCCTTGAAGGGACAACAAACCATAATCAACCGACATATGAGAACTTGAAAAAAACTGGCAAGAGTTTTCAAGTTGCAATATACTGAAAGCACGCTTTCTCGTGCGAACAGTGAACAAGTGGGGAACAACAGGACTGGGAACAAGTATTTGTGTTTTCGCGTGCCTCTCACGAATGCCTCGCTGGCTCGCTGGCTCGCATATTGTGCATCCCCGAGTCACATCAAGTACAGTAATGAAATATACTAGGTAATAATACGATTTGGAATTGAGAAGCGATAGAAAAATCGAAAATATTACACAATAAAGTCTTCCCACCTTTACTTTATTGTCTCTTGATGTATCCTGACCGGTTTAAATGCATTTTTACCACTTTTGTCACTCGCCCCACTATCCACTATAAAACCCGGCGTAGTCAATCGATAAAAATTGATATCGGAAAATCATTCGATAAATCGATATCTATCGATAAATTGATTTTAAACGATATCGACTTTATCGGCCAATCGATAAAAATCGATACTCACACGCCGACGAAGTGTTAATTTTATCGATTTTATCGGATTCATCGATCGTTATAGAATGGATAAAAATTATCCTGTTCACGTTGACGGGCGTTTGATTGTGACTCTTTAAATGTAGATTTCAAAGGCGGCAATGAAATGATTTGTTGACAAGCACTGTACAAGACACCAAAGAGACTGCATTATGATTTTCTTCCATCCTCGGAGACCCAGGGGCAATCAGTTGGGGCGCGACGAAAATCGGCAAAAGTTTTCAAGAACGCCGTTCTTGAAAACTTTTGCCGATTTTTGTCGCGCCCCAACTGATTGCCCCTGGGTCTCCGAGGATGATTTTCTTCCTGATTTTATTGTTCGATTACAAACGTGAATTATTTCTCCTTTTCCGGCTTCTCGGCTTCAAGGTTATCGTTTAAATGTTCTCTTTTTCCTTTGTTCCGGCGGTTTTGAAACCACGTTTTAACCTAAGAAATATGCGGAATAAAAAGTGATCAATATAAGGAATGATTCAAAAGTATTTACATGACTGGCCCAGTGGAATAATCTGAACCAGGGATCTAAAGCGGATTTCAAATACAACACACGCTGAGTATTACTTAAAGTTTGTAGAAAAGATGTAGCAATTTTTATCGATTAACGAACAGGGAAGTTGTTATAAGTGTTTCTGCGAGCTCTTTAATATCTTTTGGTGTTTCCGTTGCGAAAAATGGTACGATAATTCAGTTTCGATAAATTCGATATTTATTGATAAAATCGATAGCCCTAATTCAAAAATCGATAATTATCGATTACTCACAACGAAATCTTGTATCGATTTTTATCGAATTTCGAAAAAATTAATCGATTTTTATTGATTGTTATCGAATGTTATCGATTATCGATATTATCGATTGACTACGTCGGGCTATAAAAGAAGGGAAGGCTGGAGACCTCTGAGCGAACCCTCGCCACGCGAAAGCCAATAAATTCTAAACAATTCAACTCAAGCTCCCCAAATTGCCACCAGTGAGGCCGCAGGTTAAATGTCTACCCGTGCGATTCGTGCTAGCTTCCAAATTCCCTTTCACGGGCTCTAAAAGGGCTCCGTTTTGGAGCGATTCTGGCCATCTTCGCTTCGCCATTGTCCGCGATCCAAACGGCTGTACTACGAAATTCGAACACTAAAGCTTAGCGACCGCGTCACAGAGACAAAATGACATTCACCCGAGGGGAGAGTCGTTACTTTTGCCCTCGAGCAAATTGACACCGTCGGGGGAGCCGGTGCGTGTAATTCGAACGGAAACCACACGCGTGACCTGTCACTTTTTTGTCTGTCACGGATTTAAAACGGAGCTTGTTAACGGCTACAACGGTTCAGAAACTGTTCAATTTTTTTTCTTTCGCAGTTCTTCTAGATATAACAATAAAATAACTTTCGCACTACATCGAGAAAGGTGCAACAAGAAAGAACAATTTCTTCACGGCAGATTTTGATCACGTGCTAGGCAACGAGAGCTGCCAACAGATCGAATTTCATTTGAACGCCTGAACAATTATTTTGAACGGCTTGCAGTGAACGGCCGAAACACCGGGCCGAAACAGAACAAAAATTTCGAACGGCTGGCTGTGAACGGCTATGGAAAAATTTCGAGTGGAGTGAGTCAGAAAGCGAACGAAACCAAAATAGGTCACTTTTATATGTAAACAAGGGCCCTAAGTGCCAGCGTCACGCAAAATTCGTGTTTAAAATTCTTTCTGAACTTCATGTTTACCAATTGTGAAGATAAATCTTGAATGAAACTAAATATAATAATCGATGTCATACAGCGTGGAAAGGTACGTAGCTATAGCAGAAAAAACAGAAAACAAATTTAGCCCTTTTAAGTTTGTTGTAGTTGTCAGGAAGTAGTAGTTGTAGTAGTAGTTGTTTGTTGTATGAAATATCTTGATGAAACCAAACGACTAGAGGAATTGATTATCTGCGAAAGAAAAAAAATTGAACAGTTTCTGAACCGTTGTAGCCGTTAACAAGCTCCGTTTTAAATCCGTGACAGACAAAAAAGTGACAGGTCACGCGTGTGGTTTCCGTTCGAATTACACGCACCGGCTCCCCCGACGGTGTCAATTTGCTCGAGGGCAAAAGTAACGACTCTCCCCTCGGGTGAATGTCATTTTGTCTCTGTGACGCGGTCGCTAAGCTTTAGTGTTCGAATTTCGTAGCACAGCCGTTTGGATCGCGGACAATGGCGAAGCGAAGATGGCCAGAATCGCTCCAAAACGGAGCCCTTTTGAGCCCGTGAAAGGGAATTTGGAAGCTAGCACGAATCGCACGGGTAGACATTTAACCTGCGGCCTCACTGGTGGCAATTTGGGGAGCTTGAGTTGAATTGTTTAGAATTTATTGGCTTTCGCGTGGCGAGGGTTCGCTCAGAGGTCTCCAGCCTTCCCTTCTTTTATAGTGGATAGTGGGGCGAGAGACAAAAGTGGTAAAAATGCATTTAAACCGGTCAGGATACATCAAGAGACAATAAAGTAAAGGTGGGAAGACTTTATTGTGTAATATTTTCGATTTTTCTATCGCTTCTCAATTCCAAATCGTATTATTACCCCCAGTATATTTCATTACTGTACTTGATGTGACTCACACATCACGATTGGTCTGCCTGTGGTGGCCCCTGGTCCGGCCGCGTCCGTGGTCCGGCCACTGCCGTTTTTTATGTAATTTTCTGGCAAAAAACGAAGTTTTAATAAAAACGAATCTTTTCGAGATTGTTGATCATTTTTCTTTTTTAATCTTCGTTTTCTGCCAGAACATTACATAAAAATCGGCAGTGGCCGGACCACGGACGCGGCCGGACCAGGGACCACATACTCCAACCATCATTGAGCCACCAAAATCTGGCCGTATGACAGTCAAAATACTCAGCGCATTCCGCTTATTATTTGGGAATGAATTTCATTAATCGAAGTCTAGGTGGTTGACTGTATTGCCAGACTATTCTTCGTTAATACTTATCCACTGGATAGTGATTTATCCGGTGGATAGCGCTTGCCTATCCACCTTTTGAACAACCGGGGCCAGATAAATCACTATCCAGTGGATAAGTATTTAATAACAAAATCCATTGTGTTATCCACTGGATAGTGATTTATTATGTAAACAGCTCTGTAATTTACAATTTACAGTACAAATAAATGTTGTTGTTGTTGTTATTTGGTGGATAGTGCTATCTGCCTTTTAAAACAGCCAGGCCTAGATGTTTTTGGGGACAACCCCTGATTTAAATACAGTTTCAGAACTCATGAGATACAAATTTCATGATGCATTATTTTATTTCAGTGCTATGCAGCAAAACATTTTTTGAACCACCCTTCAGGGTCTATTTTGTGTAGTCGCTTACAGGAGGTTCAAACTAAACGCTCGGTTTGGTCTAATGTTGGTTACACAAGACTTACAGAAAAAAATCAAGGAAAAAACAAATTGCTTTATTTATTTACTAATCTTGCACTTACAAAGTATGTGGTGCTTACCTTTTATTTAAACTACTTTTAAAAAGACTAGCTGTATACATGTATGAAAACTACATGTACAATTCTACATGTACATGTATGAATTTCTGGTATTTATCAACAGTGTTATCTAAAAATGTCAACAAAATAGGCTTTCAGCCTTTCACATCATTCACTTAAAAAACAGCGCAGAAGTCACCGACAACAGTACCACTGAAAATTTCCAGTAAAAGCCTTTCTTGATGCCAGAGCTTGAGCTTATCATTGTTATCTCGGTAAAGCCCCTTGCATCATGTCTTCCTTTTGACAGCATTTTCTCAGTGTTCCTGTAAGCCCATACAGTAATGATTTCACCTTTCTGGGAACAAAATATAAGAACAATAACAGTCTGACAATGCTGTTGCAGATTGTCCATAATGTCAAAATAACGGTTTTGTCATTTTTTTGTTTAGCTATAGATTTTTCTTATATCAAAAAAGAAAAGAGGCCATGCCATACGAAAAGTGAGTTAATCCAAGTAAAACCAAGAAATTAAAATACCAAAATTAAATTAACACCCTTCCCTCTCTCTGGCCTCCTTCAGACATTCTTTGGATTCATCTTACAATCCTTGATTACCAAAATAATTATTTTGCTTTAAAAAAAAGCCACTTTGCTGAAGTGCTGACAGGTATCAATCGATATGCAACCTACTGCACCAATGAGAAACTTATATAAAAATAAATAAATTGCAATGTATACACTTTGTTATAAAACACCAAATCCAAGCAAAAAATGAAGTGAACCATCGTAACTTTTATTTCATCTTCGGTAATAAAAGAGTGGGATCAAAGGATCACAAAACAGTCCACCACTGATGGCTAAAGGAATGTATATATCAAGAATATATTTTCATATAAAATGCAGTGAAGTACACAATTATCATTCAATACAGGAATGTAGAGAAATATTTGTGAAACCAAAAACAATACCCATAAAATAACAGCTACATGTAATGCACTGGAACTCAAGAAGGGTGACAAATTTAATCACGAAATGTGGATTTTGGTGGCAATAAAAAATTTGGTCCTTTTGTCTTTGAAATTAAACGCACAGTTACCGGTAGTGAACTAATCCGGCGATCCAGCTGCTTGTTGCTCGTTGTGAACAGATGATGAATTATTTGATTCCACTTCTGAGAGTTTTGAATGGCTCCTGAAATCTGCTTCTATTCTTTAACTACATGTTGACATGTTTTTTGATATAATTTTGGTGGCCATGTACAGCATGGACACATACAACATGAAAGACAAAAAGCAAAACAACATGAAACAAACTCGGCAACTGAGCAAATTTGGGAAACTTGCATTCTTGTATTGACGTCACAGCCCGACTATCCCCAGTCTTCCTTCTTCAGGCTTCTTGCACGGTTTTGTAACCCACCGGAAGTGAAATTTCACGTTTTTAGATGGCTAAAACTTAATTCTTATCAGAACATCATGTAGATTCGATGAAGCGAATAAAAAAAATCTGTCATATACATTTTAACTTTCATAATTCTGAACAGAATTTTAGACCAGCAGCTTTTATTTATGCAAAATATCGTTGTGTTTCACCTCTCCAATTGTCGTGTGAGTATGAGCCCATCACTCTCCGAGGGGAACAGTGGTACAGTATATACCATTTGAAAGAGAGTGCAAAATACATGTATGCTGCACGATAATTCGCTGCTCTAAATGTCCGGAATTTCTGGCCATGTAGCCATATTCATATAATAGCGTTAAAATCAACCTTAAACAATGAAAAATGGTGCCAGAACAAAAAAGTGAAAGACAAACGAAGGATATAAAGCTTTTGAAATTTAAAGCATCTGGAAAGTTTACATACAATCATATAAAAACAAGACAGACAAACAAAACCCTTAAAAATCCAAAAATAAACTACCATCAAGCCCCATAACAAGATGTATGGACGTCTTGCCTATCTACCATACGTGTGACGTGACATTGATGTAACCCCGAAAGTGACGAACAGAATAATATGCGATGAAAAAAATTCCAAATTTAAACTTAACAAAATTTCAATGCATTGAAAAGAAGCAGGAAATTTATGCACATTTTGCGAAGGCAAATATCTGACAAAACTAAAATTATGCTGAGAAGTAAGCCGTAATCAAGAAGGCCGAGAAATGGTATCACCATCTTGCTAATTGCATGGCTCTAATGAATTGGTTAGCTTACATCAATGACCATCCATTGCCCTGTGTTTCAAAGAGTTTCAAAGACCATATTTTTAAAAATGCAGTTCACAACAACTATGAGATAATTGCTTCCAATTACAATTGGTCACAATTAGCGTTCCTTGAAGCTTTTGTACATCAAGATTCTCAAGCCTACCATTAACAAAATACTTAAAGCCTGTAGATAATTACACCTGTTTCTCTGATTACCTAGAAATCTAGTTATATTACGTAATGTTAACACGCCTAATTACCTATGGTATTTAAGTTGCCTTCTTGTAAAATATCATTACATCACTATGACTCTGTAATAGAGCCAAAATATTGTAAATTTCAATATCAATTATCTTGTAATAAACGAAAACTTGGTTTCTACATGTACACTAATATCAATTCTCAGCCTTGCTTTCTTCACTCTGAGTTTTATAGTTGTAGAGGGAGTACGTAGAGAATACTCGACTGCCGAAAAAGATGACTACATACTCTTTTTCTGTAGACTGGTGCTTTTCAGACTGAGCAAAAACAGATGAGAAATAAAAATTAAACTTTCATCAACATGCAAAATATTTCATTTTGATCCAACCTTGATGACCCTATCCTGTGAATCCCCAGTGTCCACCTTCCTGTGGTACTTCAGTGTTGTGGTTCCTCCACTCTCCATACCTCCATCAAGCATACAGTTGTTAGTTGTATCTTCAGGAGGAAGGCCATGGCCATTAGTCAAATAATCCTAAGGATGTCACAAAAAGAACTGTTTAGTTAACTCCCCGAGGGAGATAATACTCAACAAAGTTTTGTACGGGGATGCTCCACCTAGAGGACCAAACCCTTACCCTTTTATATACCATTATTTTTTGACAGAAAAGATAACCCTTTCATAATATATACCTTCCATAGCAAATAGTACCACTTACATATACCTGCAGAAGAAACACTGCATCTCTTTACTATACATCTTATTCCAAAATGGCGGCCATTTTATTATTCTTTTATCTGTATGTTAATTAGCCCTTGTTGCCTCGTCAGCATGTGCAAAATACAACAGAATTTTCACGCGAAAATGAGGCAAAGAGGGCTAATTGACATGCATACAAAAGAATAATAAATTACCCGCCATTTTGGAATAAGGTGTATACCCTTGAAATAAACTTATCGAAAGATATCCACGGAAAAACACCAAGCGTCACCAATACTGATGTTAACCAAACAAATAATAAATATTAAATAAATAAATAGATGGCAGTTTTCCCTACCCTTAAATCTATACATCAACTCGTGAAATCCCTAGTCCCTTTTATATATACCTCCAGTCTAAAAAAGGTGCCGCTTTCGGGCGGAGCATCCCCATATAGCCCATAATAGAGTCCCCCCCCCCCCCCTCCCGGGGTAACCTTTCGCTCCCCGAGTCAACTATAAGACATGTAATGAAGTTCTAACTTTTGAGTCTGTTGAAGAAATCATATGGTGTGACCATTGAAATGAAACCTTTTTGCAGGAGCCGACTTTCACATGCTGAATAGTACTTTACTCAATCAAGTGTTGTGGTATTTCAATTAATGTGAAAAACTACTAAAAAGCTTGTTGGTATTGTGTGTGTAATGTAAAGCCTAGTTTTCACTAGTAATATAAACATAAGCAGAAGCATAACTTACAGTGCTTATACGTCCAATGAAAACAGGTGGCCGTTTCTTGAAAGACCCGGTAATTACCGGGCCCGGAAAGCTGTTTTATTTTCATTGAAGATCGAGGTTTCAAAAGTTTTGCAGATAATACAATAAAACTATCAGTTAGCAAAACAAAATGGACTGGTTTGTTTGCTAGGACCCGCGCTTTTATTCTTTAGATTTTGATTTCAATATTTGGCTTATTTGGGCCCGAAAAGTTACCGGGAGTTTTGAGAAACGGGCCCCAGGTCCGACATAAGCATAAGCGCAAGCATAAGCATTGGGATCAATCTTTTGTTTATGTCAATGTTAGTTTATATGTTATATGTTGCTATTTTACATGTGTAAGCCGAGTAAGTATTTTAAAATATTGAGAGGTCTCAAACATCAAAACAAATTTAAAAACCTGTAATATTTACATTTCAATGGACCCTTTGTTTTGCAAACCTCAAATGCAGTATTCCATTTGCGGGTTATGTAGTATCTATGCCTGGGGGGGTTATGGACTCCTCACGCAAAATAAATCAGCATAATTTAGGGTAACAGCTGCCCCCACCTTCTTAAAATCTTAAAGATCTGTCTTCACCTTTGGCACAAAATAAGTGCAATTTTCTAAAAAAAAAAACCGGACAGCGTGTTGCAGTCCATCGGTTCAATCAACCTCGTCTAATTCTGCTTATTTCCTTAGAGCTGAATGTTAATTATGTTGTATTTATGCCTGGACTAGGTTTAAGGGAAACCTGACGCAAAATGATTCAGTACAGACAGCCGCATTAAACGCATTTCTTCACTTTTGGGACAAAAAAGTGCAATTTTCTGATAAACAAATCTTAATATCGAAAGAGTACTTAAGTAGTGAATCGATAAACTACATGTAACTGCTATGAAGCTGCAATCGGAACCCTTACGTTTAATCCGTAACCGTATCATTATAAAAGGGCGCGACAAGGTTTTTTTTCAGTTAATTTGTCTACGTAGTTTATGGTTTGAGCTCTTACCTTTAGACTTTTGGTGTTTCCATCAACATAACCAATGCAAACATCGTAGTCTTTCATGTTGTTACTTTTCGCGTCCGTAAATCCAAAAGCGACCCAGCCGGTCTTCTTTACCTCGAGGGCGATGTTCATCATGCCTGATGTCGCATTATGAGTCCAGTACACCATATAGTTGCTGTCTAACTGTTGCTTGTTCTTGTATCCCGCAAGATCTGCAAAGGCCGCTCCACATAGCAACAGCAAAGAGACCACCACCAGCCCCATTTTGGATAAGAAGCTCTCTTCTCTACGTAAATAAAGCGTCTCTATAGACTCCAGTGCTTTTATACCAGTTCTTGGCGAGAGCCTGGGAACGAATGCCTAAATGCTGAGGCAGAGGGGAGGGGAGGGGAGGGGAGGCAAGGGAGGGAAGCACTTGAATGGAGTGTTTTCACATGACGTCACGGCGGCCATGTTGGTGTCCCAGAACATGTAATTTGTGATAATCGAATAAATTAATATTTTGCCGACACGGAGCAGAGAACTGGGTTCTAGTGTAGTGCGCAGGGGCTCACGGTTCGTGAGTTTGAAAAGTGTTCGTTGATAGATTTGTGTCATTCTACGGTCAGCCTCGCCGCCTCTAGTACTGTTCAAACAAGTTCAATGTTACCCCAATTTTTTGCTTTCCTCCCTGGCAATATGAATGAGGCTACAGCGGTTCGACTAATAACACAGAACAACCAGGACCCTCTTGGTCAGTTTAAGACTCTGGTTAAAGATTCCAGTTTAGCTCTCAAGCGTTCAAATGAGGATATGGCTGCCCAGCAGATGACAGAAATCAAAAGAATCAAGCGCGGTTTCACTCCCCAATTCAACAAGAAGAGCAGCGAGGACCAGTACAACGTCAATAAAGCGATTAAAGAAACCATGAAGGACGCAAAGGCCGCTCTGGAACGCAAAGATATGCAGAAATTAAAGGATGCCTTAGACAAAGGTTTGGCTCTCGTGCAAGAGCGTGAAAAATTCATCCTGCTTGCAGATAAGTCACCGTTTGGTTGGAAAACTGTCAATGAATACAAACATCATGATTTGGCCGACGACGAAGAAGACGAAAAGAAAATTTTACAGAGCCGTAAGCGTTTCACCCGCGCGTTCTTCCCACCAACGAAAACCTTGCCGACGTCCATTCAGGCTAAATCTCCACAGATCGCAAGACAACAATCATCTAATTTCTTCTCTCGCCTTAATCAACAACATTTAGTGCAAAGATCTGCTACTGGTGTTTGCTTTGCGTGCGGAAAACCTCTGACGCTGTTCAGACATGGAGTTGGACGAAGATTACTATCAGAAGGACTCTTGCCCATCATCTCTATATTTTGTTTTTTTGGACCCCGAAGTACAATGCGAATTTAAATCTGACCAGGAATTCGTATCGGTCTGAGGGAGATTATATTGAGTAATTGAGTTCTGGAAGAGCATTAACACGCCGAAGTTTATTATCGATGTTATTCCATTTGTATGCAAATTGCCGTTGCTCAAAATTCCCACGTCTTTTACGGCCAGTAATAACGCGTTAGCTTTGAAGGATTCTAGTTCCATTGAGAATGTCATAAACGAGCTCATTAGTCCACATTGTATTACTGAAGTTTACGAGCCACCTTTCACTATGGACTCTTTGTTTGTGTTAACGCAAAAATCTGTTTAACGCGTTTTATTTTAGATGTGCGTCACGACAAGAGAAAATTTTAGATGCGAAGACTTGACTGTTGCCTAAGAGATTTAGAATCCGGGAGACTATACGTTCTCTTTTGATCTTGTGGTCATCATCATGTTGAAGATCTTCGTTCATCGAAAGTTTCTTCTTTTTCTTGGACATTTTCCGCCGGTCACGCTAGATATTTTATAAGTTTTCAGTTTTACTTTTCGGTTTTAGTTTAGCGCCTTACCTGTTTACGGAATTGTTTAAGCCGTTAATTGAGAAATGGAGATCTGAAGCCGGGTAAATTGTTGCCTTCTTAGACGACGGTCTCGTCGCTGCTGTCGGTTACAACAACGCAAAGATTGCGAGCCTTCAGGTTCATGCCGATTTGCTTATCTCTGGTTTTCTTCCTAATGAAGCCAAATGTCTTGGGGCCCAACTCAGGTAATTTCTCGGCTCGGAACTGTCATCAACACGTACGGCCATGTCGGAAATTTACGCTACATATAGACAGACAGATAGATGTGTTCCATATTGGTCGCTTCTTTTCGCGTCCCAGTTCGTAGGATTGCGAGGGTTAGCGGGGAAAATTATTTCACTCGGTTACTGCGTGGGCAACGTCTCCCAGCTTATGACTAGAAATCTATTTCACTATGATCAACACTGCGTCGACATCACTTTCCTCCCGAGAATGCTGAATGCTGAATTGATCTTCGGGAAAACCAACGTAGCGAGCCTTAACGGCATACCTATTTGGCCAGCCCGTCATAAGTCCTCTTATGAGTGATATATTCCGATGCAGTGGCCTCATCTTGTGGAAGTTTTATAGTTTCGACGGCAAAATTTTTCATCAATACCCGTTCCGATTTCGAGAAAGCGCAAGGTTCCACGTTCAGAGAGTTGCTTGCCGTTTTTCCTGTCATTGAAAGCTTTCTAGGATGCCAGTAAGCCAGTTACCTGGTCTACTGATAATCTAAAGGTCCGGCTTTACCAACAGCCTGCAGTAGGCATCTTTCAGAGCTGTCTGTTCAACGACGTTGACATCGACATGCAGTGGATACTATTAAGGGATCTAAATACTATTGCAGGTGTTATATTCAAGTTCATTGATTATGTCGATTACACCATTGATGGCACGGTTTTCTATGCTCTCGACGGTTTAGCGGGTCCTCATACCTGTGATAGGTTCGCATGTTCATTCAACGCTAACGTTAAATGTTTTCAATTCCAGATTCTACCAACCCGGTTCCAGCGGTGCATACGCCTTTGCCAAAAATTGGTCCCATCACGACAGCCGGCTGCGTCCTCGGGTTTACTTAACGTGCATAGTCTTCAGCCATACGAGATCTTGCAGTGCTAAGGGAGCTCTCAGTGTACCATTTTGGAAGTCTGCCCATTTCTGGCCCATTCTGCGTTTAGATGGTTTTCCACTGGAGCACCTTTATTCATGATTGGGGCATTCTATCTAATTTAATTTGCCTAATTTACTTATAGATGTCAAGCCAGAAACTCTATTTTCGGTTGTAATCCCGTGACGGTCCCTTCATTAGCAATTCGTATTGACTTTAGTATCGCTCCTAGGTCGGGCTACGAGTTATCTAGTGAGAGCTTTCGTGTCCCAAGTGAATGCACAGAGATATGACTATTTTGCTGAGATTTCCTACTGAACGTATTTCAACCAGAGTCGAGTTTCTAGGGTATTTTTTTTTTCCTAGATTGAATTGCCTGTTAGAGGTGTTATGCCTTAGATGGGCTTAATGAATGCCCTAGATGGGCTTAGCGTTATGCCCTGGAGGGGCTTACCGAATGCCCTAGATGGGCTCAGCGTTATACCCTGGAGGGGTTTACCGAATGCCCAAGATGGGCTCAGCGTTATGCCCTGGAGGGGCTTACCGAATGCCCTAGATGGGCTCAGCGTTATACCCTGGAGGGGTTTACCGAATGCCCAAGATGGGCTCAGCGTTATGCCCTGGAGGGGCTTACCGAATGCCCTAGATGGGCTCAGCGTTATGAAATGCCCTAAATGGTTTTCAATGTTATGCCCAAGAGGGGTTCAATGTTACGCCCTAGATGGGTTTTAATGTTACGCCCAAGAGGGGCTCAATGTTATGCCCGAGAGTGGCTTAGACAGGCTCAATGTTACGTCCAAGAGGGGCATGATGATATGCCCTATAGGGGATCATCCCTATTTTCTAAGAGGAGCTAAACGGGGTTTAAGTTTGGTATTATGCTTGTCGAATCAGTTAGGATAGTTTTCTGTTTTTGACAGCAGGGTTGCGAGCGCAATTTAAATTCATTTTTTTTATTACCCGTTCGTCCGTACATTTTTCTTTATGAGTTCGTCTCTTACATTATATGTGTTTCATAATGTTCTTAGATATCTCCTCGTCCGCATTTTGGTCTGCAGGAAGCCCGGACAACGTACCAAGTTATCCAGCTAAAACAGAATCTGAAATTCACCGTGCTTGCTTCCAAAACCACTGGGTCATCGCAAAACTACCGTTAATAGATGGCGAGACTTTGCTAAAGACGTATTGCGTATTCCTGATTTTCCGGTCAGACCTTTGGATCGTGCCCTGCATCTGCAACATCTGCTCGAGTCCACAAAGTCAGTGTCTGCATCAATTGTGCTTTCTCACGCTTTTAAGTGGGCGCATTAGCTGGCCAGAGTTGATTCCCCTTCAGTACACCCGACTGTCATTGCTGCAAAAGAAGGCGCTCTTCGCCTTGCCAGCCAACCTACCACCAGGAGGAACGAGCCCCTCGAAGTTACTCGTCTCAAGCAACTTGCTGAAAGAAAACTGATTGGGACAATCTTCTGCAATTAAAAAGTCTAGTTATGTTTATTCTCACTTTTTCAGGTTTCCTTAGAAGCTCTTAGTTATGTCTTATTCGTAGCAGGGATGTCCAGTTTAGCTTTGTTCATAACTTAAACGCAGAAGGCCCGGATAGCTGAGAATATCCACTGCCCGCAGTTAGCAGGTTAGCTGGTCGAGGCGAGCAGCTAAAACATTTATGTTAAGGATTCACTACCAAGCAGACTTGAAGTCTTCAAGTCCTTGTCGCTCTGAGCTCTAGCCCTTTCTTTTGCTGTCTACTATGGGCCTGGCTGACCAACGCGCCCATGCCTCAACGTTTGAGTGTGTTCGGTTGTGTAGTGAAGGCAAAATATGTAATTTGTGATAATCGGTATTAACATAAATTAATATTTTGCCGACACGGAGCAGAGAACTGGGTTCTAGTGTAGTGCGCAGGGGCTCACGGTTCGTGAGTTTGAAAAGTGTTCGTTGATAGATTTGTGTCATTCTACGGTCAGCCTCGCCGCCTCTAGTACTGTTCAAACAAGTTAACTTTCGTCTAAGTTGTTTATTGTAATACCTTAAGATTTGTTATCGGCAGTTTTAGCCGCATTTTAGTCGTTTGTTTCTTAGTTAAAAACACCTTAAAACCCCAAAGGTAGCACCACTGCATAGGTCGGGGGTACACGGTCCCTATTTTTTCCAACAGTTGGTTTTTTGGGGTTTACGTGTCCGGCTCTGGTGCGGTTAGAGTTATCGTTATATTATAGTTCTTCGTCAATAACAAAATGTATCGTGGGCCTGGCCGGCCAACCTAGAGTTATTGTAATATTATAGTATAGTATATTATAGTAATATTGTAATACGATAGTCCTTTGTCAATAATAAAATGTATCGTGGGCCTGGCTGACCAACGCGCCCATGCCTCAACGTTTGAGTGTGTTCGGTTGTGTAGTGAAGGCAAAATAATAAAACGGCGGCCATGTTGGTGTCCCAAGCTAATCCTGTGGGGATTGAACTCTTTTCTTATGCAAACACTTTGTTTTGTTCAAATAAATTAGCATAGTTGTAGACCACGTGAGTGAAAACACTCTATTGTTCTGTGTTTTGAAATGTGTTCTGTGTTCTTCTGTTTTTTTGTTTTCATTTTCCGGGGCTAGTGACTTCCTATCTACCTCCTAAAGATCCCCTCCCCCCAAAAAAAAGCCATGGCCGTGCATCCCGTCGCTCCTCGTGTATCTCTACAAGGGATCTGTACATCGTAATTAATGTATGATAAGGTATGAGATGCCTTACACGTCTCAGAACTCCAATCCCTCCATAAGTTTTCTTAGCAATTTTGTCTACATGATCTCTCCAAGTTGATGATTGATCTATTTCAGGACCAAGATATTTATACGTTTCACAGGGACCGCGCAGCAAGTTTTCGAGTGGGGGGGCTAAAGAAGAATGCGTGAAGGAAATTTTTCTTGGGTGGGGGGGGGGGGGGGGGGGGGGGGCATGCTTGTGGATTTCTATTCAATTTCTCTAAAGTGACGGAGAATGCTATTATAACGATAAAAGTATTGATTTCTTTCCACATCTGCGCGTTTGTCTTTGCCAGTAACTCTGGTCACTTTCGAATTAACGATTTTTTATAATTTTTCACTCCGTTACTTTTGTTAAATTATTTTTTGTTTAATTTATTTTTATTCTTGCAAAAAAGTGGCGGGGCTAAAGCCCCCCCCCCCCCCAGCCCCTCCCTCTGCGCGGTCCCTGTTTCATCCCTTACAAGGGGTTTGTGATCGACATGAATATTAAACTGGTGCTCAAGGTGTTTTGTCAAAACAAAAATGATCCTTATGGCAAGGAGAAGCAGGGGCGAATCCAGGATTTTGAAATGGGGGATGAAATTTTAAATGCAATAGAAACAAAGCCTGGTTGAGGTGTTTGAGGTCAGTGCATCAGCAACATGATTGTAAGAAAAAAAGAAAGAAAGGGTCTCAGCAAAGGGGGGTGGAAATTCACCCATTTCACCCCCCCCCCCCCCCCCCCCCCACCCCCTGGATCCGCCCCTGAGAAGAGATTGAGACACAAGTGAAATAAAAAGCAAACAGTTGAATATATTTGCCCGATATTTCGGTTTTACAAAATAAACCTTCTACGGGGACTAAAAAGCAAAAATGAAACAATAAACTTATAACTTCTACCGAAGGCGGTTTCCTTTTTTACATTTCGTAGTGCCACGCACGCATTCTTTTAAAAGCGCTTCGATCAGGAAGTAAAATAGGCGAGAACCGCACCCCAAGCTACCCTCGACCTTACTGCCGTTGAGAGTATATGATATACATCCAATTGTGCGACTTTTTCTAAATGGCTTAGTTTTACAACATCCAAATATGCGCGTTATTTGAGCCTTATTTGAAGCTATCGATTGTGTTATTGAATCTAAATATTTCTCTGTATATGCTTGAGTTGGATATATTGTTGTACTGAATATTGTCGCTCCAACGATACAGATGTTTGAGACCGAAAGGCCTGTATTTCTTTAATCGAATTAAAAGATATGCGTTCGAAAATATATCATTTCCTAAAAACTGAGCGAGTTCGAAATGCATTGAAAGGTACGATGAAATGAAATGAGTATATTTAAACGTCAATCAACTGATTTACTTACCTCGGAATAACTTCAACTGGATGATTGATCGATCCACCTGTGGCAAATGATTTACATCGAGTCTTAAGTCTCTTATTTATGGTGTTTTCGGCAAATAAGGCTTTAGGATCTGTTGCGTCTCTTTGTCTTCACGACTTAAAGTGTCTATGAAATATAATTTATTTTTTATTTTTTTTTTTTTTTCAACCGAAGTGGCGCATCTTCGTGCGGCTAAAAAGACGATTTTCTTTCTTTTCCTCGGGAAATGATTTCATAAGTACTTTAACAAAGATCAACTATTTGTAAACTGATGTCAAATCCGCCTATCGGACGTGATTCACATTGAACAACAGTACGTCCCGTTAGATTCTTCCAAACTCGTCTTCCTTTCATGCTGGTACTGAAGATCAAGTTCCACGCGGACATAAATGGACTCTGATCTGCAGAACTGGAGTGACTGACTTGACCCCCACTCGATCAAGAAAGTGTGAAATACATCCCACATCTAGCATGTAAGGATACAAAAAGGACACTGTTCCAAAAGCCTCCGCGGCTCTGTCCCGCATTGCAGCCAACAGCTGACCTTGTAACACATCAAGCTTTCGGTAGAGCACTTCGATGATAATGCGTGCTAGCTCATCTCCATTAACTGAGCTCTGTATCAGTTGAAATCGGACAGGTAGAAATTTCCTTTTATTTGGTCTTACAATATCCATTTGCTTTAATTTGTTCCTTGCTTTCGAACTGTGTCTTCTTCTTCGATCTTTGTCTGAGTTCCACTGATGAAATCGATATTTTCGATATAAACCAATGGAAATCGATTAAAATTGAACTATAATTACAAAAATCGGTACTCACAAAAACCTCTGCTATCGATTTTTATCGATTTTCGATATAAATCGATTCCAGTATCGAAATTATCGATTTGTAACGCCCTAAATCGACTTAATTTGAGGATGGATCGAATTGACTTCAATTTGTATTGTAACGACTTGTATCGAATCGACTTTGTATCGAAACGACCGAACTTTAATACCATCGAAAGAATACTATTAACTGAATCTATAAACAACCTCTAGAAACTGTGTTATGAATGCTTGATAGTAAACAATCGAGTTAAACGTCTTCTTTAATATACATGTACGTTTAGTAGGTGACTGCAAAGGGCGCGAAAAGTTTCCTTCGGTTCCTTTCAGTTCAAAAACAACTGCTATCATAATGAACACATTCTCTTTGTCTGCGAAGTTTTTGTCTCGATCTTACCTTTAGACTTTTGGTGGGTCCAATAACATAAGCAATGCAAACATCGTAGTCTTTCATGTTGCTACTTTTCGCGTCCGTAAATCCAAAAGCGACCCAACCGGTCTTCTTTACCTGGGGACGTTCCATTTTTTATCTGCACCCGTTCCCCCCCCCCCCCCCCCCTAAAGATGGCAAAAATCCGAGGGGTCAATTTTTTGTCGGCACCTTTGAAAAAAAAATCTGAAGGCTCCAAATTTTGTCGGCTTCTTTGAAGGAAAAATCTGAACCCTCCTTTACAAAATCAAAACACTCCTTCTTTAAGGGGGGGGGGGG
>JAJGOT010000783.1:0-260053 GCA_022457155.1 Cladopsammia gracilis | reverse complement strand
GTGGGGGGAGGGGTCAAGACGGCTGCATTTAAAGGTAGTGGCGTTACTGCGGAAGTTTCTTGGATAGTGGGTGCTGGAGAGGATGTCGCGATAAATGGATTTCAGGGTGTAGAGGTTGTCACCGCTGTCACTGCTGTGGGTTCTTGCATAATGGTGGGTAAATTATCTTCCGGATGACTTGCAAAACTTCTTTTCATTTCATCAGACTGTTGAGGTCTTCCATTCAATTGATGTTTAAACGTCAGATATCTGTTTTGAAGCTCAAGGTACTGTTTGGCTTTGTCATATTCCCCAAGATCTGTACGAGAGAGAAGGCTGTCCATTCTTTCCTGTAATCCCTGCATGGCTGAGACAACTGGAGACGTCGAAAGGTTCTGTAGTCTGAGATACTTTAGTAGCTCCTGAGAAATATTGTCTTGTACCCCTGTTTGATTAAACTGTTCTTCACCGGGTAGTACATTCGTTCGCAGTCTACAATTATCTTGTGTAGTTGTTTTTAAATCCACAAGGAGATAACCATAGGGTCTTCGTACAGCCTCTTCGTACTGGTTTATAAAGAAAGCCGTTTGCCCAGGATACATTTGCTTAGCTAGAAACAAAATTTGCAGTTTGTTTCTGGGATTCTTGAAAAGGACCAAGTGGTGACTGTTTAAACTGATACTTCGGCTTTCCTTCCCCTGATGAAATAGATTCTGTACGATATAAATGACACTCAGGTTGCGGTGATGAGAACCTCGTGTAAAAAGGTTTACTATTCGCTTGTCTTTGCCGGCGTCAATCATCTGATCGTCAAAGACGATTAAGTTCCGTTTGTTGACATCGAAATAGGAATCGTGTTCCAACGCCGGAGGAATACCCTTGACAAATTCAATTTGTGGTATTGTGACTAGCATTTGAATGTACGCGGGCTGCCATTGGGAATAACACCAGACAATCCTCTCGGGTGGTGGGTTTATCACGTCTGAGGCCGGTCATCCCTGCAACCATACAAGTAAAGGGGTGCTCGAAGTGAAACCGCTGACACTTTTGTGTAGAAATCGGCATTGCTTTAAATGGAGTGAAAGTAGGACTGGTGTGTTTGTTGGTCATATGTCTTTGCATACTATCTTTCCTGCTAAATGTCTTCTCGCAATCGGGACAGGACAAATTCATGTCAAGTCAATGAAAGCTCAATGTGAACTGAGAAAGAGGTGAATGTAACTCACTTATATAGGCTAGTTCCTCCTCAATTCTGTTGTTTTCACCGCCACCACCACAATTCTATTGTTATCACCACCACCACCACCACCACAATTCTATTGTTATCACCACCACCACCACCACAATTCTATTGTTATCACCACCACCACCACCACCACAATTCTATTGTTTTCACCACCACCACCACAATTCTATTGTTATCACCACCACCACCGCCACCGCCACCACAATTCTATTGTTATCACCACCACCACCACCACCACCACCACAATTCTATTGTTTTTCCTTCTATTCCACGATAAAAGACAGTTACTCACTTTTCTTAGCTCATTCTACAGTTATGTCTCAAGTAGTAAAGAACAACCGGGGTTTTCTACAACTCTTAGCTAATGGTCCCGATCATCAGCGCCAATTTCTCTTAAGGACAACTTCTCCACAACAGGTTCACGCCTTGTTACATATTCTTTATAATGTTCTTAAGGAAAACATTCACTGTCCTGAAACAAATAAGCGTGTTTTGCTCCGATACAAGGATGCTCTTATTAATCTGGCCAATCAAAACGTTCCCTACAAGACAAAGAAGCAAATACTTGTACAAGAGGGTGGTGGCTTTATACAAGACTTATTGGCCCCGGTTGTTAGAAGCTTGGGCATTTTGATGCTATAAAAGAAACTATACATCATTGCACTGATCATTTGAAGCTTGTCTTTAACGAGTACGGATCGATATGAAGAGAAAAGTAGACTGGGATGAAGAAGAAATGGAGAGCGGTATGGAAGACACTATAACCTCCGATGAGGACAACGATGACGAGGAAGACAATGAGGAGCCAAGAATTAAAGATGTTTTAGGCAATCTTTCCAACGCGGTGTCAAAAGAACGTGCTTCCGATTTGTTGCATAGCATGGCCGCTTCCAAAGATATCCTGTTTTGGGCACCTAGAGGCCAATTACTACGAAATCAACGCATAATACCCGTCACAAACATCGCAGAGCTGGTTGAGTATGTGCTACTTCCCCATAACGATGATGTAGTCCGACCCCGTGCGCTTAATACCTTTTTAGATGGACTCGCAGAGTTGGGAATTGATAAGCGTTTAATCAAGAATAAAAAACTGTTAAGCGATCTTTTAGAGAAAGAAAAGATCTATCAAGAACAAAAAGAATCCGACAACGAGGCTTATGAAGAACATTCAACAGACAACGAAGGAGAGGAAAGCGCTTCTGAGAACAGTCCGGCCGATGAGTCTGAAGAGAGCGACCAAGAAATTAAAAGTGATGAAGAGGATAAAGGAAATTCAACCGACAACGAAGAAGAGGAAAGCGCTTCTGAAAGCGGGAAAATAATTCAGGCAAAAAATCAAATTCCATGTCATCATTGCGAGAGTTCAAATATGTATGTAACCAGAGTCGTGAAATGTCCCAAATGCTTTTGGCATGATAATAAAAAGATTTGCCCCATATGCGATCACAAGATTCCTTTGGACAAAATTAAACACGTGAAAGAAACCCTTGCTCGTTGCGATGATTGCAGTGCGGTGAGACACAGAAAACCAAGGGAAACAAAGAGTACTTTGTATAAACCCGATGAAAAAGAATAAATCAACTCTGTTCCTTTCCATCTAAACTTTTAAATTAGTAGTTATGTAAGGCACTATAGCTCACTTTTTAAAAGTTAACGACAAAACACTATAACATAAACGACTGTCACTTATATTATAGTGTTTTGTCGTTAATTTTTTAGTTATGTATGACACTATGGGCCATTATCGATAAATCATTATAATTTAGTGACAGCCGTTTAAATTATAGTGTTTAATCGATCACTATAGTTTAGTGACACATGTTATATTATTGACGAAATGTCGATAATAATTTGTCGTCACTCCATACTATACGGTATATATACTTTAATTGATACACATTGATAACACAGCTCAGTTAGAAGAAAAACACTTCATCTTCGCTTTCTTCGGGTATTTAGTAGTCGATTTTTGTGGTTCAACATATATGCTATTAACCTTCACTTGAATTGAAACTTCTTCTTCACCAATATAAATACTATCAATTATCAAAGCCATTTTGACCTTTTCAAGATTTTTCGTAGCGATTCTTGTTAAAATTTTATCACTTTGTTTTGAATGTATAAGTTTAACATTAAACATTGGTGGTTTTATTAACCCAGTAACTCTTGTACCCATACCTTCAAACTGAAAACAATAAAAAATATTACCTATTTTTTCATCATAAGTGTTATTTAAATGCTCCCTACAAATATTTCTAATATAAGTCATACAATTTACAAACGTTTCTTCTTCCGATGTCATTCGTCCTTTTTTACCGTATAAACAAACCGGTATGGTGTAACCAAGTAGTTCAGTACTTTCGTTTTGACTATTAGGCCCAGTTCAAACGTCGAACTTCACATGTGCCGAACCTAATGCAAATGAGCAAAATCTATTGTTCTTGCTCATTTGCATTAGGTTCGGCACATGTGAAGTCCGACGTTTGAACTGGGCCTAAGTCTCTTTTGCAACAAAACTGTAAAGAAATGGTGAATCGATTACTAATGGACCTTTATAGGTGTCAATTTTAATTATTTCAAAATCGGTTTTGCTGTTTTTCACTGGTTCGTGGAAAATAAAATTTGTTTTTGCAAATTCTAAAACTTCTGAAGGATCCATGTTGTTATAATTACATATTTATTTTCAATACGATTTTTTTCATTTCTAGTAAAAGAAATGAAAATATTTATTTCCTACCTACAATCCTTGCAACAGCGCTTGTTTTTCCCATGAATGCAGATACCGTTTCCACTGCATTCTTTGCAAGAATATTTTACACGGTTGTGTTCACAAATCTGTTTTCCCGAGCACTCCTTGCAATAGTATTTGTTGGACCGGTGAATACAGATTCCGTTTCCACCACAATCTTTACAAACATGTCGTTGTCTACCATGTTCACAAATCCTTGATCCCGAACACTCCTTACAACTGTATTTATTTTTATCGTGTGGGCAAAGTTGTATTCCAGCTTTTGGCGGCTTCGTGGGTTCTTGTCGTTCAACAGCTTGTGAAGCGTCGATCAGTTCGGCTTTCCGCATCAGATGCCATCCTTTAATTTTCTGCTTTTTTGCCATAGCTTTCAACTCTTTTACCGTTACCTTGGGTTTCAATTCTTGCTTTTCCATTGCTACTATTAAGTACTTTTTATTTTTAAGACCAAATTTTTGATTAACAAGCGCTTTCGAGTCGCGACGTTTCCGAGAAATTGGTCTTAATTTATTCATCTTTTCCGAGAATTTAAACACACCATCTGCAGCTCATTAGCATACGTGTTCATTGAAGTGTGAAACCTTTGTGAAACCGATTTGCAAGTGTAACATAAACTATTATTTTTCACTTACTACCTTTTTCCAAGTTTTAATATTATATTTATTATAAACCATAAATTAGAAAACATTTCAAAGCTTTTTAGTTTTATTTTACCTTCTAAGGTGCATGCGCAGCCAGTCAAATTCATAGCGGTTAGCGCGCGTGAAACTTTACACGTACCACATGTGTGAGCGCGATAACTTTCACCTATATAAAAGACCTTTTCGAACCATATATATTAATAAGTCTGTAATTTGGTAGAACTCAGGGAGGTGACGGTCGGCCGCCGTCTGAATCCCGTTTACGGTTCATGCAATGTCAGACCCACGGGGTAGTAGTGTAGTTGCGTCAGTTGACTACGCTCTGGTGAACCAGCCTCGGCCCAACTGATAACAGGGAGTGCTCAAAGATCTCTTCGGAGAACTTAACCTCACCCAGAGGTATAAAATGGGAGACAACCACCTTGTCAATGGTTAAAGTCCTCATTTCGGTGAGGCAAACGTCCTCACCTCGGTGAGGCACAGAAACAGCCAACCGAGCACCCCCCGACCAGGGTTTTGCATTTCTTTATGAAGTGTCACGCAATGTCACGCGTGACAAGTAGCGCAAATGTAACGCTAGTGTCACGCAAGTGTAACGCTTCGTGGTCATACTATGAACTTTTCCTCGTATCTTTTTTCAACACGGCTATTTATTGTTGGACAAAGATCAATTATAACATCATCAATCAACCTCATATCGCTCACAAACGAATCGTGGTTGAAATGTTTTCCTCGCAGACAAGAACGTAAGTCAACCAAAACTTTCTGATAAGTTGTATGTGCGAATTTAATCATTTCAATCCTTCGATTATAATTTTTATAATCGGTGAATGTTTTTATTAACAATCCCGCGCCGGAGATAACGCCTAGTATAACTGGGTTTAGTGTAACTCCGCCGGCGATTGTACCGACTGTGATAAGAGTTGAACTACTCAGTTTACAGAATAGATTCATCCGTTTGAGACGTTTAAAAGTCTTTTTGTAACACCACCACTTCTTGTGATAAAATCTGTAAAGAGCCTTAATCTCCGACAATCTCGTCTCATCGATCGAAGTATCGATGTGATTAAATGTGAAAATATCTTGTTTGTGTTTCATATTTTAAAATTATAATAATAAAATTTTAAACATAAAATGATTGCAAGCGTTTTCTTTTTTGTCTCTTTTATAAATGAACAATTTAATTTAAATTTATCTCCTAAATGGCTCAAGGAAACTCGAGAGATCCTAGAGAATCTAGAGAGGTCGTAGAAGCGTTTGAACAGATCTGAAAGATCTAGTGTCTGAAAGATCTAGTGTGTGAAAGATCACCTAATTTATTATACGTGGCGTATAATAAATTTAAATTTGATTGTATTTACTCTTCATCATCTTCAGATGAAGACTCATCAGACTCTTCATCTGAAGAGTTCCACTCAACAGGTTCAACGGGTAGCTTGTTAACAGAACGTAAAAAACAACGCTGTATTTTAATGTAGGTTATCAACTCCGTTTTCCATATGTCTTTGATATCTTCCTCTTTCGCGCCATATATCCGTGATATTTTCATTAGATTGTCAAATGTTAATGACCCAAGATGTTCGCTTGGAACCTGAAGTATCCTTTTTATCTTTTTCCGTTTGCGATTCACTACTTGTGACTGTGACCTGAAGTATTTTTATCTTTTTTGGATATTTCGTTTGCGATTCACCACTTGTGTTTGTGATTGTAGCCATTGTCTTATTTTATATAAGAAAATATTTCTTTAATTCCATTTTTTATAATTTTGTGTAAACTACATCGTTTCAAGCCACAGACTTACCAAACATTTATTGATGGTAGTGCCCTGTAAACTTTGTACTCTCACACGAAATTCATCACATTCTACCAGAGCGATATCGCTAGTTAAGTGACAGACCTGTTTCTTACCACCTTCTCCCCTTCCTATTACATTGTTTATCATCACGGCAATAGGAGGGTACGTTTCGAGCGTATCGAGAATGTTTATACAACATTTTACAATTTTACACTTAACCGGAGCCATAACTTCTGGCTCTCCTGAAAATAGAGCAAACATTTGATTCGCAGTTCTCTTGTAAACACCGTTAATTACAAACGCACCACCGCTGGGACTTGGTGAATTGATAATTGCGTGATTGTTCATATCCAAATCGGTCTGCATTACCATTTCCTACTTTCCAAAATATAAGGAGTGTCGTAAACACTGGACGGTACATCTGAGCGGTGTCCTTTTATTCCGTAAATTACAAGGTAAGCTTGAGCTTGCGAAGCTGATGTTGGCGAGCCGCTACATTTTAAATCGACCATAATATACCCCGGTGGTGAAATATGCCATTTATGCAAACTGATAATGCTTCAAGTGTATTTCGTTAAATTTTTTTGTCGATTGTTTATTTATATTGATAGAAGTGGATTCAACATCGACGCTGACACCTCTCATTGTAGGCGGGATGAATTCAATACAAACGGTATATTCTCCCTCTGGTAATTTATACATATTAAAACCGATTCTTGATGCGTAGCTATTTAACAGGTGTTTGTGTAATAAAAGACTGTAGACTTTTTTGTTTAACGTATGCGGTGACTCCACCAAATCGACTCTACCGGTGACACTCACGTCATGTTCTGAACTTGATTGGTTCACATCTTCCATTAGGTACCTAAAATCATCTTTCAAATTTGTCGAGGTGGTGATATGCGATTCGTCAACATATTTTTTGAGCTTCTCTTCTGATTCTATCATGTGAATTACCACATTCGATATCTTGAGATCAAGATTTTTATCAGCGCCGTCAACATAAGATTTATTACATGCGTCGGAACTATTTTGCGGATCTTCTAAATTTGTTATCTTATGGTTTGACATATTGAAATCTTCACCGGATGGATTACTCAATTTACCGGTGATCAGTTGATCCACGTATCTTTTATTGGCTCCTTGGTCGGCGACTGTCGCGTCCTTTACATTATAAACCGTATTGTTTCCCATATCCAAACTAGTTTCCATCGGAAACGTCTCTTTGCGGGATAAGAAGATATTTTTGACATCGTTGTAAGAGACTAGATTGTTATAATTTGCTCCTAAATCATGCCATGTTTGTTGTTTCGAATGGACAACATTGAAACGTTGTTTTAGATCGATATCCTTCACAACTTCATGCGTTGGTGTAGAAGCGTTTGGATGAATTTTTTTCAGAGTTACCATATTGACAGCGCACAGATCGTTAGTAGTTAATAATAGATTATTTACGGACAAAACATCATTTCTCACGCTCTCCCAAACGTAAGGGAATCATATTAAGCAATAAGCTAAAACGCAACAAAACCATTTTGAGAAATAAATCGCTATATTCTGCAGTTATTTCAAATTTGATTTTAAGTTCTAATCAACGAACCAAATTCACCCCCAGTGTTAGCATAAGTAAATAAATTTATTTCAAGTTACCATTACCTTGCATTTTAGCTTATTGCTTGATATGATTCCCTTCCGTTTGGGAGAGCGTGAGAAATGATGTTTTGTCCGTAAATAATATATTATTAACTACTGCTGAAATCCAGCAGAAAATTCTGGCAGCGGAAAATCTCTCCCAAAATTCTGGCAGCGGAAAATCTCTCCTAAAATTCTGGCAGTGGCAAAATCTCTCCCAAAATTCTGGTGGCAGTGGGAAAAGTTTCTCCCGGAAAGAAAATGTCTGATTCCGAAGAAGACGAAGAAATCGATGACACTCTTGAAATTATTCAAGAAACATATACAACATGGCAATCTCGCAAAAATCCCAGGCTGGAACATTTCAAAGATATCATCCGCAAAAATCAGGGAAAAAAATCAAATTCCACTCAAAGATCTCGAATTTTATCAAAAAGAAATTCTCTCCCAAATTCCCCGTGACGAAATCACAAGAAAAAAAGTCAGGGAGTTTGTCAAAGCTTTCAAATGGAAAAAAGTCAATGGCAACGGTCATGAAATTTTCAATCACATAACAGGTCACGACGGGAATGACTATGAGCACCTGGAAAAGTTCCTCATTGACGATTTTAAATATTTCTCACTGGCATATGATGATCTTCATCCCAGCAGAAAAAAGTTTCTTAATTTCAATCAAGTTCTTTTCGCCCTGTTGAAGAAGAACGGTTTCAATCCAAATGAAGATGATTTCAAGCTTCTTATTCTCCCATCAAAAAGGGCAGAACAAGAAAAAATAATCCAAACCATTTCAAAAAATTAAATTGGAAAGAAAATGGATCTTGAAATAGACAGCGACCATGAAAATTGTCTTACTTGCTCAGAGGAAGAAACAAGAAGCGAAGATGAAACCCCAACAACATCTGACGAGGAATTCATTGTCTCTGATTCGGAGATGGAGGAAGAAGACTCAACTGAACTCCTCTTTGAGTCATTTGTGAATCTCCAAGAGGAAAACAAGATTCTCAAAAATGAACTCCAAAAGCAAAGTTGCCTCCTCCTCGGAAATCCGCCGGGAATTGAAAGAAAGCGGTGTTTTGAAATCATGAACTTTACGAATATAAATGTTTTACATTCATATTCTGACTAGATTAATTTAGCTTTTCCGCATCACTCAACGGTATCCACGAGTTGAATTTGCCGGAATAGCCTTTCCACTTAACGAATGCTTTCTTTTTCTTCTGGTCCCGGCGAATAACCTTTTCAATGCGGAAAACATCCTGCGTAGTAGGCTGTAATTCTGCTTCATAAAATGATCCGGTGATTTTTTCTCCCAGCAGATCGACTAATCTATATGTCACGGGGTTTGTGTTCAGTATTTCATCGATAACAAATATCTCTTCTGTCCAGTTCGGGGTGAAACCTAAGTCGAATATCTTTCGCTTGTATTTTGAAATTCGGACTTTGTCGCCGACTTTGAATTTTGCTGGGGCATGTTTAGCATAAAGTAAATCGCCGTATAAATTAGCGAAAACCTTTTTCTCATTTTTCTGTTTGCTCGCCTCTGCGGGAGTCATCTGAATGCTCGAATGAAAACGATGATTATATTGATCCACTAACTTGTCTAGTTTGTCCCAGTATATTGTATTATTGTTAGCAGAAAACATCCGGAAGAGTTTCTCCTTCATCGTCTTGTCCCAGCGCTCGACAACAGACGACTTTTCTTCATTTTCCGTTGTATAAAATTTTATCCCATTCTTATTCAGGAGATCCTTCATTGTTCCATTGAAAAATTCACTTCCTTTATCAGTCCAAAGCATCTTCGGTTTTCGCGCTTTCGCAAATATGGATCGGAAAGCATCAGCCACTGTTTGACCTCGCTTGTCTTTCAGGGGGCGAATCCAACCGAACTTTGAGAAAACATCGATCACCATCAGGAGATATTTGATCCCTTTATTCCATTTCGAATATTTCCCCATCTCGACCAGATCAGCTGCCCAAATGTTGTCAACGCCATATGAAATGACTTTTCGTTTTGGGAAGCGTCTCCTTATTGGCTGGTCAAGTTCATTTGCCAGATTTTGAGCCCAGCCTTTACTCAAAATCTTTTCCCGTTTTTTTGGGGCACCCAAACCAAGTTTTTGTTTTGCATCAATCACGTTTCTTGCCAAAGCATGTCCCCACTGTCTTTCTTTCCAGTGAATCGCATCCAAAGCGGCAACCATTTTCCTGTCTGCTTTATTTTTACATTTGCGTGGATCCGCTTTCTTTGTGCAGACTGAATAATCCACATCGTGCTGCATAGCAACTGCGTCTGTTTTTCCCGTGGGCTGCTGCATAATTTCGAGAATTTTTCCCTTTTCACTGAATCTGACTTGCTTATCCAATGGGTTATACGGGCCTGTATAATTATGCCCTGGGAGAGTAAAACCTTTCTTTGGTCTTGGCAGTTTTCCGATTAATTTATGAACATACAACCCACCGCCATCCAAATCTGCTCGATCTGTCTTATATTTTCTGTTTGGTCTAATCGCCGTACTCAGTTGATTGAGCATATCGGAAGAGGTTTTGGCAAGAAATGGTTTCATCTTGTCCAGGGCAAAACCCAATGCTTTTTTCTGAGCTTTTTTGTTTCGCAACAATTCACTGGCTCCATATCTCCCCATTTCAACTGTCTTTTTTCCCACCCAACCAAGGAAGAGCATGCGCGACACCTGTCAATGCTAATTCACCAAAGCCCCCACCTTGTGATGGCAGACTCAGTTTCCCGAACTTTTCACACGAACCTTTTTGCGCAGGAAGCGCAATGGCAAAACCACATCTTTCTTCCATTTTTTGCAGTCATATATCCAGATGGTTGCACGCATTCAGTTTGTTTTTTTTTCCTTCACGCAATATGACTTCATTTTCAATCGAAATATTCTTTTATGAATTTTTAATTTTGCGTCGTATCAGTCAGACTGAGAGGTTTGAGAATATCATAGAAATCTTTCCCCTGCGACCATTGATGGAGGAAAAACAAGCAATAATACCCGCAAAGAACGCTGTTGATGTTTTGATACTGACTGCTGTTCCAAATCACCGGTTTGGAACTTTTGAATTCCTGGGGAAATCCCATCCCAAAAGAGTCAAAATACCACAGGGCACGATCTCCGGGAGCGCAGCACACCCAGTGAGTTCCTGCATTTTCAAGGTAATTCAGATTGATAATGTGTGCCCGCGGCCCATGAATTGATCTCTCGTGAAGATGCCTTTGAAATTGGGAATTTTCAGAAAATCAATCCACTTCATGAGATCAACATTGTTCAGGGGTTTGTTCACGAATTTCGGTTTCATGCTTCGCTTCACAAAATCGCCCCGAGAATTGGGATGTTGTTGAATGGACTTTTCGATCCCAGCAGAAGTCCCGCTCCTTTTTTTGAGTTTTTTTTACCCATCCCAACAGTATTTCGTCCCCAGTTTCCGACGAATGGGGGAGGTGGTGCCCAAGGGGCTCCCAATCTTGGAGCGCCTTTTCCTTTTGGACGTCCAACTCTTGGCGCGCCTGTTCCTTTTGGTCTGCTAACGCGTGGCGCTCCTTTCCCAAACATGTTTTTAACCATGTCAAGTGCCAATGGGATCCCAATAGATGCCAGCACAGTTCCCAATAATCCACCAGACTGTTTTGCTGATGGTTTTATCACCAGTTGTCCTCCTGATTTCAGGGCAACCAAAACGTCCTGTTTCTGTTTATTTGTCAACAGATGTTTATTATCAATCAGTTTTTGAATTTTATCTTGGGGAACGAGAAAGCCACCCACCTGACCGCTCCCACTTATCTTTTTCACAACTTGACTCGCTCCTTCACTCGCCAAACCAGCCAATGCTGACAGCCCAAGTGTTTTAGCCAGGGTGGGTGCCAGGGAACGAGCAAGAGGAACAATAGCAGAAAGAAGACTTCCACCCTGCCGCATCACTTTTCTAACTTGCGTTTTCGATATCTTTATCTCAACTCCCTTTCCCAAAGCCGCAGCTTTGCCGATTCGTCCTATTTGATTTGCCGTGAGCATCAGTTCATCACTTCCGCTTGTTTGATTGCCACCCAATCTCAGGGTGATAGGGCTTTTTGTTCGGAATGCTCTTCCAAGCTTGTTTTTTTTTGCCCTTCAGATAAATTTACTTTATATGGGTGATATGTTGTCATTTTAAATGATAACATATGTTTTCACAGCCGCTCACACAATGACTAATTCATTTCCAATCTTATCAATTTTCACTTCTTCTTCATAGAGAACCACTGCATGTACATTGAAGTTTGCAGCTGCAGCTGCGCTCAATCGATATCGGAATATCAACTGCTTGGGATCTCTTGTTGGTTTTTCGCTTTGGAAGGAGAGATCGAAGTAGATCAACGGGAAATCTCGGTCGAAATTGGACAGATGCAATTGTGTCCCAGTGTTGTAGTCATTTTTCCGCATTGCATAAGCCATGACATCCTGGAATATTCTCACTTTGCTTTCACTGTCATACTCTGTTTCCGGGTAGAAAACTCCGTTTCCATATTCCAATCGACAGTTCAACAAGGATGAGGCGTGATCTGCTGCATTCAGCTTGAAAGTGTCCATCAGATATGGGTTATCTTCTGCAGGGTCACCATTGGGTGGAGCGGTTCTTTTCAGCCAGACAAAAATATGCCTCACATTGTCAATGCTCGCTGAGATCTGGAAGAATCCTGATGATGTTGCGGGAGCAGATTGCTGATACATTTCCCTCAGATATTTCCATTGCGTTTTTTTCAGGAATGAGCTGACAAATTTGTCATACAGAGAATCTTTGGGAGTCAATCTTGGCGCCCAAAGCAGAAATCGATTCAGCACAACTCTTCCCTCATCAACGCCGTTTGCCATGTGAATGAGTTCCCCATCGTCATTGAGGATTATCTCGAATTGCAGCTGCATGGGAACCAACATCTTATCCTCCAACTCTTCGAAAAAGGAAAAACGATTCAGAGGAATGATCGTGTTAACGTTCCGAGGACCACCGGTTCCATTGTTTTGAACTGCTTGAGTTAGAGCCCGGCGAGATTCAAATCCAGCATTCGCATTAGCATCAGCTATTTCACGCCCCGTATCCATATACCAGAAACTGTTCTTGGCGACTGATCTGCTGAAGTCGTCGGAGTATTCTAACAAATTCTTTGTGAAACAGACCTTGTGAAGATTATCAGTATCATAAATGATCTTTCCTGCAGATTTTATCGTCAGGTGCTTAATCAGGGAATGAGCCCCATTGATCACTGTGATCCTGTCAGCTGCCCTATATCCAGCACCATCTGCTATCTTCTGGAGTTGAAACTGCACCTCGAAATAAGCATTGTACCAATCATAGAATGCCGATCTGTCATTTTTTGTGTATTTATAACCATTTTTCATTTGATGCTGATTATTGGTTGGAGCCCTGATTGTGTCATCCAGCTGGAAGCGCACCAATTCATTTCTTTGAAGATATTCATTCGATCGAAAAGCCATTTTACATTATTTTTTCTATTCCGAGGCATCTTCGCTCCCTGTCCAGCGATCAACCTGCTCACTACATCGTTAGCAGTTTCTTCGGTGGGAGGGGTTGATTGTGGTCGAGCTGGTTGTTTTTTGCTAGGTGGCTTCCCCTTTCTCATATTTCCCAGTTTTTACATGATCAAATCACCAGATTTTTCAACTGCTTTTTTGCCGAGTTTATCTCCAGCGTGAGAAATTCCTGATTCCAATGCTTTTTTCGCAATGGGTTTCGCGAATTTCTTGAAGAGGGTTGATGCGACAGCCCGCAGTGGTTTGAAAATATTATCCACAATCAAACCTGTTCCTTTGTGCCGATAAACAAACCGCCCTAATTTTGGGTGGAAATAACGAGAGAATTCATAAGGTTTCATTTTATTTGCTTTTTCAAGATAAGAGAGAATGCTGTATCAGCCCCATTCAAATCAACAACCCTTCTTTTCCCATCGGTGATATAAATCCGAATGGTGCTTATTGTGTTTTTATTCACAGGGCTGAATGTTACTCTCATGGGTTCAAGGGTGAAACTATATGATGGCCTCAGAACAGATGTTGAAAAGGAATAAATGATATCGCTCTCTTGCCCATGAACAAGCGAATCACTTGTTAGATCACAATGAACGTTTATTATATCAGTATCTTGACTAAGGTTTGGAACTCTGGGGCCAATGTTCACTTTATCTTTCAGAATCTTTTTCCAAAACCAACGAGATCGCCAAAGTTGGATTGGCTGAAATCCAGTTGATAATTTATTGCCAGTGTGATTGTTACTCTGAAGGTTGTGGGAGAGAAAGCAAGATTGATTGGGAAAATGTCAGCTTTTCCAGATTCTTTCACCACTGTTGCTTCTTGAATAAAGTTATTCATCCCCTCATATTCCCAAACTCCAGCTGGGAAGGCGATATCGGAAAATGTTTTCCCACCGTCAGACCTGAACCTGATCAGTTGATTTTGGCGGTCAGCATTGATATTATACCACGTAAAACTCATATTGATAACTCGATTCAACCCAACAACATATTGGGAATTTGGATCCAAAACAATGGGCGGATTGAATTTTGTTGTGAAATTTTCTGGTTTGTTGCCGCCAGTCTTGACGGAAAAGGATGACAGGACGATTTCTCTTTCCATTTTAAGGTTTGAAATAGTTTTTGTAGATCTTCTCATGCTGGGATCGATTGATCAATGCCTCTTTCAGGAGAGGATCGAGAATTGCAACTCCGGTATTTCTGATGCCAACGTTTGTATTCCCAGCAAGGATGGAACTAACGATGACCTCAAGTTTCTTCAGAAGTTCTTTTGGGTTGTGGAAAAATCGGATGGTTCCACCCCCAGCTCTGCTGACGCCCGAGCCTTTAAATGACTTGAGTTTCTCTCTATAATATTTCCTGTAGTCTTTCAATACTTTTCTTTTAGCATTTATTGTCTGCATTTCTACATTCAGGTCTTCTTGAGTTATTTTATTGTTCTTGAGTTTTTGTTTCAGATTGTAGGAGCGACTGTTCAAATGGGCACTTATCTTTATAGCCGTCTTTATAAGCTTATCTTCAATATTTTTTTTCTTTGCTTCTGTGACATCTAACTCATCTAAGGCTTTGTCCGCTTTATCATAATTTATTAATTTCATGTCATCTAGTACGTTATTAACTGTGTCTTCTTGTGCGTCTTCCCAGTCTTCTTCACCCTTTTCTTCCTCTTCCTCTTCCTCTTCCTCTTCCTCGTCCACTCCATAATCAGGAACGCTCGCTTCATATACAGGTGATTCACCTTCTAACTCTTTCAATACTTCTTCGTATGTTGGGGGCCTTGCCTGAATTTGTTTAGCTGCTTGTGGTTCAACAGCTGCGTCATCATCAAACAAACCACCCACATCCATTTCTTCAAATGGATCGACTTCGGGGAGATAATCAATTTCTGCTGGTTTGGCTTTCCCAACTTTCAAGGTCTTCGGCTTTTTCCGGGGAAGTGGTCCCAAATTCGACGCAATCACCTCATCCAGTTTCGATGTGACTGGATTGAACATTTTTTCAAAACCGATTTGGCTTGTCCCTTCACCCAACTTTTTCTGGGTGATGGCATCATGAACAAAGTTGATTTTTTACCCAAAGCAGATTTGCTTTTAGCAATTTCTTGCCATTTCAATAAACTCATTTTATTAAGAATAACAATATGTTGTCTCACAAGTTGTCTCACAAGTTGTCTCATATCAAGAAGAACGTTATCTTCTCGTTTAAAAATGAAGATTCCAAATTATGATTGCCATGACCCAATCACAAATTTCCAGCAGCTGCATCCTTTCATGCCGGATCGAGCTTTCAGAATGTTGATCTGTGGCCCTTCAGGATCGGGGAAAACAAATGTTCTTCTGGATATGATTTTCCGCCTGCTCTTCTACGATAAAATCTATCTCTATGCAAAAAATCTTGACCAAACCAAATATCAACATCTGCTGAAAACGTTTCGTCCAATCAGCAAAGAAGCGGGGTATGATGTTGTGGAAGCAGCCTCAGATGAAATCATCCCAGTTTCTGAATTGTCAGGGGATAATCAAAAGCTGGTTGTTTTCGATGATTTTGTTTGCGAAAAGAATCAAAAGCCACTGATTGATTATTTCATTCAGGGCAGACACCACCATTGCTCTGTGATTTATCTTTCGCAAAGTTATTTCCAAACACCAAAAGATATCCGCCTGAATTGCTCGCATTTTTGCATCTTTGAATTCCCCAGCAACAATGAAATTTCTCTTCTCTGCCGGGAGACACAAGTCAGCAAAGAAGATTATCGGAAAGCAACGCATGATCCGTTCTCTTTCCTGTATGTGGATAAGCCGAGGAAATTCATTGCCAAAAATTTTGATGAAAGACTTTAAAATGAGCTATTCAAATGGACTGCTTTCTGAAACAAGCACCTACCAAGGGGGCCGAGATGGAAAAGATGGATTGCCAGGAGTTGGTTTCAAGCTGACTCCTTCAGGGGATTATGATCTTCGAAACAAAAAAATGACCAATGTCGCTGAAGGAACGGGGAATGACGATGCAGTCACAAAACACCAAGTTGACACGCTGGCAACGCAGTTGCGGGCAGATTCACTTCAGGTTGATGGTTCCTCGCATATGACTGGGGATCTGGATCTCTGGGGACAGAAGTTGGTCAACCCCGGGGAAATAGAAATGAATCGCAAACTGATCACAAATCTGGACACTGATGAAAACCAGGATTTGTAAGCGGTGAATATGATCACTCTGAAAAAATTCCACCCTGCTGCTCCGGCTCACACTCATGAAGTGACGAAGGATATTGATTTGAAAGGACTTTTCAACGTGGAAAACTCAAAACAACAAACATGGCATGATTTGGGAGCGCATTATAACAATCTGGTTTCTTATAATGACGTCAAGAATGTCTTTCTCAGCCGCAAAGAGAGGTTTCCAATGGAGACGGCTTTGGATATGGGAAATCACACCATTTTCAGTGTGAAAGACCCCGAAGTTGCCGACCAAGGCGCAAGCAAAAGATATGTGGACGACCAATCCGCTAAAAATCTTTCGTTGGAAGGTGGAACAATGACTGGAAACCTGGATATGATTTCGTAACAAATTAACAATGTTGCCGCGCCAACTCTGGATCATCAACCCACGCCAAAATCTTATGTTGATGGACAACTTAATCTCAAGATAGGAGATGTGGTAGTTCACACGATAGAATTAGAAGAGAAGCTTAAAAAATATGTAAATGAATCGCATATCACTTCAACCTCACATCCAAAGGACGCATTTCGCTATCTGATGGAAGATGTGGATGAATCCAGCTCTGAACATGGTATGACAGTAACTGGGATCAGTGATTTTTCAAGTTCACCGCATCTTTTCAACAAGAAGGCGTATGATTTGAAAATAACAAAAGATCATTTCAATGAATACTCTGGGAGACTTGGATTCAATATGTTCAAACTCCCAGAGGGAGAATACACTATTTGCATTGAATTCTTCCCGGCGTTAATGGATGGTGTTAGTGTTAATGTCGTGAGCACAAGTCTGAATATTAATCAACAATCAACAAAGAAGTTTTCCACGTATACCCGATCTATCATCCACATGCATAAATGGGAGATCACTCCACCTGAATTCATTTATCTGGATCTGAAATGGCGGGGAACTGCCGAATCAACTCCAGAAGGAGATGCAAATCTGATCATATACGGCGTTGCGGGTTCTCAACCTGATGTTGAAAGCAGCGTTTATGATTCCCCTTTCGTTTTTGAGGAAGGGAAGATGGTCATGGAGACAGACTTGGATTTGAATGGGAAAAAGTTGTTGAATTTCACCCCTCCCCGTTCAAAATCCCTAATTATTGGGGAATATTATTTCATCAAAGACCCTAAGAAAAATTTTTTCTCATATAATCTTGCCTCGCCATATTGTTTTGGGGTAGACTTCACTTGCCTGTATTCCTCTACAAGTGATGCTGAAATAAAACTCCCCGGATTTGTGTGCATAAGGCAAGATCGCACTGGCAATAAAGAAGGATATGGTGGAGTTGCTATGTATGTAAGAGAAGATTTGGCGTTTCGTTTGCGGGACGATATCAATACTGGTGGTCAAGAATGCTTATGGATTGAGTTAATTCGAGATAAATGCAAACCAACGCTATTATGTTGCGCCTATAGAGCACCAGATGCCGATCTCCACACCTTTATTTCGTCTTTGCGTGATAGTATGCCTGCCGTTGATCTTGAAAAATCGGATGTGGTCATTTTAGGAGATCTAAACGCAAATTTGATGCCAAATTCAAAATTGCCCAAGAAAGACAAACAAGAACTTCTCAACTTTTTGCGCGCTTTTGATTTTACTCAGCTAATAAAAGAGCCTACTCGAATATCTGACACCTCGCGGACCCTAATTGACTTGATCTTTGTCAATAATGAACATCGCATTGTTAAATCTGATGTTATTCCGTTTCGATTGAGTGACCATTACCTGGTGTTTTGCATTTTAAAGGCCGGTGTGCACACAAAAGCGCAACCAAGAATGTTTGAGTATCGCTCTTACAAAAATTTCGATGCGAATTCATTTAACGAAGATCTTGGGAATGTTCCTTGGCACGTCGTTGAGAATGAAAACAATATTAATGACGCTTTATCAATTTGGAATAATTTATTCTCAGAAGTTGCAGACGATCATGCACCTGTCAAAAGACGACGTGTGAAGGGAACACCTCTTCCTTGGATGAATAGCAAAATTAGCGAATCAATGAAAGATCGAGACTGGTATCATCGTAAAGCACGCAATTCGAACTTAGACAGGCACTGGAACACTTACAGGAAACTGAGGAACAAAGTAAACCGCTTAGTAAAATCTGCCAAGTCGAAATATTACTGTGACATGATTGAGGAAGCCAAAGGGGATTGCGGCAAAATGTGGAAAGCTGTAAACGAAGCATGCAATCGTAATTCAGCCTCAGAAAATGTTCAATGCATCATTTCCGATGGCATTCAGTACACCACCCCCAAATCCATTGCTTTTGCTTTGAATAGCTTCTTTGCGTCTATAGGCAAGCACCTGGCTGACAAAATAAGGTCTACCTGGTCGAATCGCAACTTGGTCGCAGAACAACCGTGTTCTCAGCTCCAGTTGACTGAATTAGAGGAATCATTTGTACTTCAACAGCTTACCTCTGAAGACCAACAAAGCAATCGGTTTGGATAAAATTAGTGCAAGATTGCTCAAGAGCTCTGCTAATACGATAACGCCATCTATCACTAAGCTGTTAAATCTATCGATTCGTATGGGTGAATTTCCTAAATTGTGGAAATGCTCTAAAATCACAGCTTTGTTTAAATCAGGCGATCGGACTAATGCATCGAACTATCGACCTATCTCTATTTTACCTACACTAAGTAAAATTCTTGAGAAAGCTGTGCATTCCCAGTTGTACCAGTACTTAGCTTCTAACAACCTACTAACAAGGAAACAGTTTGGATTCAGGAAGGGGCTCTCTACTGTATCTGCTTTGACATCTTTCGCCGATGAAGTCTTATTGAATATGGAACAAGGTAAACTATGTGGGGCCGTGTTTCTGGATTTAACCAAGGCCTTCGATACCGTGGACCATCGGAGTCTGTTACGTAAGCTTTCAGAGATAGGTTTATGTGAGAACTCGCTTCAGTGGTTCCACTCTTACATTACTGACAGGAAACAGCGCACATGTTGTGGGAATGAGCTGTCTGACGAGTTGCCAGTCACACACGGGGTTCCTCAAGGAAGTATTTTGGGTCCCCTGTTATTTGTCATCTACATCAACGATCTGCCATGTGTTCTAGATGTCTGCCAAGCGTCACTTTACGCAGATGACACGGTGATCTACTGCTATGGGTCCTCCTCCCAGGAGCTGACTGACAGGCTTAATCAAGACCTCCTGGCGGTGGCGAAATGGCTGAACGAACATAAGTTAACACTGAATCTTGACAAAACCAAATGCATGCTGATAGGCAGTAACAGGAAACTCGAGAGCAATGAAGCTCTAACTGTGTCAATATTTGATCACTATGTGAACAATGTCAGTTGTTTTAAATATCTTGGAATTTTAATATCGTCTGATTTTACTTGGACAAATCATGTCGAACACATGGTAGGGAAAATTAATCAAAGGCTTGGCCTACTTAGGCGCATTAAGCATTTATTACCATTTAGGACGTGTGTCCTATTTTATAAAAGTCTGGTTATGCCCTTATTTGAGTACGCAGATCTAGTTTGGGGTGACAAACATAATGTAACTTTAATGTCTAACCTACAAGTTTTGCAAAACAAGGCGGCTAAAATAATTTTAGATCGACCGCTGTACTCATCTGCGTCGCACGCGTTAGCGACTCTGAAGTGGATACGTTTAGAGAAAAGGCGTTTCCAGCGAAGATGTGTGCATGTATACAAATGTCTAAATGGACTTGTAGATCATGAATTGACATTAGTTACACAACAACAACAGCATAATTATAACACCCGAAATAAAGCAAACCTTACACTTCCCTGCGTTAAAAGAAATTGGGGGAAACAAAGAACTGCTTATCATGCTGTAAATGACTTTAATTCTCTTAGTCAGGTAATAAGACAATCTTCTAATGTAAATGTATTTAAGCGGAATGTTTTTAACTTCTTAATCTAAGAGAGAGTTTTTACATAGTTTTTTATGTGTTTTTGTTTTGTTTTTTAGTGTGAGTATTTTAAGTTTTTATTCTTAGTCTTAATCGAGGTCCTTTTTGAAAATCACTGATGTGAAAGAGTTTTCCTCAATAAAGATTATTATTGCAAGTCAAATCGACTGATCCCCAAAAAACATACACTCCTTCAAACACAGTTGTGCAAGTGTCAGAAGGAGATAACACCGCACAAGTTGCTGGTCTAGCGAGTGAGGCTGAAAACAATAATATATCTTATCATTTCAATTTCTTTGTGCCTAAAGGGCAGAATTTTCATATTAGCCTGAAACGGAGAAGTAGCATTCTAGCAGCAAGCGTTGCAATGTTGATTGAAATATGATCTTCTCCCAAAAAAATGAAAGCGAGTCGAAAACAAAGCATTTTCAATTTCAATCACATCGACCAGAAAATGGGGGAAGAAAAACTGGAAGAGATCAAGCAACTCTTCCGATTTTACCACAAAAGATTCTGGTGCCTGAAACGAGCTCATCGCCATTTCAAACGCATGAATCTTTTGGTGAACATGACATCGTCAGCGCTGGTTGCCACTGGAGCAATCGCAGGAGCAGCAACAATGAACCCAATTGTGTTGGGTGTGATCTCCGGAGTTGGTTTGGTGGTGAAAACAGTGAATGAAATGAAAAACTGGCAAAGCAAAATCGAATTGACAAAGTTTGCTTTCACAACCTACGAGAAAACATTGACTGATTTGCGTTTTGCCTTGAGGAGTGGAAAATTCGAAAGAAGTGAATTCCTTCCTGCAATGGAGGCGGTGGATGGAATTGTGATTGATTTGGGGCTGGATTTGGAGAAATTTGAGAAAAAGTATGATTTGCTGTTTGGGTGATTTTTCATTTCTGGGAAAGGAAAAGAACTCAGTCGTTCTTGATGAATAGGACTCGCACCCAGTCTTGCTCGCTCGCCCAACGATCGGGTCTTACTTTAAACGACCATTGCCCTGCTGGGAGATAATAATTAAATGTTTGTTCATCAGGAAAATATTCATAACAGTGATTGTAAAATAACTGGGCAAAATCCTCTTTTTTTGCACAATGCCAGTGTCCCCTGTGTCTTTGTTGAATATCACTTGCTTGTCGTTTTCTCCAGCAAACCTGTCCACCTCATCGTCTTCCCATGGAATGAATCCACTGAAGGTGTCTAGCACGCTTTTCCAAACAGCTATGCGATTGCGCCTCCAATCTTTCTCTGCTGCAGCCTCTTCTGCATTTTCTTCTGCAATCCTCCTCGCGAGATTTTCATCTATTTCCTTTTCTCGTCTTTCTGGTTCGAGGTTGATTGGTTCAAGTTCATCGCCGATTGACAAAGAATTTCTGCAAGAGATTCCTCCTCTGCTTCTGGAGAAGGAGAAAGAATTCGCTCTTCTTTTGGTTTTCGTGGATAGGGAATGGGTGGAATTCGCGCTTCTTTTGGTTTTCGCGGTTGGGAATGGGTGGTTGGGGAATTGACACTTTTCGTTTTCGCTGTTGGGGAATTGACATTTGGGATTTTCGTGGTTGGGGGATGGGTTTGGGAGGAAGAGATGGTGGTGTTGGTTTCTCCACTTTTTCCACTTGGAATTTTTCTCCATCGCTTCTCCGGCGGAAACTGTTTCTCCCACTTTTCAACGCATTTTGAATAGTTCTTGCATCAATGCCCAGCTCATTTGTAGCTGCTGACATGCTGGGGAAAGTTTTTGTTGTTGAAGATGAAATGATACGGACAGGAATGGACTGAATCTTCTTTGGAATGGGCGTTTCATCTTCCATCCAAGGATCTGTGAAACCTCCTTTTTCGAAGTTTCTGAACAGGAAGAATTTCTTTCCATCTTTCTTGACAAAACGATCTTCCACATTGCAGCATATGTTGAAAGCGGCATAGATTGCCAGACGACTCACTCCAATCCACTTGGCCATTTCAGCCTGTGTTTCAAAGCTTTTCAGGGGTGGACCTTTGGGAGAATCACGAACTTCAAATCGAGCAGCAGTTTGATTCGAAACTCGGACTTCTCTGCCTTGGAAAGTGAAAACGTTTCTCCCTTCGTTGATTGCTTTGTTGAGACATTTGGGAGAGAAATTCATGAATCTGGCAAGAGCCGACTGTGAAGGAAATCTTTCACTGAGACGCTGTTGCGTGAAAGCATCAATCAAAACCCACATTTTCTTGGGTGACAATTTTTTTGGATTTTTCTGGAGATCTCTTCTCCAGAAAATGTTTTTTTTGGAAATGAATTTTATTTCAAAAATTATTTTTGGGGTTGTGATTTTGATTCCGGAAAAATCTGAAACCGTCTTTTTTGGAAAACGATTTTTCTCCCAAAGTTTGCTGGAAAATAAAACCTCTGAAGAGTTCTATCCAGGAAAGAAGTTTTGAAATTTCAAAAAACAAAAAAACAAGAAATGAAAACAGGGATGAGATAAAAGGTTTTTTGAGGAGAGTGGAAAAGTTCAAAACTGTCAAAGAATGAATTGAAATTTGCTGGAAAATCGAGGGGAAAATGCGGCAACTCCCAACCTCCCTAGGTGCCAAATGACAACCCCCAGACAAAAGTGACAAACCCCACTGGGTTGAGAATATCCACCAGTGACAAATGACAAAATTACCCTTCCTGGGGTGATAAATGTAAAATCCTGGAAAAACAGACTTGCACGCGTCCTGAGAGTGAAAATCCAAATTTCATTTCCCCCAATTTGGACAGATTTTTGTTTTTCAGATTTTCAGATTTTTTCTGGAGATCTCTTCTCCAGAGTTTTTTTTGGAAATGAATTTTGTTTCAAAAATATTTTTTGGGGTTATGATTTTGACTCCGGAAAATTCTGAAATCGTCTTTTCTGAAAAACGATTTTTCTCCTAAAGTTTGCTGGAAAAAGATTTTCTGAAAAATAAACCTCTAAAGAGTTCTATCCGGGAAAGAAGTTTTTGAAATTTCAAAAACAAAAAAAACAAGAAATGAAAACAGGAATGAGATAAAAAGATTTTTTGAGGAGAGTGGAAAAGTTCAAAACTGTCAAAGAATGAATTGAAATTTTCTGGGGAAAATGCAGTAATCCCAGTGACAAAACAACCTCCCTGTGTGCTAAATGTCAAAAACCAGTGAAAAGTGACAATTCCCACTGGGTGACAAATGACAATTGACAACCCCAGTGGCAAATGACAAATGATTTCACATCCAAGATGTCAAATCAAACTTCGTCTTCATCTTCGTTTTCATCCCTGTCCTCATACTCATCAAAAGCTGAGGCAGTTTGAACCATTTGCATTGAACCTTAGCAGTGGGTGGGGTTTGTTTCTGAGATCGAATTTCTTTGTAAACTAACTTAGATGTAGCACATGTAAGGTCGGTTGTTTTGCCCGATAACGATATTTGAAAGACAGTTTCATCCAAAGAAGAGGGTGCACAAAAAGGGCCTGCTTTAATTGTTGAACGCCATTCCTTAGGAATAGCATCTACGATGCCCATTAAGGCAAAAGAAAAGCAAGGTGGGAGTGAGGCGTTTGCAATTTTGCCACTTTTGAGGAAGATGCCATCTTTAGATACCAGGTCGCCAACTTTAACAATCCCTTGGTTGTAAAAAAAGGGTTGAAAGAATGATTTTCCTTCACATAAGATGTGCTTGTTATTCCAGATAATTTGATTCATTATACTTTCATATGAGATCAAATCTAAGCGATTTATGGAGGACCAGGCATCTAAGCATTCTTTGTAAAATACAGGCAACGAAATATCTAATTTACGACTATCGAAGTTAATAACAACAACAACAACAATATGCATTTGTATAGCGCAAATTCTATATACATATTCAAATGCGCTTCACAATCAATCAGACCCACCCCACCCATGAACAAGTACTGACACTAAGGGTGGTCACAGCCAGGGTTTGTTACGTCCTCAGTGGTTCTTTCACGTCCCCATGGGAGACGGGACCGCCATTTCTACGTGGTCATCCGAGCCACGTGAAGGTCTAACCATTTGCCGATGTCATAGCAAAGGCAGCACCTTCATCCTCAGTTATTTTAAGACCCTGAGTGTTGGTCCGGCCGGGGTTCGAACCCGAGACCTCCCGCTCTGCAGACCGGTGCTCTATCAACTGAGCTAACCAGGAGGTTACAGTGTTACAGTGTAAAAGAAATTTACCGCCTACTTTCTCTAGGTAGAAATCTAAAACATTCTTCCAGGGACTTTCATAATCCTCGATGTACTTTTTTAGACAGATAATTCTTTGTGCTGATATCATAGCTTCAAGATCAAGCATTTTTAAGCCGCCATCTTCAATGTCATTTATTAAGGCCGAACGTTTCACCTTGTCTTTGCCCCTCCAAATAAACGAATAAAGCTCTTTGTTAACCTCTTTAATTAGTTCATTTGGCGCTGCAGCAAAAATTCAGCAAAAATTCAGCAAAAAGTGACAACTTCACCTCAACATTACGAATTAGAATACCTTGAATCTTTTCGTTTTGTCGAATATGACATGCAATGATTTCTAATCCTAATATAAAGAGAAAGGGGGATAATGGATCTCCTTGGCGCACACCTCGGCCAATGGTAAAGTAACTTGAAGAAAAACCATTATTTATAATATAACTTGATATATTTGAGTAGAATGTGCGAATCCATTTAATAAAAGATGGCCCGAAATTGAACGCCTCAAGAACCTTGTATATGTATGAGTGGCTAAGAGAGTCAAATGCTTTCTCAAAATCAATCGCGATGAGAATTCCTGACATTTTCGTTTGTTTGGTGTACTCTAAAACATCGTCAGTAGTTCTTATAGCATCAAAATTGGATCTTCCCTTCACGTATGCACTTTGATTGTAGTGAATTAAGTCCGGTAAAATTGGCTCCAATCGTTTAGCTAAAGTTTTAGAGGCGATTTTGGTGTCAACATTGATAAGTGAGATTGGACGCCAGTTTTTAATTAACCTTTTATCTTTGTCCTTCTTTTCCAGTAATGTGATTACAGCTTGTTTCTGTGAATTAGAAAGTTCGCCATGTTCATGTGCGTAATTGAAACATTCAACTAAATGTTGCTCACCAGCGGCCAAAAAGCTAAATAAAATCTACTGTGAGACCGTCATTCCCTGGAGTTTTGTTCTTTTTAAAGGTTTTAAGAGTGTTTAGACATTCTCCTACGGTTAAAAATTGTTCACACGTATTCCTTTGTTCTAAAGTTAATTTCGGGAGATGCAAATTTCTAATGAACGAATCTGTTAAATTTTCACTATTCCCGTTTGAATGGTCTTGATATAGGTCAGAATAAAACGAACGTAGTTCATTCATGATTACTTTCGGATCTGATGTCAGAGATTCATCATTTTTAACGATCTTCCGAATTGAACTTTTCTTTCCCCTAGAGCTTTCTAAATTTAAAAAATATTTATTACTTTTTTCTCCCTGCTCATACCAAGTAGCTCGAGATCGTATTATCGCTCCTTGAGTGATGTAGTCGTTTAAGAGTTCGTATTCTGTTTTTAGAACTTCATACATATTAATATTTTCGGTGGAAGGGTTCTGATCGCACGTTTCTTGACAGTTACTTAATTTGTCTCTAGTTCTGCTATTTTCGATCTTCGTTCTTTTGCTTTTATTTTACTATAACGAATACTTTCTTGGCGAATTCTATACTTCATCAAGTCCCAGAAAAGCCTTGGATCCTGAACATCTTTGAATTCCTCATTCCATAACGGGTATCTGGAATTGATCAATGACACATACTCCTTATCATCTAATAAACTAGAATTTAGCTTCCAAAAAGAAGGACCGCGGGGTTGAGTTTCAATTTCTCTTATGGAAAGTGCAATTGCTGAATGATCCGATTTAATTGAAGGTTTGATGTCAACGCTATCAATATCTTCCTGTAGACTATTACTTACCAACCAGAAATCAAGCCTCCTTTGGATCACAGGTGTTTTCTGACGCCACGTAAAGCGTTTTAAATCAGGATTTCTAATTCTCCATATATCAATTAGATCATTTATTTTACACATATTTTCAATGAGTTTAACAGAATCTTTACGTTTCGGGCTCCCCCCATGTCCATCCAAGTCGGGATCAAAGATTACATTATAATCTCCGCCAATAACTATGCTACAATCTTCTGGTAAAGGAATATTTTCCAGCTCTACACGGATTTCTTCAAAAAAGGCAGATTGTTCATTTGGTTTGTTAGGGGCATATAAATTAACAAATAGAAATGGGTGATCTTGCACAATTGCTTCTAGAATAATGAATCGCCCGTTTTTATCAACTTTAGAAGATAGCACGTCAATTTCCAAATTATCTTTAATAAGAACGAGGACGCCCTTACTATGCGCCGTACCATGAGAGAAAAGCAACTTCCCTTTCCATTGCGTTTTCCATATTTTTTCAACTTCAGGAGTACTATACGTCTCTTGTAAAAAACAAATATCTGCCTTATCTTTCATTAACCACCCGAACAATGCCTTTCGTTTTTCAAAAGACCGAATCCCTCGAGCATTTAGTGACAATAATTTGAACGAATTATTCTTAGGTGCCATGGTTGAATAACAAGGTGCTAAAAATTCCACCCAAAGTAACAAATAACTTCATTAATTTTATAGCGTAGTTTCCAAAAAGCTGAGCTTAAATTTGCATTTGACCTTCTACCCAAGAAACAAAATCGTATGCTAATCACATTACAATAAAATAAACAACATGTAATAGAAGAACACTGAAAAATAAAATTCGTTTTGCACAGTAGCCAGAGAAAATAAGGCTGATACGCTACTGTAGAACAAATCGAGAAACGTGCTGTGAGTGATATCTCTCTCACCTACTCCCAACAAATTCAAACAACGTTCTGCGATTTCAATTGACCTCAAAGTATTACTATATGACATTTTGAGTTAACGACGAAATAATGTATTTTATAATTTTAAGGAAAGAATAATAAAGAATACCAGTCTACAAAGAATTAATGTTAATTTTGTTTCTACCGCCAAAACCTACTGCCTCGATCATTTGGTTAATCAAACGTTCAAATTCCTCGACAGGTATTTATACCGATGCAAGTTCTCCGTTGATGTATAGTTTGTCTGGTTCGCGCCAACTAAAAAAAGCTCTCTTTCCTTCTTCCCTTGCCTGTCGCAGCCTAGGCCACTGATTTTTTCTTCGTTCTCTTATTTCCCTTGGTAGATCGGCAAGCACCTTCACTTCTAACGAATCCCTCATTTCTCTCACTGTTCCAGAGATCACTTCTCTATCTTGAAAGCGTAAAAAACGAGCAATAATTGGTCTTACCTCGCTGCTTGACTTTTTACCAATCCTGTGAATTCTTTGAAATTCTATCCGCCTTGCATTTTCGATGTTAAGCTCCTTTTCTAAGAACTGGTAAACCACCTCTTTTGTATCTTCCCCGTCATCTCTAGATTCTGGAATCCCAAGGAATCGAAGGTTTTCACGACGGTTATAAACTTCTTGATACAAAATTTTATCCTCCAGGTGCTTAATTTCCTTTTTCTGAGCTTTCTCCTTGCATTTAAGCTCTTGCACTTCAGTGTTGAGGAAAGAAAGGGCTTTGTCCATTTGGTCAACTTCATTCCTCAGCTTGGTTGTTTTGCCTTCAATGGACGCCACATCACCTTGCACTTTGTTCACCGTCTTCTCAAGGTCTTTTACTGTTGCCGTTAAATTGTTAACTGTTGTAACTACAGTTTCAAATTTAGTTTCCAAGGCTTCTAGTTTGTTTAGTATCAACTGCAGTTGGGAGCCAATATTTTCTGACATATTTGAAACTACCAATGTCCTGTTGTCCTCCCGCTCGTTGTCAGTAATGGCGTCGTTATCGGTAATGTCGTCTTTTACTATCGTAATTTCGTCGCAGACTCTCTTTCCTTCCGGGGATTTAGCTTCACAATCTGAGTTGCTGGTTCTATTCTTTCTTTTGAAGCGATTAAAGAGGTCTGCCATTTACTAAGAAACTCGCAGTCAAACTTCAGAGTAGGAGAGAAAGAACAGCACGTCTTACCTCCACGCTCGACCCATTCTTTTCCCATGGCGTGTGTTTTTGAAATTGATTTGTGAAACTGTGATTATTCTCTGGGGAACAACCACTGATCGGTTCAGTGCATGCTTCAAAATCAGCGTAAATTACAAATGGAACTTTGATAGATCTATTGTGATGTTTAAATTCCAAAATCGCGCCCTTTTTGGGCATTTCAACTTTTATCGCTTCCTTTCTGCAACACAGTTCTTCATGCTTAGCTAGATGTGCTTCGTCATAAAAATGATTGAGACAGTGAAGGCAAAAATGTTTGCGACTGACGTGGTGATTAACTTGAGCTGAGAGAAGACGGCTTAAACTGTTAACAACAGCATAATGTTGGATGCCATCTTTCTCAAAAAGCAGCAGGGTTATATGACGTTGACGTTGGCATTTTGAAATTCTCAAGGGATGAACGATTGATTCATAGCCGAGAACATTCACGGCAATGTTTGAATTATTTCTTTCAAAATGATCTATCTCCTCCAGGGGTGTTGGCAATGAAATTCAATCCCAATTTAATGCATTTGCTTGGGCTTTTAATTCTCTTGTGACTTTTTCAGGATGAATTACACATGGATTAAGTGCCCTTGTTACTGCCCATTTAAAGCATTGATTATCGTTATTCTGCATATTAATGAGGGCCTTCTTCTTAACAAGGAATGGCGGAAGAGGAATGTGAGTGCTCCCACCGAGAGGTCGGAATTCAACTAAATGCAATTCCAAATGATTTACGCGAACAAATTGCCAGTTAGAACCCCTCAGTTGAAAAGTGGCGATGCGTTCAAGGATGACGTCTATCATATCATTTAACAGGGCAACGAGATCAGTCGCTGCGAGATTTATTTCTATTTCCGAATAAAACGGAGCATCGATCTCAATTATTTCCCCAGTTTGTAAATTCTGACGTTTCATTCGACAGGATAGAATCAGTTTGATTTTAGTGCCTCGATTAGCCTTGAGGATAGTCAGAAGTTGATCAGAAACTTGCTGCAAATAATCTCTTGGAAAAGTTCCTGTCACGCCTTCAAAATTGAACTGGCGAGCAAACTTTTCCAACGCCGAAGTGCTTTCTCGGATATTTGGTTGATATAAACTGGCAACTTTGCGTTGAAAATCCGTGATCATTTGAAGCCTTTTTCGCAAGAGTTTGAGGTGCGGCTTTTAACCAATTCCACCATGACAGGAAAGTATTGGAAATTGTTTCTAATATTGGAGGCTGCGGAGGAGGAGGAGGAGGAGGTTGATATGGGGTTGGAGAGAGAACTGGTGTTGGAATAGGCGGCGTTGGTGAATCAATATTGACGGATGAAGATGCAGTAATTAAACGTATTAAATCGGCCTTTTTTTAGCGCGAGAGCGGTCGGGGATATTTCTTTCCCTGGCAATTTGTCTTAGTTCCTTAACTTTCATGCGTTCCATTTTAAAGGAAAACATAAAATAATTTTTATTTTATGTTCTTAACTTCCCCACTCAACATAGCAGATCAATAAAAAAAAGCAAAACTGTTGGCCAACAGAACCTCTTAAGGGAACACTCTCCTTCCACCACTTCTCCCACCCAGTTTCCTTAAGAGGTTTTTTTCATTTTTTTTTCTTTTTTTTCATTTTTTTTCTTTTTTTTTTTTCATTTTTTATGCCACTCAGGGCTTGAGGCTGAACCAGCACTCCCGCAGTGAACTCCCCGTCAACATCTGTCAACCTTCTTTCGAAGCGGTCATCGAACACGACTTAGCTCTACTCAACAACCCGACAACATTTCTCAGGCCTGCAGTATATATATCATAGCCGCGGGGGTTTTTAGTTATGATATATATACCGGGTGATTGATAGGGATGAAACAGAAAGCCCCCGCTTTTTCTAACTGTTTCATATCCTATCCGCCACCGATATAATATATGGTGCGGAAAACTATTATATAGAGATCAAAACCGCCACGCTTTCACATGTGGTAACTCTTTTACGCCCGCGTCTGCGCAAAACATAAGAAGGGTTAATAATTTTATGCAAGCAGGTGGCAGGTGCAAAGCAGGTGTTTTACGCTTTCTTTTGTTTCTGTGAATTTCACTCCCTGCTTTCATCCTTCCTCGAGAGGATTCTACGCTAAAACAAAAACCCAAAGCCCCTTGAAATTTTCGCGTAAACTCACAGAAAGCGAACCCATTAGAACGAAGTGAAACGACTCAGTGAAACCGCTTCAAATTAACGGTAAGTCGCTTAAAGTCTAACGCTAATTTCGGCAGTAGTTAATAATAGATTATTTACGGACAAAACATCATTTTTCACGCTCTCCCAAACGTAAGGGAAGCATATCAAGCAATAAGCTAAAACGCAACAAAACCATTTTGAGAAATAAATCGCTATATTCTGCAGTTATTTCAGATTTGATTTCAAGTTCTAATCAACGAACCAAATTCACCCCCAGTGTTAGCATAAGTAAATAAATTTATTTCAAGTTACCATTACCTCCATTTTAGCTTATTGCTTGATATGATTCCCTTGCGTTTGGGAGAGGGTGAGAAATGATGTTTTGTCCGTAAATAATCTATTATTAACTACTATCGTTATCTTCGTCCGTGTCTAAATTTGTGATTAGTTTCCTGTTCATGTCGATCTCTCCGGGAAGAATCAATCTGTTTCCTCGAAGATCTAAATCACCGGTCATATGAGTTGATCCATCGACAAGAATAACATCTGTTATATTTGGTTTTGTTGATAATGCATTTTCCATCTGATGTTTTGCTATCGCATCATCATTATCAACTCCTTCATCAACATTTACAAGACGTTTTTGTTGAATGTCGTAATTGTTATTGACATCTAATTTCAAACCGGTTCCTTGTTGTACTTGTTGATTAAATTTTTTTATATATTCAGATATGAAAGATCTATCTACATTTGAGAATGTTCTGATATTATTAAAAATACCCATACGTAGTTGTTATATTATATATAATTTTTAAAAAGTCTCATCAAAGTTTTTAGTAACACTTTTCTTTTCTTTGTCTAAAAATAAGAATTCATATGGACCAAGTTTATCAAAAAGAACGTGGATGGAAAAAAGAACGTGGATGGAAACTTTCTCGATCCAACAAGGTTGTGGTGAAATCATTTTCTGGAGCAACCACATCTGACATGGAAGATTATTTAAAGCCGATAACCAGGAAATGTCCAGATAGCTTGATTCTACATGTTGGTACGAATGACCTGCTGTCGATCCAAACACCACAACAAGTTGCTGAGAGTATAGTGAACTTGGCGGACCAGATTGAAAGTGACTCACCGGGGACTCTTGTCTCAATCTCTGCTATTTGTGTCCGGAAGGAAAATGAACTGTGGAAAAAGGCTACTGAGATCAACAAGTTACTCAAAAGGTTCTGCTCTAATCGAGGATGGAGCTTCCTTCCTCATAATAACATTGACTCTTCGTGTCTCAATGCGAGTGGACTTCATTTAAATAGAAAAGGGGTGAGCATTTTGTCCAGTAGCTTTTTAACTCATATTGAAAATATTTGAATAACTAGTGCTTGTGAAGTGCAGCGTGAGTCTATTGATTTTATCTCTCCCATTCTACCTCTTAGTCGTGGATTCAAACTAGCTAATTTGAATGTCACCAGTTTGGTGAAACATATCGACGAGTTGAGAATCTTGCTTGCAGACACACCTGTTGATGTCCTATCAATTAACGAGACTAGGCTCGACGACTCGGTTAAGGATAGTGATGTTTACATTCCTGGCTATGAAATTATTCCCCGGGACAGAGAAACAAATGGCCGCTTTGGCGGGGGTGTTTGTTTCTTTGTTCGCTCGCACATTAGTTATTGCTTGCGACCTGACCTGGGTATTCACCAACTTGAAAATCTCTGTATAGAAATCCGTAAACCGAGATCAAAGCCTTTTCTCGTGGTAACCTGGTATAGGCCGCCTGATTCTTCCGTTGAGATCTTTACATATTTCGAATCGCTCATTGGTAGAATTGACGCGGAGAATATTGAATTCTATCTTATGGGCGATCTGAACTGTAACTTAGCTGCTCCTCAATTGGACCATAACGCAAATCTACTTTCCGGCATCGCTGATGTTTACAGCCTGCGGCAACTCATTACCGATCCCACTCGTTGTACTGAATCATCTTCAACTTTAATTGATCTCATTTTTACTAATCGTCCTGATAGGATTGTATGTTCTGGAGTGTCTCATATAGGCATAAGCGACCACAGCCTTATTTATGCTTATCGAAAGCTTTCTATAGATTCACTTTCGAGGGGCCATACTACAGTTACCTATAGAAAGTTTAAGAACTTTAATTCATCTAATTTTCGTAACGATATTGCACATCAAAATTGGCAGATCATAGGTAATTATGATAACCCAAACGATATGTGGGAAGCCTGGAAAGCACTGTTCCTTTTTTGTGTTGACAGGCATGCCCCCTTACGTAATAAACGTGTTCGCCCGTGCAAATCACCTTGGATTACTTCGCAACTTAAAATGCGTTTGCATGCAAGAGATATTCTTAAGTTAAAAGCCAGTCGTTCTGGTGATGCGAACGACCGGCGGAAATTCAAAACACTTCGCAATACGGTAAACAATGAAATTAAACGTGCGAAAGAATGCTACTATAAGCATGCCCTCAGTGAGTACCAAGGTGATCCACGTAACACCTGGCGAATTGTCAATGAGCTTATGTCTAAGAAATCGCACAATTCGGTCATAAATAAAATTAAGCTCCCCTGTGGAAATTCTATTTATGATTCTCATGAGCTGTCTAACGCCTTTAATGATCATTTTTCTTCTATTGGGCCTAAGTTAGCAAATAATATTCATGCCAATGAAGATAATTCTTCACATTTGGATTATTTAGCTGACACTGGTCACTGCACATTCGAACTAAAAACGACAAGCGTCTCCAATGTCCTTCCGCTTTTATCGAGATTATGTAAATCAAAATCTACTGGTTTGGACAAAATATCTGCGACACTCTTGCGCGAATGTGCTGATTTAATAGCTGAATCGCTCTGTACTATCTTTAACAAATCTATTGTTTCTGGTATTTTCCCCGATGAATGGAAACTTTCGAAAGTCGTCCCCTTGTTCAAACAGGGTAATCGTTCAGATCTAAATAATTACCGTCCAATTTCAGTAATTCCAGTTGTAGCTAAGGTCTTCGAGAGAATCATTTATGATCAACTCTATAATCATCTTACTGAACACAAACTCATTTCTAGCCACCAATCGGGATTTCGATCTCTTCATTCTACTGTCACTGCATTACTTGAAGCTACTGATAGTTGGGCTTACAACATTGACCAGGGTAATGTAAACGCAGTCGTTTTCTTGGATTTAAAGAAAGCCTTTGACACCGTCGATCACGATATTCTTTTGTCTAAACTTATGAAATACGGTGTCTGTGGCACTTCACACGACTGGTTTAGATCGTACTTGGTCTGCCGCAAACAACGATGTTTTATAAATGGTTCTCTCTCTAGGGACCATTTTCTTACCTGCGGTATACCTCAAGGTACAATTCTGGGACCACTCCTTTTTATAATATATATTAACGTCTTACCTAACTGTCTATTAAATTCTGAACCTCGAATGTATGCTGATGACACACACATAACCTTTGCTAGTAACACTATCCAAAATATTAACACTGTTTTAAATGAGGATCTTGCTGGAGTTGAAAAATGGCTAATTGCTAACAAGCTTACCCTTAACGCATCTAAAACTGAGTTTATGCTGATCGGATCGAGGCAAAGGCTAAGCACGTTTCACAACTCTCCGTCACTTATGATTAACGATGCACCTTTAACTCAAGTTACTTCTACGAAATCTCTAGGTGTTCATATTGATCAGACTCTAACTTGGAATGTCCATATTGAGAATTTATGTAAGAAAATCGCGTCTGGCATTGGAGCGTTGAAGAGAGTGAGGTCTTTTGTTCCACACGAGACTCTCCGATCAATCTTTATGTCTTTAGTGCAGCCCCACTTCGATTATTGTAATTCTGTCTGGGGATGTTGTAGCAAAACCCTAGCCAGTAAACTTCAAAAACTTCAAAATCGTGCTGCGCGTATACTCACTTACTCGAACTTTGATGCAAACGCTGATAACCTTATCGAAAAACTTGGATGGATAAAACTAGATTCTCAACGAAAAATCCATAGGGCTGTGATGGTTTATAAGTCGCTTAATGGTCTTACTCCCGAATATCTTAGTTCAAAATTTGTTGACCGTAGTAGCGTCTCCAATTACTCCTTAAGAGACACAGAGGGCAAGCTAGCTATCCCACAGCCATGCACAAATTATGTGAAAATAGCTTCAGTTACTCTGGAGCAGTTCTTTGGAATAACTTACCAATCGAGTTGCGGCAGGCCGACTCCCTTAGAGCATTCCGGGCTGGCTGCGAGCGTTTCTTCACGTCATGAAAATTTAGAATTTTTACACACGGCACTCACGTAAAGCAGGTTTTTAAATTTCGCATTTAATATTATTGTTGTAAGTTATTGATTATTTAGGGTAATTTTAGTAATGTAGTTCTAGCTATTACATATTTTATAATAATTTTGTATTAATTAGGTTTTTATAGTTGTACTGATGAGTTTACCGTGTCTAAATAAAGTTATCCTATACTATCTATTAGATTTTCTTGCGCAATCAAATTTAAATGTTTTTTAGTCGTTGGTGGATACAAAATCATGTGGGAACAGTTCTGCCGGAGTTTCTGAGGAACATCATAGTAGGACTGGGACAGATAAATCGGGGAAATTTTATGATGTCGACCATCTGTATAATGATTGGCAATTTTGTTTTGAACTGCTTGGGGAGCGTTAATAAGATCATCAAAAACCACCACTTTTCTATTATCGATCGGATAGTCTGTTGTGTCCATAATATCATCTTCTCCAAGAAGTTCTAAAACATCATATCCAACTTTTTGACTAGCGTTTTCCATTAATTTTTGCAAGTCTTGAATTTTTTCCTGATGTTGATTTGGCGAGTATAGATAAATCTTATCATAATAAATTAGTGGTTTTCTAAGAATATGCATTAAGGTGTTTGTTTTTCCACATCGAGTTTGACCTGTTATTAACATACGAAAATCTTCATTAAGAAAATCATTTAGCGAACGATTATTATCGTTATTTTTTATTACATCATAATTTGGTATTTTCATTTTCCTTATTTAATAAGGTAGATAAACATTTTAAACTTAAATGTTTATTTTACAGATATTTTTAATAAACTTAAATGTTTATTTTACAGATAAATTAAAATAACTTAAATGTTTATTTTACAGATAAATTAAATAATCTATTTTAATAAATTATGGATATTGATAAGATCAAAAAATATGCAGATTCAGAATTTGAAGGATTTAAAATTGCTAAAGCAGTTACTGAAGTAAAGAATGAGATTAAAAATAAAGAACAAGTTCGCGATGTTGCAATGAGTGATTATTTTAAAACTCTGAGAGAACCGCTAATTGAACAACAGAAAAAAACAGATGAAAAACAGGACAAAGTAATTCAGCAATTAAAAGAAAATCAATTGGCTTTGACCAGCGGTTTCAAAGACTTGGTTGAAACCAATAAAGATATTTTAACATTGAATAAAGAATTGCCATTTCCTGGTGACCAACCAATGCCTGCATTTCCTGCAATACCTCAAGCAATGCCTGCAGTGGCTAAAATAATAACTGCTGAACCAAATAAAATGTTCACAGACAGCGAATTAGAATTTTTAAAAGAAACTTTTCATGAACCTAATGAGCTACTTAAAATGGATGAAGAAGAGTTAACTGAAACTTATAACGAAGCTAAAGATGAAAACAAAAGTATCGGAATAAAAATAGGTGGTTTGAAAAGAAGAAAGCCAAAAACAGAAGAAGATAAACAAAAACTCAATGAAGATCTGAAAATATATGAAAGAACAAGAGATATATTAGACAGATATTTAACAACAATTAAAAATGTAAAAATTTTACCACAATATACAAAACAAAAACAAGGTGAAGGAGTACGCAAGTACAAACAACCAAGACGAAATGCTTATAAAATTCAAAAAAATAATCAATATGGAGGACTATTGATTGACATACCTAAATTAATGAAAGATTTGAAATTAAATGCTTATTGTGGTGGAAAATTAATTTATCAAGCTGATGCTGATAAATCTCTGATTAATTTACTAACGAAAAGATATAATCCTAAAAAAAATATAGTATGAACGCTATAAAAGTTTTTAATGATTTAAATATGTTGAGTAATTTACCTCCTCATAAATCATCTGGTAAATCACAGTTTACTGTGCTCGGTTCAAGTATAGTTTATTATAATGAACCAAACCAATTGGCAGATAGAATGAAGATAATAATCGGTTCAATGGCCGCTGTTAATAATTCTCCTGTTTTGAAAAATGATTTATCACAAATAAATGATGAATTGTTAAGAATAGGAGCAATAGATAAAACAATTCATGAGAAATTATATAAAAAATATATAATGTAAATAAAATGGATGTTAACAGAACATTAGTTTTCAAATCTATAGATGCAAGAAAACAAAATCCAGCTAATAAACCAGGAAATTTTACGGTAAGGTTTACTCCTGAGTTGAAATTAAGCGAAAATAAAGAATGTTATTTAGCATTGGATCATCTTAGTATGACTGCGAGTTGGCACAACATTCGTCCTGAATATAATAACGACGAACTAAAAATATCAAAAGATAAAGGTAAAACATACGAAACGATTACTTTTCCATCAGGGATTTATGATTACGAAGATATAAATGATTTTATCCACAAAACGATTGGAAAAATACCCAACACGGATGAATATGGGATTAGCGTATTATTTAATCTTACAACTTACAAGGTATTTATTCAACTAAATGAAAAGTATCGCATCGATTTTAGTTCGAGTGGAAATTTTAATATTTTACTCGGATTTGAATCGAAAGTTTTAACGAGCAGCGGCTATGGGAAAAATTTCCCTAACATCAGTAACAGCGTCAATAATCTTTACTTAAAATGTAGTTTTTTGAGTGAATCGTTTGTTTCAGGAAAGCGAAGCAATGTTTTATTCCCATTCTCAACAAATACAAAAACAAGGTCTTTACCTTTTGAAATCTACCCAAGAGTGAATTATTTGTGGCATAAAATAAATAAAAAAGATATATCTGAAGTAACATTTTACTTAACTGATGATGAAGATAGAAAAGTTGATTTGAATGATATCGATATTTCCATAACTGTGGTATTAAAAGAAGTATAATTTTATTTATATAAATTAAACAAATTTATATAAATTAAACAATTTATATAAATGGAAGAACAAAGAAGAATTAGAAATTTTGATACAGGAGAAATTTCTTATATTAACTCTGTTGATAGCGATAGCGGTAGTGGTTTCTTTGTCATATTTACAAAAATCGGTTCCAAATTAACAGGAAAAACAGCGAGTAAATTAGCCAAAAAAGCAGCAGAAAAACTTATTGAAAAAGGTGCTGAAAAGGTTGGAGAAAAAACTGGTGAAGTTCTTGGTGAAAAAATGTATGACAAGTTTTCATCTAAAGGTAAAAAAGAACCACCACGAGCTTCGCATGAAACAAAAGGAGTTGAAATTATTAAATTTTTAAAAGAAAAGGAGAAAAAAGAAGACAAATATCAATATATTAGAAACATCGTAAATGATTTGATTTAATTTTAAAAAATAATTTCTTCTTATTATAATTCATAATAAGAATGAGTTTTAGAAATCCAGAATTGGTCAAACGATATGAATACGTGGCCTTTGATTTGGAAACACCGCTAATCGATAATGTCGCAAATGATAATAGACAGGTTAAGGATAATTATCGATTCACAGTTGATAATTCATCAGAAGCAAATCCGATCGATTGGTATAATGCATATTTGGAAGTAGATTTCAAACTTGTTACACTTGCTGATAGTGCAACCGGGCAAAAAAAGCATTTTTGCAAATGAGTCAAACTGACTCATTTTTTGAGTAAAATAAGCATTTTACTCGATATTTTGAGTTAGTTTACTCAAAATTTGAGTTAAATATTTAACCCAACATAGCGAGTTCAAACAACTCCTTATTTTGAGTAAATCAAGCGGGAGTCACTTTTACTCAAACTTACGAGTAAAAACTTACTCACCGCAGTGAGTAAGTGTTTCTTACTCAAACTCAAAATATGAGTTAATTCTTAACCCAATATAGTGAGTTCAAACAACTCTTTATTTTGAGTGAACTCAGTGTAGCAGTCACATTTACTCAAACGTGAGTAAAAGCACACACATCAAGAGTAAATAAGTATGAATATTAAAGAACGCTGCTAAAACTTCTGTCCGATTAGAGGTCATCCTGGACTATGTGATTTTCAAAGAACTTTAAACCCGGCGGTGAAGAGCACACAGCTGACAGAGCATTAAATAATATTTTGTTATTTTAAATAATTATTTGCCAAAACAACTGAAATTGAAGAGGTGCTTTTAAAGCCTGGATTTACGAAAATAGGAATGATTTCCAAATAACAAGAGACTCAAAAAGAAATGCCTTGATAAATTCGTAAACTGATCTGTAAGTGAACTGTTAAAAAATAATGGTGAAAATCGAAGCAATTTTTCCACTCGGCCGCTCGACCGAGAGGTCTTGGGTGCGAATTGATCATGCGCAAAGAGTCATTCCCGGCGGGTAGTTCGTGATTTTGGCGCTTCTTTCAAGGAACCGTTCCGTGTATCTTGCGCTCGTTTTCAGCGCTCAAAACTTCACTTGCTTTGAAAGGACAGCTTGTGATCTAAACCTTTTTCTCGTTCCACGTTTTCTAACTAAGCTGTATGCAATGTTTTTACGACATATCAACGATCGCTATGCATACGATTGCTTCCATCGTACAAGCATCTTTAATTCCAGTTTGTCCGCCATGTTGGCTTCTTCAAAGCCCCACCAAAATGAAGCGCTTCATTCTTACTGCCCATGCGATCCCAAAAGTAAGTAAGCTTACGTTAAAAATGTAATTATATAAACCAGTTGAAATATTATTTTTGTTTGCCTGCACCGAAGATTTTCTGCGAATTTCATGGTTCTGTCTTGGTGGATTCACAGTCTTCACAGGGGATTTTGCATTGTATTCTGTGTAGTCTATTGTTTAGTCTTGTTTTGGTCTTTGTATATTTGTACACCGGCCAGGACAGAACCAATTTCAGCCTGCTCATTTAAATAAATAAGCTTATAAGAAACTAAAGCTAAAATTATAATATTCCTTTATTTTGTAATTCTGTTCAAGTGATGTTGATTTTACAGTATTATTTTCTTTTTATTTGCTGGGGCCATTGGTCATCCATGCTTAGGAAACCATATGGGCATAAGACCATTGACTTTTGATGTCAAATCCTTGTCCACCGATAGCGCAAAACTGCGAAAAAAGTTTTCAAACTGACAAATAATTGAAAAAAAGGTAAGATAACAGTTACAGACTTCCAATTACACTGTACACAACTTGGGATGATGCAGTAAGATTCCGATTCACTATGTACAGTGTGGGTGTAGACAAAACGTGGACCTCCCTTTCTGGACCCCCTTCTGGACCCCCCTTCTGGACCCCTTTCTGGACCCCTATCTGGACCCCTTTCTGGATCCCTTAATTTTTCGGTAAAAAAATAAAAATTAAAAAAAATTAAAGTAATATAAATAATTAAACAGGGCACGCAACTCACCTGAAAATCTTCGATCGGTGAGTTCGATTTTCTGGCCAAATTCCACAGGTTATTCCCAGTTGAAGCTGAAACTCCTTCTTTGCAATCACCTACTTAGTTAATTTCGTGATATATTTACGCGAAAAGTTGCGAAAATGTCAAGAATCCGCAGGTACAAGTTCACCGATCTTACCCGCCATTTTGTTCCGAGCCGCCATATTGGTTTTGCCGCTGACCAGTATGCCCACGCTTCATGGAGAGCTTGGGGATGGTGATCGATGGTGAGTGATTCATTTGCAATTAAAATCAGGCTACAATCTCTTCCATCCTTTGAAATCGTTTTGTCTTTTGTTAAGAAAATAATGATGTGTTCACAGCCCTATTTCGGAACCAGAAAGTATTACAGTCTTTTTTCAGAGCGTGCAAGTTTCCTTGTACTGTTGTCCTAAAACATCTGAATCTTGCATAGTAGATACTCATTGTCAGGATTTGTGCGTTCACGTGCCCCATCTTCTTGCTTTTGTTTATTTATAGGCTATGTAACTCAGAATCAGTTTCCCAGAAGGAAAAGGGCATTTGATTTGGGTAAAAAAATGTATGTTCCAGCTGGGGGGAGAGGGTGTAAATTAATTTTACATAGCAATTTCGAAGAATGATAGAGTAATAATTCAGGGATGGAAACATGCTGTAAATGTTTACTGTGGGCAATGTTGTCAGTTTATCTAGACGCCCCCTTGGCAATCCCAAAAATATGCGAGGCGTCGAAGCGTGGGCATGGTCAGCGGCAAAGCCAATATGGCGGCTCGGAACAAAATGGCGGGTAAGATCGGTGAACTTGTACGTGCGGATTCTTGACGTTTTCGCAACTTTTCGCGTAAATATATCACGAAATTAACTAAGTAGTTGATTGCAAAGGAGTTTCAGCTTCAACTGGGAATAACCTGTGGAATTTAGCCAGAAAATCGAACTCGCCGATCGAAGAATTTCAGGTGAGTCGCTTGCTCTGTTTAATTATTTACTTTAATTTTTATTTTATTTTTTTTTTTTACCGAAAAATTAAGGGGTCCAGAAAGGGGTCCAGATAGGGGTCCAGAAAGGGGTCCGGAAGGGGGTCCAGAAAGGGTGTCCAGAAAGGGGGTCCAGAAAGGGGGGTCCAGGTTTTGTCTACACCCGTACAGTGTTCGGTAATTTCAATGTCATCAAAAATGACAGATTTCACTCTCCGTGCGTGCAGTGTATTTTTGGTGACTCAGGTATAAAATGTAACAAAATATGACAAGTAATTGACCTAATAAAAAAAAATGTTATTGAAAAGAAGCATATAATTCCTGTAGACATCAAGCAAGAAATTTAAGATTTCATAAGTGAAGCTTTCAATGGCATGTTTGGAGCCTGCATTTTGGTCTTATCGTGCTGTAACCCAGCTATTGAGTAAGGTTGCATTCGCTGCCTTTTACTTAATAACTTACTCAAGTGTACCTCAACGCTTGTTAGTGAGAACTATGAGGCCAGGACAAGGCAGTATAAATTTATGTTGATGCAGTTTCTGTTGTTATGTTGGGTGGTATTCACTGCCCTTTACTAACACCCCTTTTGAGTTGACTTTGACTCGCTCATCAAAGGGGAGAAACATGAATTTATACCTGATAAATTTTATTTGCCAAATTAAAGATATGTCATTCCATAAAAAAGAAATGCAGATTGGTTGAATTAATAACTGAACTTAAGCAAGAGATTGAATAGTGTTCTCCACAAAAGAAGCCTACTCTGCCATGCTTGAAGAAAGCTTCTCGGCACCCACTGCTGAAGGCAGAATTTTAAGTTATGGGTTCACCAAAGACACAATTCGCGACATCAACATGCTTCCGTTCAAAATCTTGAAAGAACCGAAATTGATTATGTTCCAAATTAAAGTTATTCACAATATTTTACCTACTCAATCCAGCCTTTTTCACGCACGCATAACTGATAGTGAAGTCTGTCCTTTGTGTAACCTTGAGAATCAATCTCTAAGACACATGCTAGTTACTTGCAATGTATCCTCGTCGTTTTGGACTTGCTTTTCTAACTGGTGGCGAGAAAAATTTAATGAAAAACTGACCTTACCTGAAAAGACTATTTTATACGGATGGCACAAAGAGTCAAACAATTGGAAAGTTCTTAACTACTGTTTGATTGTCACCAAATATCATGTTTTTGCAACAAGCGTACGCAGCGGCATCCTAGATTTCGACGGTTTTTTTTGCCCCTTAATAACAAAATTGATATTCTACACACCATAGCTTTTAAATCTAACCGCTTAAAGGACTTCAAAAAAACATGATCCAAACTTCTTTAACTAAGTGAATGTTAGTGCAACTCCCTTAAGATACATTCTTTTAACCTACATTGTACTTTTTAATTTATTATTTTTTTTTCTCTTTTTGCATATGTATTGTATTTTTGTATGTGTTGTAATTATTATTTCTTTTTTGTTTTCTTTTTTCAATATATTGTAAAACTTTGTATTTACTATTGGTATTAAAAAAAGAGAGAGATTGAATAGTTGTTTGGAGGTTGTATCCAGCACTTCAACTTGGCCTCTATTTTTATAGCCTTCAATTTCTTCCAAAAATATATATGATTGTATGTACAGGTCAAAAGTAATAAACAGTGGATTTTGGTTGACATTCAACATGACAGAGTAAACCTGTTGACAGTGCCTTTAAATACAGCACGTACTGTACATGTAATTATTTAACAGGAAAAATCAAATTCTACTATATGTACATGTACACATATAATAATTGCATCTCCTTAAGAAAGTCTTGATATATAAATATAAAGACCATAGGGGCTCAAATTCTCTTAACAATTAAATCTAGGGTGCCCAGCACTTTAACGTTGTGTTAGAAATTACACATGTAGTAAATATATCTTAGTATATTGTACATTGTAGCCTGGTGACACCAACAACTGCAAGGGCACAGTCCTGTAAATTTACATTGTATGATACTGTAGCTGGAAAAGGGGCAATCAATAACTTGATTCTATGAAATGCTTACTGTACTTAGCTGCCAAAAGCATATTGTTTTTTTTAATCATAACTGAATGCAGTTCAGAAAATTTCCAGCATAACTCCATTACCTTACATTGTTTGCACATGTACACTTTCATCATAAATCAGAAATTATACACTGTAGTTCATAAGCTGCTGGTAATTTTCACAAATACTGTAAAGATGTAGCTTGATACAGGGAAAACACACTGTACAGTTTGTGTACTGGTAATGAATTTTACCAAAGAATCCACCACATTAAATTAATGTACAATGTGGTGTGAAGATTAAATTATTGAGGTTGGTAAACTCAAGATTGAGAGCACTTGCCAGCCTTGAAGCAAGGCTCAACTTGGCCAGATTTGAAATCACTTACCCGATTACTCCCTGAATTGTACTCCCCTCAGTCCAATTACTATTATTTATAGGATCAGATTTTTGTGGCCAGATTATTACAGGGTTCCACTGTATTATTATATGGAAACTTACTCACAGTGTATGTTATCCTTTTTTCTTCTACAGGATGGAATTTTTTAGGGCTGATGGTTTTACTTTGGATGTACATGTACAAAAAAAAAATTATATACCATGTAAAGTATATTTGAACTAAGGGACGGTTCATTATTTATGGGGATGACTGGGTCAGGAAGTAACACAGCTTTTTGATATTTTTTTTAAAACCCGTCATAAAATCATGTCAGAATTCCAAAGCCTGTCTATGTGCATCATTAATTATTTTTTCAAAGCCCATTCAAATAAAATATAAAACTTGACATGGGTACTTGTACATTTCTCAGTACAACTGCATTTCTTACTATTATTTTTTAGAAAGCTAACTGGTTTATTGTTCATTGTATATTTCATGTATAATTAAGACATTTTCAAACCCCAGTCATTTTGGCCCAAAAAGAAAACTAAAAGCCTGTCGTTACGAATAAAAAAATTTCTATGGTCACTTTTTTACTGACCCGGTCATCCCCATAAATAATGAACCGTCCCTAATAATAGACTGCCAGCAGTTTCCCCTCCCCCAACACACACACACACAAGCTGATTTCTGAATTACATATAAACAATTACAAATCAATAACAGACTGTAAAATTTTCATTATTCCTTGAATTCCTGTTTCTGAGAGACAGAAAATACTGATTGTTTTTTTACATGTACCTGTTCATGCTCAAATTTGTTAATCCAACAAGATATTTGAAATTGGACTTGGCATTTGCGATTTGTGGCTATCTGTTGCATTATTCAAGAATTTGTTAGCATACCAGGCAATTTGTGATTGTAAATACAGTCAAACCTCTCTACAGAGGCCACCTTCGGACAGACCTTTCTGGCCGTTGTAGAGAGGTGGCCGTTATGGGAGGTTATCAATTACATGTAGAGGATTTGAATGAGTGAATGAGAAGGTGGGACAAGAAAACATGGGCCGTCGTAGAGAGGTGGCCGTTATGGGGGTGGTTATCAATTAGAGGATTTGAGTGAGTGAATGAGAAGGCGTGACAAGAAAACATGGGAGTAGTACTGTAGCTCTTCCAGACCTCTATTTTTATTGGCCCCGTAGTACTGTAGCTTCTATTGTGTTTAGGTCTAGGGCTATTGTTTCTGTTGTTTAACCTATTGTTTCGTTAACCAATCACTGAGCTTGTTTAGAAAGGTACAGCCTCTCCCAAACATGGCTGTTGTAGAGAGGTGGCCGTTATGGGGAGGTTATCAATTAGAGGATTTGAGTGAGTGAATGAGAAGGCGTGACAAGTAAACATGGCCGTTGTAGAGAGGTGGCCATTATGGGAAGGTTATCAATTATTAGGGGATTTGAGTGAGTGAATGAGAAGGCGTGACAAGAAAACATGGCTGTTGTAGAGAGGTGGCCGTTATGGGGAGGTTATCAATTAGAGCATTTCAGTGAGTGAATGAGAAGGCGTGACAAGAAAACATGGCCGTTGTAGAGAGGTGGCCGTTATGGGTAGGTTATCAATTATTAGGGAGGGACCATTAGAAAAGTGATGGGGGGGGGGGGGGGTGGGGCAAAAGCAAAAAAAAAAATGCTGCTCCAAATAGTAAAGTAATTCTAACAAAATTAAGATTGTGGTGTCCAAAAGTTATTTTTAATGGCTTAGGTATGAAACAATATCTTGAAAATTATTTAAAACCAAAAAAATGGACTTATTTGAGAGAACATACCGAAATATTACAAACAACATCTATAAATAACTCCTTTCGAATAAGTACAGGTATTAGGAGACCGAGACATGTTTTCATTTGGGTTGTTCCCGAAGCAAGTTATAGTAATCAGGAACAAAATATATTTACTTTCAAAACATTTAGAATTGGAGCAAATAATCGATATTTTTCTGGAACACATTTGGTAATAAATAATAGCATCCAATATCCTCAATTATAATTGACATCAGATGAGGAGTCAAGACTTTACAGAGCTTTGTTGTCCTACAGTTCCACTTACAATGACTTTTTAAGCGGAACAATAATAGACCGAGCAAATTTCAGAAATCTTTTTGGAATTATATACTTTAATCTTAGAAACCAAGAAGAAGATGTAAAAGATGGTGTAGTTTCACTTACTTTTAATTATGAATTAAACGGAGCAAATCCAACAAATTATAGATTAAATGCTTTGGTTTTACATGAAAAAGAAATAGAGTTATACACATCATCTGGAAAATTATTAATAAAAGCGTAAATCTAATTAAAATTATATTTTATAAAATAAAAATGGCAACAACGTATTATGCACATGGATTAAATTTGTCTCAAGGGCAATTTGTCTCAAGAACAATTATTATTAAGGAAAAAAAATTCCCACGCATTATCGCAAAAAAAAATCTGCCCAAGGACAATTAAAAAATAAACTATTAAAAAATATATATTCCAGCCATCGAGTGAAAAATAAAAGATTTCCACCTTGGGTGGACAAAAAAAAAAAATTCTTGCCTCTCCCAAAGTTCCCACCTCCACCCCCCCCCCCCCCCCCCCCCCGCCCATCACTTTTCTAATGGTCCCTCCCTTAGAGGATTTGAGTGAGTGAATGAGAAAGCGTGACAAGAAAACATGGCCGTTGTAGAGAGGGGGTCCGTTATGGGGAGGTTATCAATTATTAGAGGATTTGAGTGAGTGAATGAGAAGGCGTGACAAGAAAACATGGCTGTTGTAGAGGTTCTAATGTAGTTAATTTCTTTCTTCATTGCTGTCTGTTGATTTGTACTGCAATCAAGAAAATAGTCAAAGTGAGAGAACCCAGCTCTCAAAAACTTGTCAAAGTTGGCAAATTGGTAGGTCAAAGGACCCATCACAGTGGCTTTCTTCAAATTCTTTTCCCCTGCTGTCTGCACTTCTTGCAGCTACCATATTTGTTTGTGTGCTTGCATAAGTCTCGCTCTAAAAATACATTTTAGGAAAAGAAAGAGACTGCTGGCGGTTTACAAGTAAACTAGTAATAATTATGTTAAAATCACTTTACAACTGGTCTGTACAGTTACAGCCGTTTTCACTGCAGCATGCAGACCCAGGTCTTTCAAACCATAATTCACTGGCTATGATTTGCCCATCATGGTCTGCCCATGATCAGATATAATTCTGTGAAGGAAATTCACACATAAACTGAGTTCACAGAGCAAAGTTTATACTGACTAACTGAAATATATAATAAAAAACATCCATAAATATCTCCTTGGGGTACGCAGAACCGTTTATGCCAAGCATGATTCACCAGTTATGATGCACCTGTCCTGATTCGCCCATCATTATTTGCTCATTGTCAGAAAAATTATAATGTTAAAAGAAAATTCACAGTTTTTGTGCTTTGTGGATGTTTCTATTTCAGGAAGTATTTTCTTTTTGAACACATTTTATGGGTGAATTCCTTCACCACTGTCTTATCTTGACCAAATCATTCCAGGCCATGCATAGCCAGCGAACAGTCTGGGCTGAAATGACCATTTTGATTGGCACATGTACAGTTATGTACAGAAAATTATTATACATTTACATGCAAATCAACTAGCTCCAGTTGTTTAACCCTCTCACTGCCAGAGTCAATAAATGAAGACATGTAAAGAAGACATGCAAAGTAATCCTAAGGTGTGACCATGGCATGGTACCATTTTGTTTTTCAATATTATTTTTACAAAATGGAATTTGTGATTTTTCTAGAATTTTGATTTTTGGCACTCTTGGGAGTTAAAGAGTTAAAATATGATCTTAAAGGGGCAGTGTCATGGAGAGTTTGGCCTTTTTTGGTCAAAGCTATGCTACAATACCTTTACTTACTTACAAAATAATACTAAAACACCAAGAACAAGAAATCAAACAATTGTAGCCTGCGTAACAGGTGTCGGGGAGAGAGATAAAGGAGGCCTACAATGAAGACCCCCATTTGTTCATTTCTGTGGATGCTGGCGGCCGCAAACTCTGATTGGCTCATTCGTGCTGTGTGGTAAACATAGTAAATTTCTGCGTAAAGTTATCCATGCATAAAAGTGCGTGCTAGTTTCTGATTGGTGGATGTATTGACAGTTGACATAATTCAATTACTAGGAAATCGGTGGGCAAAATGGCCGGTTCTTATAGCAGGCATTCCTTCCCTTCTCCTTTTTCCTGCCCCCTCCCCCATCCCCGTTTACACCAGCCACGCAGGCTAACCAATTCTTGAAAGAGAAACAAATCATGATATGTTGTAGTCTATTTTGGAAATTAAAATGTGAGAACTTGAAAAACAAGTTATTCTATAGATAATTTTTTTCAAGTTGCACTTCATTCAGATCCAGTAATTGTCTGTGACTAAAGACACTCATCAGCCAGCTAAAACAGCATGATAAATTTATCACAAAGCAGGACCATTGTTTTTTGGTTTCTGTTAATAAAAAACCTGTTTTGTTTTTTGAAATGAAAAAATCCTTGTGACACTGCCACTTTAATCCAGAATTAGAGTAATTATTAACCAATGTCTTCGTTCCTCATGGTTAAAAGTGTTTTTGCTTTTCATGAAGGGGTTAATGTCTAGGTTTAATCATTTAGTGCTTTGTGCTCCATTTTCAGTGCTATTTTAGCTTTAGAAGACATAAACATATATTAACTACATTGAAAACATTGAATTTAGATGAGAGAAAAATATAATTTTAGATATCAGAATGTACCTGTAGAAATTGCTGTTCTTTAAAGACTTGTATAGGACAGTCAGGTTGTCACTTTATTGTTTAATGACAACAAGTTGACAGAATGAGTAAATTTGTATTTTGCTCAAAATTAAGAGTACTTTTCATTCATATACATGTGTATTTTTACTCAATACCTTGAGTTGTATTTAAACTCACTGTCTGAGTAAGTTTTTATTTTACTCAAAACATAGAGTACTATTTACTCATTTATTGAGTAAATGACTAGTTTACTCAAAATAAAGAGTCAGTATGGATGCATTTCTCTTGAGTAGTTTTACCTCTAAATTGAGTTAATTGTACTCAATAGCTGAGTACTTTTACTCATACTGCTGAGTAAGTTAACTCAATCTGAGTAAACTTACTCAAACCCATGAGTATTAATTACTCAACATGTCTGCTACAATTTACTCAATGTAATGAGTCACTGTGGATGCAACGATTTACTCAGTATTTTGAGTTCAGTTTACTCGGCTTTTTTTGCTGTGTATAACAGCAGGGCCAAATAATGGTAATCAAGATTGTACTACAACTAATGGTCATACATTTATAAAACAAATACAAGTTGTATGCAATGGGATAACAGTTTATAATAACTCAAGAGCTAATGAAACATCAAACGTACTTTCCCTCTTAAAATATACAAAAAGTTATGCAGATACAATTGGAAAAGATCAATTTTTATATTTAGATTCATCCACAGGAACAACAGAAGCACGACCAGCTCAAGCGCTATATAATGAAGGTTTTGCTAGAAGAAAAATTTTGACAGATGCTGCAGCTGTTAACAAAATATCAATTCCTCTAAATTTATACAGTTATTTTGCAGCTTTCAAAAATAACCTTCACCCAAATATTAAGACACATCTTCTTATAGAACTTGAAAACGACAACAATATAATTTTCAGAAAAAATGCTGCTCCAAATAGTAAAGTAATTCTAACAAAATTAAGATTGTGGTGTCCAAAAATTATTTTTAATGGCTTAGGTATGAAACAATATCTTGAAAATTATTTAAAACCAAAAAAATGGACTTATTTGAGAGAACATACCGAAATATTACAAACAACATCTATAAATAACTCCTTTCGAATAAGTACAGGTATTAGGAGACCGAGACATGTTTTCATTTGGGTTGTTCCCGAAGCAAGTTATAGTAATCAGGAACAAAATATATTTACTTTCAAAACATTTAGAATTGGAGCAAATAATCGATATTTTTCTAGAGCACATTTGGTAATAAATAATAGCATCCAATATCCTCAATTAGAATTGACATCAGATGAGGAGTCAAGACTTTACAGAGCTTTGTTGTCCTACAGTTCCGCTTACAATGACTTTTTAAGCGGAACAATAATAGACCGAGCAAATTTCAGAAATCTTTTTGGAATAATATACTTTAATCTTAGAAACCAAGAAGAAGATGTAAAAGATGGTGTAGTTTCACTTACTTTTAATTATGAATTAAACGGAGCAAATCCAACAAATTATAGATTAAATGCTTTAGTTTTACATGAAAAAGAAATAGAGTTATACAAATCATCTGGAAAATTATTAATAAAAGCGTAAATCTAATTAAAATTATATTTTATAAAATAAAAATGGCAACAACGTATTATTCACATGGATTAAATTTGTCTCAAGGACAATTACAAAAGTTAAAAAAAGCATATGACGATAATTCAGAAATTACGATAAGGTTAAGTAAGAATCATTTAAAAGGGTCAGATGAGTTGATGTTGACAAAAACCCAGATTAATAAAATTAATCAAGCGCTAAAAAACGGTACCGGTACCGATATCAAAATATCTAAAACACAAATTCGTAAAGCGATAATAAAAGGTGGAAGTTTGTGGACTTCTTTGTTGTCACTCGGTACAAAGTTGTTACCTTTTGCTACAAAAGCAGCTACAAAAGTAGTACCTCATTTAGCTACAGGAGCGCTAAGCGCTTTGGGAAGTCTTGGAATCGATAAGATTTTTGGTAAAGGAATTACGATACCGTTTAATTTTCTTCCTCAACTTGCAAAATGAAAAGAATTAACACAAGGACAAATAAATTTATTGAAAAAAGGTATGCAAAGCGGTAGTGGTATAACATTTAAACCTACTAAAAGACAGATAAATGGAGGATTTTTAGGAACACTTGCTGCCATCAGAATTCCTATGGCTATCGAATTAGCTTCTAAACTTTTTGGAAAAGGATTAGCGGTATCGCCAAGCCCTGCAAGAGATGGCGGAGGATTACAAGTACCAAAACCCGTTGGTGGAAAAGGATTACAGATTTCTCCGAAACCATATGGAGAGCACGCCTTCGCCCCATATATTCCTCCACCTTTTTACGGATCATGGGGTGAAAAAAACCCAAATTTAAAGATATACCGCTAAGTAATTTTGACCTCCTTGGATGGAGAAATTATTTAAAAATACCTGATTTCAAAGGTATTTTTTCAAGAGACCAAACGGTAAATCATATACATAAAACAGGTTGTTGTATAATTAATCTTGATGATAAGATGAGGAACGGTACACATTGGGTAGCAACATTTGTGAAAAATAAAAATGTTATATATTATTTTGATTCATTTTGTTTACCACCACCAACTAATAACTTACGTAATAACCTACGTAATAACTTACGTATGGAATATCAATATAGTATCGGTTACCCGTTTCAAGCTATAAAATCAGTAAGATGTGGTTATTATTGTTTATATTTTCTTGATAATATTTACAAAAAATCATTTTATGATTGCTTAAGTAAATTCAAAATTGATAATCAAAACTATAATGAAAAATTTATTAAAAAATATTTTATGTAATTAAAATTAAAAGTTTTTATTATACAGATCGTATAATAAAATGGACCCGTTAACACAAAACACGTTTTGTGTCAAGGAAAAAATAAAAACCGGCTGTACTGAACCATCCGGTTATATGACAGCCAAAAATGGTAGGCCTATGTTTTGGTGCACTTGTGCTAATTGCGGTATAAAGAAAACCCGTTTCGTTAAGAGTTCGGGAAACTAGTTCGGCCCACCTCGGGGGCGGGCTTTGGCGAAATGGCTATGGAAGGTCTGACGATGCATGCGTTACCTTGGTTAGGAAAGAAAGCTGTTGAAATGGGTCGTTATGGGGAAAGTGAGCTGCTGAGAAAACCTAGTTTACAAAAGAAGGCTGTTAATTTCGCTCTTGACAAAGCAAAACCGTTCATTGAAAATACTGCCTCTCAAATGCTGAATCAGCTAAGTACTAAGATTAGACCCGATAAAAAATATAAAACGGATCGAGCTGATTTAGATGGTGGTAAATTAGATGTTCATTCATTAATAGGAAAGCTACCAAGACCAAAGAAAGGATTCACTCCTGGGAAATATAAGTATATGGGGCTTTATAATCGTCTGGATAAACAGTTAGATTACGATGATGAAACGGGAGAAATTCAAGAATGGTATGAGCAACCGTATAACAAAGTGCATGAAATATCAGCTCGGCATGACGTTTGTTATGATCGCGTTAAAACAGGTAAAACCAACAAGGGAGATTGTGACCGGCAGATGGTTTCTGAACTTGATCAGATTCCCTACGGAGAAATGCCAAAATGGGGGCAAGTGGCGAGGTTTATTATCAACACGAAGCAAAAGCTTGGATTGGGAAACGGATAAAGCCGCCGAGTAGTAACGTAGAGACGTGGCAAGAAAAACTTGCAGATGAGCTGCATAAACCCATAAGACGAAAGTTTACTCGGCGGCGCGTTATTGTAAACGGAATCGATGAAATATGGTGCTCCGATCTTGTCGAGATGCAGAAATATAGTAAGTGGAATAAGGGATATCGATATCTTCTCATGGTGTTAGATGTTTTCAGTAAATACGGTTGGATTGTGCCGCTGAAGAATAAAAAGGGAGAGAGTGTCACAGAAGCGTTCAAAACAATATTCAAGGAAGGAAGAAAACCGAAAATGCTGTGGGTGGATAAGGGAAAAGAGTATTACAACAAGAATATGAAAGAACTGTTGGATAAAAATAAGATACATCTATATTCGACAGAGAATGAAGAAAAATCTAGTGTTTGTAAAAGATGGAACCGTACGATAAAAAACAAAATGTTTAAACAATTTACCGTTCAAAACAATACAAAATATTTTGACACGTTGCCGAGGCTTGTGGCAGAATACAATAATTCAAAACACCGAAGCATCGGTATGACACCTGTGGAAGCGTCGAAGAAAAAGAACGAAAGTGCTGTTTACTTAAATCTCTACGGTAAGATGAAACGTACACAACCTCGACGATCGAAATTTAAAGTTGGGGATAAAGTTCGAATATCAAAATACAAACGCCCTGTTTTCGATAAAGGTTACACACCAAATTGGACTGAAGAGATTTTTACCGTCGATAAGATTCAATACACTAACCCTATAACTTATAAACTGAAAGATGAGCTTGGTGAGGAGATAACGGGTTCTTTTTATGAGCCAGAGCTGCAGAAGGCTAAGCAGACAATCTTTCGTATTGAGAAGGTGATTCGGCGAGATGCTCGAAAAGGTAAGGCGTTAGTGAAGTGGAGCGGTTACCCAGAAAAAGTCAACCAATGGGTAGATTTTTCAGACCTAAAAGATCTGTTAAAGCAAGCTTTTTTTCATTTCACGTTCATGAAATGAAAATTAAAAATGGTATTAAAAAAATCTTGAGCATGATGTAGTTAAGATGGATTCACAAACTGTTCAACAGCTTAGGACAATTGCGCGGGAATATGGATTAAAAGGTTATTCACGTTTGAGGAAGGCGGAGCTGATCAACCTTATCGAAGAGTATTTGAGCAAGCGAGCACCACCACCTCCCCCACCACGCGGTATCGTTAATTTTATAGATGAACCTTCACCACAACCGTCCCGAAGAAGAAGAAGAAAAAGACAACCCTCTCAATCTCCACAACCTTTAGACCGTAAAGAAGAAGATACTCATCAATCAGACATGCCATTAGGCAATGAACGTAAACGACAAAAGAAGAGACAAAAGACCCGTAAAACAAAGAAGAAGGATAAGACCGTAGATAGTAGTTCTGTTACTAGATCTGAAAGATCTGAAGATGAACAAATTTCGACAAATAATAAGAAGAGACAAAAGAAACTAAAGAGGGAGGCTGCCCGTCTAACAAAGAAAATCAACCGTGCACAAAACAAACGTGGCGCACTCTTCTTACAAGAAAAACTAAACCAAGTTTTAAAAAAGATCGATAATTACAGATTACCATATGAGATAACCAAGATAGGTGAGAATACAAGTAATAAGTTCAAATCGTTTTTCGACATATTCAAAGTTAAAATAGTAAACCCTCGTGAAATATTCGATATTGATAAATTACTGTTAGAAATAGGGCTCAGAGTAATAAAAGAGAGAGGGTTACAAAACGGTGACAAGATTCGATGGATACTTAGTCACACGAGTTGGCAAAAACCGGTCAGTACAAAACGAATCACAATCACAGATCAGCTTGGGACGGATCTGGTCGAAGAGATAGCTAGATTAATTGAGTACAAGGATGTGCCGCTCCCCGAGGTCAAAATAGAAATTCAGTCGATAAAGGTTCCCCGGGGTAAGGGTCGATTACATGTGACAAAATTAATTGACAGCACCAAAAAGAGTATAATCACAATCAAAAATAATGACTCAACCTGTCTTGCGCGATCAATAGTGACGGCTCTCGCAAACATAAATAAATGTAGATGGACAAAATCAAAGTTGAAAAACGGGTTCAATAACTCGAGAAAACTGCAGAAAGACGAAGCTATCAAACTTCATGAAGAAGCTGGAGTTGAAATTAATGAGGAAACTGGTTCAGATCTGGAAGATGTAAAGAGATTCGCGGAACATCTTAAGGTTCAGATAAACATTGTAGACGGTGATCAGTTCAATGATCTGATTTTCACTACTGAAAATGAGTACGATGGACAGATGATATACCTTTACAAAAACAAAAACCACTTCGACGTTATCACAAGTATGCCGGCGTTCTTGAGTAAAGATTATTATTGTCACACCTGCAAAAAATCATATACAAAACGCGATTGCCATAGATGCCCCGCAAAGTGTACAGCATGCTTTAAGTACTTTCCACACGGAGTGAAAAAGTGCTCTAAACCACCAATTCCATGTGATAAGTGCAATAGGTCTTTCTTTGGAGTAGAGTGTTTTCTGGAGCATCAACGTGAACGATCCTTAGGGATTAAAAACGATACTGTGTGTAAAAAAGTAGGTAAATGTTTGAAATGCGAGCGTACAGTTTCAACTTCTGAAACTGGTGACCTAAAGAATCACATCTGCGGATATTCGGAGTGTTATAATTGTGGGAAGTACTGTGATATGAATGAACAGCTTTGTTACATGTCTAAAACGAAATGTAAGGGTGGGAAATGTCAAGGTTACGGATGTAGTCCTGAAGATATGTGTTATTCTTGTGAGACAAGAACTGATAAATACATTTTCTATGATTTCGAAGCAGTTCAGGAGACCGGTGTTCATGAGGTCAATTTAGTCGTCTGTCACGATTTTTATGGAAATAAAAACATATTTGAAACGCTCGACGAATTTTGTAAATTTATTTTTAACAATGACCATGAAGGGTATACCTTCATAGCTCACAATGCAAAAAGTTACGATGCTCAGTTTATTCGAAATTGGTACATAGAGAACAGAGTGAAACCTGATATTATTTACAACGGAACAAAGATTATGTCTATGAAGGCTGAGGGTGTTAGATTTATTGATTCTTTGAACTTTATCGCTGGTCCACTACACTGGAAAATTTGGACCATTTACAGACTTCATAAAATGTCTATAAATCTTGAATTTACAGACTAGGTACTCTCACCTGTTAAAAACAAAATCTCTATAAATTCTTTTGACAGACATTTTGTATAGTTTTATTGTCTTGTTCTTTATAAAATGTTTGTGAAATGTTTATAAATCCTAGGAGCTGTAATGAGAGGAAAGACTTTCAATTTACAGACGTTACAAAATCTGCCAACAATGTTTGTAAATCTGCTGTTTACAAAGATTTCATAATGCCTAGACTTCTAATATAAAATGTCTGTAAATTGCACTGCGTAATTTTAATGTTAATTCAGTTACCAAATCTCTGTAAATTAATGTGGTCCCCAAGCGGAACATCTAATGACAAACGGGGAATTATAAAATCTCTGTAAATTGACACAAACAAACATAATCTTTCTCCGAATCGTCTAAATAGAATTTTTAAAGCTACATCCAGTGTTCACTCACATAATCTAAGAAATTCAAAATACAACCTTTTCGTTCCTAGACCGAGTACTGAAGCAGGCAAACGAAGTTTTCAATATCACGGTTCTGTTCTCTGGAACAGCTTGCCTTTAAGCGCTAAGATGTAGCCCACTCTTAGCTCTTTTAAATCATGCATTAAAGCGCCATGAAACATGTGTGATATGTGCGCTATATAAGTCTCTGTATTATTATTATTATTATTATTATTATTCATAAAGAATACTTTTTATAGTTTTTAGTATAATCCCGTATAGATAATGAATTTAGTTAGATAACTTGATTTTGTTAAGTCATTAATCTATTGTCGTTTAAGGCTCGACGGAAGAATATGTATTATGAATTGACAACGCGTAATATAAATAAAGTTTACCTACCTAACGGGGCATTATAAAATCTCTGTAAATTGACACAAACGGGGCATTATAAAATCTCTGTAAATTGACGCAAACGGGGCATTATAAAATCTCTGTAAATTGACGCAAACGGGGCATTATAAAATCTCCGTAAATTGACGCAAACGGGGCACTATAAAATCTCTGTAAATTGACGCAAACGGGGCATCATAAAATCTCTGTAAATTGACGCAAACGGGGCATTATAAAATCTCCGTAAATTGACGCAAACGGGGCACTATAAAATCTCTGTAAATTGACGCAAACGGGGCATCATAAAATCTCTGTAAATTGACGCAAACGGGGCACTATAAAATCTCTGTAAATTGACGCAAGCGGGGCATTATAAAATCTGTAAATTGACGCAAATGGGGCATTATAAAATCTCCGTAAATTGACGCAAACGGGGCATCATAAAATCTCTGTAAATTGACGCAAGCGGGGCATTAAAAAATCTCTGCAAATTGACGCAAAGAATAAAACTGACTAATTTTGTTTAGCAGAGTAGGCATTTTACTCGATATTTTGAGTTAGTTTACTTAAAATTTAACTTAAATATTGAATTCAACATAGTGAGTTGAAACAACTCCTTAGTTTGAGAAAATCAAGTGAAAGTCACTTTTACTCAAACATACGATTAAAAACTTACTCACTGCAGTGAGTCAGTGCTTCTCACTCAAATTAAAAATATGAGTTAATTCTTAACCCAATAAAGTGAGTTGATACAACTATTTTGAGTGAACAGGGGGTGCAACAGTCCGACATCTACTCAAACGTGAAAGCACACACATAAGAGATTGCGAGGGTCCTAAAGGGGTAAAATGGGAACTGGAATTGGCCTGTTTTTGCCCTGGGAAATGGGATTTGAGTCACTGGGACTGGGATTTGCTCACTGGGAATGGAAAAAAACGTCGTAATTGGAATGGGACAGTTGTCATTAAGCATGTCCAGTCAATGCTTAACTGGTCTTAACTAGTCTAACTAATTCCCTTAGTGAAACAAAAGAAACGGAAAACTGATCCTTACGGCAGAAAAACAGAAGCAGAATCAGAAGCAAATAAAATAAATAAAATAAAAGTGGAATATAATACGTAGTGCCCAATATTTCGCTTTGCAAAACAAAGCTTCTTCAGGGGCTAGCACTATAAATGATTACAACTATAAAACCGTTATACAAGTGGTTTTGAAAAACCTAAAGGATAACAAATACAATGAATATGATTGGTGAAGGGTTTGACGGGTGATAAACTAAACTGACTAGTGATGAAAAAGTTAATGAACTTCGTCGCGTCTGTTGATTCCAAGTGGTTCTAACGTCTGGAGTTTGTCTATGCGAAATGCTTCACGCACTTTTCGTACAGAGTCTCTGCTATTACGTATTAATTACAGTGGTATAAGTTGCATATCATTACAGGCGCGGATCCAGGAATTTTTTTTGTGGGGTGGCTACGGGTATTTGCTTAAGTCTATAGAACTTTTTATTGTTGCAATTAAAAAGAAAACTGTTAAAACCGACGGTCTAAAGGGGGGGGGGGGGGGGGTTTGGGGGTGGCTAGCCACCCAATCCACCTCCCTGTATCCGCCCCTGTCTTAGTAGAGTGGCCTGGTAGATTAAAGTGTTCTGATATAGGAGTAGGGCAGCTGAGGTGATGTCGATTCTCTACAGAGCGGCGATCTTCACCAAAGCGTTCATTTATATTAGTTTGCGTTTTGTTTCTCCGATGTATTGACACGGTATATTACGTTTAAAACAATTTTTACATTGGATCATATAGATCAGGTTTTTAGAATTACATGTTATGTGATTATTAATATAACGTTCCTCTTTAGTAGTAAAAAGTGTATTTCTTTTGGCCTTGTTGAATAAACTGACAGGTCAAACAGCGTGGGTGGTTGCATCTGTAAGCTCCTGCTGGAGGCACCGATCTGATCTCTCTCGCTGGTTGGTTTCCTTAGTTTAGTTTGTAGTAGTTTAGAACCACTTGGAATCAACAGACAGGACGAACTTCGTTAACTTTCTCATCACTAGTCAGTTTAGTTTATCATCCGTCAAACCCTTCACCAATCATATTCATTGTTTTTGTTATTCTTTAGTTTTTTCAAAACCACTTGTACAACGGTTTTACAGTTGTAATCATTTATAATGCTAGCCCGTAAAGAAGCTTTGTTTTGCAAAGCGAAATATTGGGCACTTTTATATTCCACTTTTATTTTATTTGCTTCAGTGAGTGTTCTGTTTTTCTACCGTAAGGATCAGTTTGCCGTTTCTTTTGTTTCACTTCAAGTATTAATACTGATCTAGGTCTGGAAACCCAAATCCGGCCATTCTCAACGGTTTGTTTCAGTGATCGTGCATTCTGTTTCTTTTTAATTCCCTTAGTTTAGCAAACATCAGAAAACTGTTAAAAGTGCCTATTTTACGGCCAATTCTACGATAGGAATATGAGAATATTTTATTTTTTCACTTGTCTTGCGGTCACCTGATATGCGGATGTGAATAGAAAAGAGTTGGTATGAAAAACACTGGTATTTTTCCAGAATTCTGCGAGTGGGAATTTGGACGCTGGGAAATGGGATTGGCATTCCCCAACCCCACCCCCCACCCCCCCCCCCCCCCAACCTTCCACCAATCAGGACCCTCGAATGCCGCTTCGCGAGCGAGAGCGGGAAAAAAACGTATCTTTCAAAGAAAAGATAATATTTCAAAATACAAGACAGATCAGAGTTCAACGGCGGTATTACTGTTGTATGAGATATGTGTCTTATATACCATCTTTACTTCACATGTCAATAGATGACGCAGCATTTTAATATTTTAGCCTTGCCTAAACAGCTCTTGAAAGAGGTGTTTTTAAAGCCTGGATTTACCTGGAACGGAAATAGGAATGATTTCCGAAGAACGAGAGATTAAAAAAAATGCATTGAAAAAGCCGTATGTGAGCTCGAAAAATAATAATGGTCAATACAATGTAAAATACAATAATCTTACAGTAAATCAAAGGCAATCGAAGGCAATCTTCCGCTTGGTCGCTCGGCCGAGAGGTCTTGGGTGCGAATTGATCATGCGCAAGCGAGTCATTCCCGCCGGGCAGTTCGTGTTGGCGCTTCTTTTAACGAACTCCCATGTTTAATATTACTCGCTTATTACTGTCTTGCTGCTCGCTTTCAGCGCTCAAAACTTCACTTGCTTTGAAAAGAAAACTTGTAATTTGAGCCTTTTTCTCGTTTCACGTTTTCTGAATAAGCTGCATGCAATGTTTTTACAAAATATCAACGATCGCTATGCATTCGATTGCTTCCAACCTACATGTACATCCATCGTCAAGTCAAGTTGGCTAGTTGTCAATAAATGCTACACCAATTCAAGCGCTCTATCTTGCTGCCCTTGTGATCCCAAAGGTAAGTAAGCTTACGTTAAAAATGTAAACCAGTTTAAATATTATTTTTGGCTACCTGTACTGAAGATTTTCTACGAATTTCAGGGTTCTGTCTTGGTGACTGTACGGGCTCACTTCGCAAGGGTTTGTTTAGTCTTTTGTTTTAGTCCGTGTGTATTGGTACACCAGAACAGAACCAATTTCAGCCAATAAGCTTATAAGAAACTAAAACTTGAATTTTAATATTTCTTTCAATCTTGCAATTCTGTTCAAGTGATGTTGATTTTTAACATGAAGTACCTGTACAGTATTATTTTCTTCTTCTTTGCTGGGGCCTTTGGTCGTCCATGCTTAGGAAACCATACTTTACTGTAGGCCATAAGACCACTGACTTGTTATGTACACATGCTAAATTGTTTTGAGGTAAAACCTTTGGAAAAGGCGAACATTGCCCAGTTAATCAGTACCAAAAATGACAATAGTCAGTTCAAGGACGTACAGTATACAAAACATGGACCCAGGTACATGGACCACCTTTAATTTTCATCAGTTTTAATATGGTATATTTTTTCTGAATTTTTCTGTCATTATTATAAAGGATGGACTGGGGACAGGGTATAAAACACAGTCTTCAGTTTAAATAAATATGACATTCAACTTCAAGCAGCCACGTCAAGACACAAGTACTGTAGAACAAGAAGGACTGGACCCAAGGTACTATAATTGTGGGATGCAGACAATCCCATGTGCTTTTCTTTTGGATTTGTTGTGCATGTGCTGTCAAGAAAATGCTGATAGGCCTGGTGGAGTATAAAAAAACACATGTGCAAGCAACCATACTTATGAAAAGACAGTGTCAGATCAAGATAAAGATTGGTTTGTTTGTTATTACTTCTACAATGTAGATGCTTTGTGGATACTTGTGAAGAGCACTGTTTAAGGTTTGATCATAGCCTCACCTTCCCCTTCCCTCACCGAGAACTCAAACTGAAAACACTGCTCTTCGCGAGTATTCATGAAGCACCTACATGTAGAAACAATGAAAACAATTACATGTAGTATGGTGGCTTTGGCATGTGTTTCTTTATACTCCACTAGACTTTCGTTTTAACCGAATCCAAAAGAAAAGCACATGGGATTGTCTGCATGTCATAATACATGTAATAGCACACTGTACAGTGTAGCTTGGGACTTGGCCCAGTCCTTCTTGTTCTACATGCATCAAAGGAAATCTGTGAGGAGAGCACTAAAACTTCACATCATTGCTCGCCTCCTGCCCCAACAGTACCGGCCAAGAATCGGAATGCATACATTGTATAAAATGCAATGTTGGCAAAAGGGTAAAATAGTAGGGAGTTAAATACCAATTGATGTTGAATGTCATATTTATTAAAACTTAAGACTGTGTTTTATAGCCTGTCCCCAGTCCACAGTCCATCCTTAAATTGACAAAAATTAGGGGTGGTCTATCAGATTGTCCATGGACCCGGGTCCATGTTTGGTAAACGTCCTCAGTTCAGTGTATTTTTTAGTATGATTATAATACATGTACAGCTGTAGTTCACAAATGTCATATCAGATGGCTCTTTGTAAAGAGAAAGGCCCACCAGAAAAGAAGGCAATTTTAATTTGTTGCTGTACATGTATGTTGATTGATCATGTAGCTGTTGCATCTTCACTTATTTTTTTTTCTTTAGTCTGTGTGAGATACATGGAATGTTTGCTAATGAGGATAAAACAAAAATAGAATCAAGGATAGTTTTAAGCACAACATAGGCTGTGCTTCAAATCTACATTATTGGTGCCAGCTTATAAGTTTTGTGAAAAGCTACATGTTTGTACACTTTCTGATCACCCAAGGTCAAAAGTGATATGCTACGGGCCACTGTGTGTTGCTAGAGCACAGCCCAACGATGCAAAATTTTACCTTTGGACAACCAGGAAATCTTTGTTTTTGCACCAAACTTATACTGTATGCTGAGCACCCCAGATTTCAAGTGCTTGGAGATTTCGGGCTCCCAACTATTTTTCTTAGAGCACAGCCTTGATTGTCTAATACTTGTACAGGTGTACATGTATGTAGTCAAAGTTTATAGTTTTTGATCTAAATGGTGACTATTTCCTTTATTTCTTAGAAAACTGAGTGACAAAACTACAGTACTAAAACACGCAGTAATGAAAAAGATGTACAGTGTACATGTACAATTGTAGAATGGTCTGAGCCAGAGGTATGTGTATACTATCTTTCATCTTGCAGCAATGGAACTTGTTGATTAATTTTATTTTGACTAACCCCCAGCCTGATACATGTACACTGTATTGCAAGTTACAATGCATTGCATCGCCATGGGAATTCCTCTTGATTTTTAACTTTCCCATGCATGTAAGAGTGCATGTGGGCATCATAGACACCAATATTACTGTACATGTAACGTCTGCTTATGGACTCCACCTGTCTCTTTGAGGATAGATTCTGCATTCATGGTCTCAATAGCACAACCCAGAGTAGACTTTAAACTATGCAGGAGTTGTGTGACTCTGTGTTGTGTTTATACATGTACAGGAGCATAATTTGCACTGTTCTTGCATGTATAATTATGATAGACACATGAACATAAAGCAGTTGGTTTCAAATGAAACTATGATAATGAATTGGTGGGGGAGTGAAACAAAATGTTAGTGTTATCAGCCTTGTTGAAAAAGTAAATTGCCACCATATATGTATAAAAAGATTAAAAAGGTAATGTTTTTTAGTGCTAGTCCTCAAAACATCAGCCTTAATTTACTGTACATTGTGTGTATCAACAATTCAGTTGATCAAACTAATCTACACGTAAACAATGAAACAACTGACATTATTCTTCTAACAATTTTTTTTTCTAATTACAAAACAGAACAACAGGGTACACTCTAGAAGAAGATACATGTACATTGTAGTGATGATTGCAGTGACACTGTGCATGACAACACGCAAGTATGTTGTTATGAATTAAGCCCTGAATAAAGAAATAAACAAACAAACAAACAAACACATGCACAAGCAACCATACTGATGAATAGTGTCAGAACAAGATAAAAATTGGTTTTGTTTGTTATTATTTCTTGATGCTTTGTGGTTACTCGCGAAGTGCGGTGTTTAAGGTTCGAACGTACATGTGTAGCCTCACCTTCCCCCCTCCCTCCCCCTTCCCTTACTCACTACATTGTACATATTACCAGCAGGAACACTGGGAAACTAACACACTTTAATAAAAGTGAAACAGGAAAACTAATTTATAAATTTTTGAGGGCTTGAGCATTTGCACTGACTTGCTGATATTTGAAGTCCTGGGTCAATCAGTTTTTACTTCCCAAGTTGTTTAAGTGTTCACTTTACCCTTGCAGTGCCTCGTTGCACATTAGGAGTAAATGAGTACTGCCACATTACCAGACAACATGCAGAGTCTTATTTGTGATAACGGCATTCCAACCAGAGGAGTAACAGCGTATTTAGAGTGTGCAGAATTCCTCTGGCTTTTGTTTCAATTCATTATTTTTGTGTTATGATGCTCTGTTTTCTTAACTTAATGATAACCAATAAATTATGACTCCCTGTACATAGATTAATAGGCCATTTGCACGATGGCGTCATTTGACTACAACTACCAGAATTCATTTCGTTTTTCCTTTCTTATTTAAATTTTGTAATCCCAGTGCGGTTTAAATAACAATAGCTCTAATTTGCACTACAAAACAAAAAACTGAAGGATTCTGGTAGTTGTAGTCATATGACGTCATCGTGCAAATGGCCTATTCCTTGTGAAAACACTTAACCTACATGTATACTGTCAGTCAAAATTATTTTTCTGGTTCATAATTTATAGATTGAGGACAGAATCAAGGATAACAAATAACCTGATGCTGTTGAAACAGAATGTAGTATATAGTAAGTTGACACATTTATAATGGGATTGATATTTGTGGTGGTTAGATACAGGAAATTCAACATCATTTTGATGAGTTTGTTGAATAAGCTGATTTATTATATTGCAAGGTTACCCGTTACTAGGCAGGGATGACAACATTGAGTAGGAGAAAAGGCAGGTTGTGAAGCAAGAGCGGTGGCTCTTCAAGGCTGTGGTCTGAGAAAGATTGCAGGAAATCGAAAGCTCTGAACCTGTGAAAAACCAGGGTGCCCAGCATTATGAGTTTTATGCAAATACTTAGATTTCCTAGTCGACTCAGGGCAAAAGTTAAGTTACCAGGAAACACCAGGCACTGCTGGAGCAAAGCCTTGTTCTTGTATATCACAAAACCTTAAGTTTTCGACCTACTGTGTGTACAGAGTAGGACATGGCTACATTTTCCAAAATTTTGAAAAGCTAGTGTGGGACTAGTTGGTTTGATGGAGTTCTCAAACTCATTGTTTAAAATAATTATATAAAAAAATACATTCTGACTTGCATTATTTTGTTTCCTTTTAGATTTCAGCATCTTATGCATCAATTACTGCATTGTTTTTCTGAAGGCCAAGAAACTTAGTGATGTAAAGTAATAAACTTCGAAAAGGAGCTGACCAAATTGGGCATGACTTTTCCAAAAAGGTCAAACATAATTATTCTAAAGAAGCTTTAGTCATAAAGTATAAAAGATTACATTGAAAATTTTTTTATGTCAAATACATATGGAAATATTATTGAAGGGAAGTTTATAATAATTTTATATGTTAGGGACGGACCATTTAATTTTTGTGGGGGGGGGGGGGTGGGCAATTTCTTCTGAGCATGAATTTTTTTTACCTTAATGCTTGAATGTTTTTCACGTGCTTTCTTGTGCACAATTTTTTTTCTCTTAAATTTCTTCTGCAGGAATTTTTTTTTGGTAAATGCCCAACCCCCCCCCCCCACAAAAATTAAATGGTCCGTCCCTTAGGCCAAGGCAAACATTAATGTTACAGTTTATTACATGCGATTATTTATTTATAATCCAACCCAGATAAGTAAATATTAAGTGAGAATTTATTTTAAAAATGCTATACAGTATTGCAGTGCTATTTTCATGAAAGTACAATTGATGAATTTAATGTCTTATTTAATTTTTTTATAGAAGTATTTCCCATGTATCAGACCATTATGTGTGTTGTATTTTAGGTCTTATTTGACAGCATTTAGGTTTTATTTATCAGAATTTTTATACATTTTAATTAAATTATAGAGATTTACATGACTGTAGAGAACAAAATTATAATAGAGAATTATTAGATTTACCTTCTAAAACAATCATTATTTGGAGTTGTAGATAAGATTTTTTTGCAGTTTTTCTCCCTGAGATTGTCTATGATTGGTTTCTTTGGGCATACCACTTTTAGAGGAAATATATAGCTTATATCAAGATTTAACAGATTGAAATATATCTTAATGAACACCTTCATGTAACTTTGTTGAAATTTGATTGTGCTGTATAATGAGACTTGAGGTACATGTATGTCACACACTGGGCACCTGTCATACACCATTTTGAAACATAAGCATAGCAGGGAATTATGGGTATGTAAAGCACTGGATTGAGGGTCAAGTGCTTCTAAGCAACGAAATATGCTTTTGCACAGAGAGCCAGTGCTCACTTAAGTGCCCGATTATTTTCAGGCACCAAGTGTGAACTGAGCCTTACTGAAGACCTTTTAATTTCACTTAATACAATGTATAACTCTGGTGTTTAAAATCATACATTTTAAAACAGTTGCATTCCGCTGCCATTAGTTTTATTTGAACTTCAGAGTTAGGGCCTGGTCGCACTGGTTGCATAGGTGGATTTTTGTTTTTGACTGTAGTGTGACCAGGCCCTTATTAAACAAAAGACAGTAAAGTTGTTCAATCCTTTTGTTTAACTGTAGCAACATTTTTCTTCCTACAGCTAGATTTTATTGACTAATGTAGACATTTTGCAAGAATTTATATTTACAATAAAATTTTAGAAATTTACAGACATTATATGAACTTCTCTGAGACATTTGTGTGGTTTATTTGTGGACATTTAACTAATATTTTATGCAATGTTTCGTTTACTTTTTACAGATATTTTAGTGAGATTTTATGCTATGCGTGTTTCACGCGTTCCTTTTATACATGCTGATTTTACAGAGAAAATGTGGACATTTTGAATAGATTTAGTGCAATAAAATACATACATTTTACGAGCATTGTATGTACTTTTCTGTGACATTTTGTGAAGTTTTTTTGTGTACATTTTACAAACATTTCATTAAGTTTTTTTTTACTCACTTTTTACAGAGATAATAAGGAGATGTTATATTTACTGGTTTACAGAGATTTTTTTCTCGTGCCATTTTACAGAGAAAGTAGAAAGATTTTACAGAGATTTGTTGTTTGTAACATAAAATCTCTGACGGTAAACTTTACACAAAATTTACAAGAAAAACATCAAGATTACATACACATTTTATGCGATCTTAGCGCAGAAAATGTACTGTAATTTACAGACTTTTTACGAAGTTACAAAATCTCTGGGAATGTGCACGTTTACAGAGTTCGTAATTTACAAAGGAAATGTAGACATTTTACAGAGATTTAACCAACTTTAGTGAAGTCTGTAAGTGGTTCAAGTTTTCCAGTGACTATCATCGTTCCCAAAGACATTTGGTTTGACAGAGTTGAAAAAAGGGTATTTTCCACATTTATTCAACAAAAAGTGTAACCAAAACTATGTAGGGCCGATTCCTAGTAAGAAACACTATTGTTATGATCAGATGAAATCTTCAGCGAGAAAGGAATTCCTAAAATGGTACCAAGCGCGGGTTGATGAAAACTATGTGTTTGACATGAAGAAGGAGCTGAGAGAGTACTGTGATAGTGATGTAGACATCCTCAGAAGAGGTATGTTGATTTTTCGAGAACAGTATATCGAGTTAGGTAACATCGACCCTCTTCAATATATAACCATCGCATCTGTATGCATGACCATGTACAGAAGTAACCACATGCCTTGTGAAGCGATCGGTGTTGTAAAGGAAATAACACGTGGAGAGACCTACAGTAAAAGTAGCATCGCATGGTTAGATTGGATTTCTCAGAGAGATGGCGTTAACATAAAACACGCTCTGAGCGGTGGTGAAGTAACTTTACCAGATATCGGTAAGGTTGAGGGTTTCTGTGGGAATACGGTCTACGAATTTCAAGGATGTTTTTGGCATGGGTGTGAGAAGTGTTATACATGCGACACAATCAACACAAAAAATCAGATGGATATGTTAACTCTAAGAAAGAGGACGGTAGCGAAAAACGATAAAATTAGAGCTGCCGGGTATGAACTGGTTGAGGTTTACGAATGTGAACTGAAAAAGGAGAAAAAGTTTAGTAAATTTCGCACGTTTCTTAAAACATGGAATCGGGAATTTGTAGGGCCTCTCAATCCTAGGGACGCATTTTTTGGTGGACGAACAAATGTAACAAAACCGACCTACACATTCAAAAAAGGTGAGAAAGGTAAATATGTCGACTTTGTTAGTTTATATTCAACGGTTCAATTCTACAAGGATTATCCAGTAGGTCATCCTACAAAGATATTTGATCCTCCTCAAGAGTACGATAAGAATTGGTTTGGTATTGTGAAATGTAAAGTTTTACCTCCAAGAGGTCTTTATCATCCTGTGTTACCGGTAAAAATAAAATGTGATAACGCTAAAAAGCTGCTATTTCCGCTCTGTAGAGTGTGCGCTGAAAATAAGATTCAGAAATGTACACATACAGATGATGAACGCTCGTTCATCGGTACATGGTGCACAAATGAATTGAATGTGGCGATTTGTAAGGGGTACAAGGTACTAAACATATACGAGGTGTGGCATTTCGAGGCTAAAACCGATAACCTTTTCAAAGATTATGTAAGAAAATTCATGAAAATCAAGATGGAATCCAGTGAACTGAAGACCGGTCAAGGTTGCACATATAAGAGTGTTGATGAGTACCGGTCAATTGTTAAATCAAAGTTGGGAATCGAGCTTGGTGAAATTAAGTACAATCCTGGAAGGAGGGCAAACTCAAAGTTGTCTCTGTGTAGTTTATGGGGAAAATTTGGTCAGCGTAATAACTTGAATCAGACTGTGTACGTCACTGAACCACCTAAATTTTACAAGATCTTGCTAGATGAAAGCATAGACGATCTGAACATTCAATTCTTAAACGAAGAGATGGTTGAAATGACTTACAACTTGAAAGACCAGTTCGTTGACAATAGTAATAACACAAACATATTTATTGCTGCCTTCACAACCAGCCACGCTAGAATGATGCTGTATGAAGTCTTGGATAAACTCGGTGATCAGGTTCTCGGTTTTGACACCGACAGTTGTTGGTATATCGAACGTGAGGGAGGTCAACAAATCAAAACAGGTGACAGCCGCGGTGATCTAACCGATGAGTTAAACGGACATTATATTATGAATTGGTGTGGTTCTGGTCCTAAATCATACAGTTATAGTACAAGTGATGGGAAGATGGAATGTAAGGTCAAAGGTTTCACTCTGAATCACAAAAATAGTCAATATATAAATCAAAAAACCATGAAACAAATCATCGAAGGTCAAAAACAACGAATATCAATCGTAAACGAACGAGCGATAACTCGGGATCCTTTAACAAAACAGGTTGTAAATAAGTACCAGAAAAAAGACTTTCGGATGTGTTACGATAAACGGTGTAAAGTAAAGACTGAATCGGGTATCGAGACGTTTCCATACGGATATTAATGAGTGACGATAAATAATTGTGATTTGTCGATTAAAGTATATACCGTATAGTATGGAGTGACGACAAATTATTATCGACATTTCGTCAATAATATAACATGTGTCACTAAATTATAATGATTTATCGATAATGGCCCATAGTGTCATACATAACTAAAAATTTAACGACAAAACACTATAATATAAACGACTGTCACTGATATTATAGTGTTTTGTCGTTAATTTTTAAAAAGTGAGCTATAGTGCCTTACATAACTACTTAAATTGTCTGTATAATTATGAAATTGTTTGTTATCAATAAATATAGTTTGACCAAAGTGTGGGTTTATTGTTTTAGCGCGCGCATGTAATTGGTTGCTTTGTTTATTTTTCGGAGGTGCTAATTTTTCATGCAAATTTAGTTCAGTGTAAGTTCGCATAATTAAAAGTTTGAACTTTGAAGCTACTGGTAAAGAAATTGAAACCTAAAGTGGGTGATGGTTGGCAAACTGAAAATCGACATTGAATCTACAAGCAGTTGCAAAAAGGTTGAGACACTTTCCAAAAAAATGTTCATTCCGTATAAAAGCGACCGCGTAACACAAATCAAATCAATGCCATGTGCTACTGACCCCCCTCCCCCTTTCAATGTTGATGACTGTCAGTTTGAATGGCATTTTTGATCTGGTACAACATTGATAAGGGGGGAGGGGGTGGCGACTAGCTGAAAACCATGTTAGCCTCGAAATATGCACCACAGTACACAATGTCTCAACTCTTTTTGCAATTGCTTGTAGCGATGAAGCGGTTATAGGAATGTTGCGGATCTTAGTAAAGTAAAAGCGGTTTTTTATACTGCGCAATTTTATTGCTTCTAAACTTGAATGTTTCGGAACCCTCTTATTAGTTTTATTCGGTTATAATATCCACAGCCTTGATGGTGTAGTGGTTAACACACCGCAGTAACCCAGGTTCGAGTCCTGGTCAAGGCATGTTGTTTCGATCTATGTCTGTAAACTATATCTGTGTCAGTTGTGTTTTGTTTTGAAGTTAGTTGGTCTAAAGCGGGCAAGTTTGGGCAAGGTTATTGTACCATTGTTTTGAAATCTTGTCAACCCGGTTTTTGGAACTGGTTATTCTAGGTAATTAAATACCACAGCAATAACGGTCGTTAATGTAATCCACAGCACATTAATGAGAAACCACTGCATTTTATTCATGAGATAAAGACAATAGTCTATGACGTCATCCACGTTAATGTTTACCGCAGCGATTCCACAGCAATTTAAAAAGAAACCACAGCAAAAAAAAAAAGGAAACCACTGTGCCTATCCTACAACTGTTACTTACAGCGAATACAGCTTAGTATTGTTATCAAAAACACATAGTGGTAACTCCTTCAGCTGGTTGTGGTAAGTATCCGTATACGTATTTTAATGCAATGTACAATAAGCTTCAGCAAAGACTCTTTCTTTCAGTAAATCTTCAGCTGAAGTGATACAATAGCAATACCATGTTCTATTTCTAACAATAAGCTGTACACCGCTTGAACTCGTAGCGCCTTTAACTCATTGTAGCATTGATTCCCGAGCGTTTGAGTGCTTTTACGGAGAAACATAAGCTTATAATTATGTCTAATCAAATGCTCCTGCGAGCCAACCCGTGAATACGAAATGCTAAAGGTAACGGAATATTGCAGGGCATTTTTAGGTAAATTAAATTTAACGACTTCTGACGAACGCAAAAATCAAAACAAAACAAATAACAACATTAATTTTCAGTTCGAAAACAAATCCGTCCTAGGCGAGAATCGTACTGAGGTACTTCGGCACCCTCAGGAGCTATTGTTCCATCGTTTACCCACAACACAAGGCCAAATTTTGTTATTTCAACGTAAATATGCGGAAAAGTTTACATCTGAGTGAGTGAGTGAGTGAGCGAGTGAGTGAGAGTGAATTTGCCGTCGTCTCCGATAACCCGTTCATCACGCTAGGCGTATTCATGGTTTAAAAAGTAAGACTATACTACATTCAGTAGCCAACACTTCAAAGCTCGATCGCTAAGAAAATTGCTAGTTACATAAAACACCGAACTTGTCGAAACAAAAATCCCACAGGAATATTAAGCGGCGAACACAATTTCAAACTCTCCTATCCATCCATGAACGCATTGCATTGTGTTAAAGTATTACAATTGTAAGCTGTAGTTCTTTCCTTTGCTTCTTGAGTTAACACACGGAGAGATTTTGCTGTATGTATTTCATGACAGAAAGCCACATAGGCGTCGACATGATCTGAAATATGTGTGCATAAATTTGCATGCGCTAATGTGACACGAAAGAGAAAACTCAGAGCCGGATTTGCAGCTTGTGTGCTGCGCCACGAGTAATTACTGCTCGGGACAAAGGCACCGAGCTGAATACGCTGTCTCTTTTTTTTTGTTGTTGTTTTCCTTTTGCGCCGCATTATAGCATATGCAAATGTATGCACTTATGCAAATTTAGGCATATTCAAGGCGGCTGACAATCTATAAAGCGCTGAAAACAATACCGTTATTTTTATTAATGAGGGCTAGTCTTTCTGGAAACCCTTCCAAAGATGTTAATTAATAATTCTCGGCCATGAACTGTTTGAAAATTGCCTTCAACAATGTTAGAAAGTTCTTGAAGAAGAAGAGACTGCAGAAAGTAACTCAGACATCCTCAGAGAGAACGGCAGGTTTAGTTCGCAAGGTACTAATTCGGTTTGCTTTTCTTTAAAGTGCTGAAAACAATGCCGTTATTTTTACTAATCAGAATTAGTCTTTCTGGAATTTCTTCCGAAGTTATTGATTAAAAAATATGTAATTTATCTCAAGTGTCATTTTGTTGTAAGACAATGAGTGAATTGATTCCAAAACAGCAACAGATTATCATTCAAAAGTTAAGTATACTTCTCGCTTTCAATGTTAACAATCGCCCGCATGCAAATCAATTTGTCATCATTTTGAAAGCACCCCATGAACTGGTTGAAAATTGACTTCAATAATGTTAGAAAGTTCGGGAAGAAGTAGAGACTGCAGAAAGTAAATCAGAAATCCTCAGAGAGAACGACACGTTCAGTTCGGAAAGTGCTAATTCTGCTTGACTTTCTTTTTTTTAATCTTTTTTATGGTTTAATTATATTAGCGTTTTAAGATACTCTTGGCCGAGAACCACGATATTTAGAGCGATTGGCGTTCCATTGTTTGGGCTGATACGCGGCCAAGTAATAACTGAAGACCAGAGTTATAATCATGTGGTTATTTCATGGCTACCCCATGTGGAGTCATGTGACCGAGGCACATGGCGTGGTTACCGAGAAAAACTATGTGAAGAAACGTGAGTATGAGCACATTAACTCAGAAATCTCTGTTTGTTCATTTGAACGGACCTTGTTCGCTAAGAATTGCAAATGGGATTGAATTGTTTTAACTCTTAGCCAAGGTAGCCGGGTGACACTTGTGTCAACGTTTACATGGGAAAATCATCGCTCTCCCAGAAGGGTGACCCTGGCAAGCACACAGCATGACCCGGGTAGGCGGGTGACCCTGTCTTCCATGTAGAGCGAACGGCAAAGAAACAACAGAGCCGGGTGACCCCTAGACTGGTCACCCTTCCAGCTTTTAAACGGGTCCTTAGTCATAACGTTTAATGCTGCTGGCACGTCTAAGCCTGTTTCGGTATTTTTGTGCAAAGTCATCATTTTTTTAATAAATTTTATGCAAAGCTCATCCATGCCTTTCATGCTTGAGATCTCAGGAATATGAATACCACTCCTAAATTCAAATACGTTGTACGTCCGTTATTCGTAAACTGACTCAACTGGCGGTTCATGTTTGAACTGGTTTGAGGCAAGGTCCATGTAATTTTCGTCAGCTTGAAAATGTTTCTTGTTTTAACGTTACTATTTACTGTTGGAGAATATACAATTCATCTTTTTAATCGTTGCTCATTTTCACTAATCAGTGAAGCAAGTTTTTAATTGAGGTTTTGGACATGTCGCTCGTAATATAAGGTCATCTATCCATAGTACTGAATGATACTGATATACATGATAGTGATACTGAACTCTTCCAAAGATGTTGATTAATACAGATAACATTTATTACATCACAATTTAAGCTCATGTTTTATAGTTTAAAGAAGAGTATTACTTACAGGTACCCCAGGATAGTATTTTTATTAAAAACACCTTGTGGTAACTTCTTCAGCTGGCTGTTATTCAGGTTCCTATCAAAGAGTAACAACAACCTTGTGGTAAATATCCGTTTACGAATATTAACGCAATGTAACGGGACTTAAGCTCATGTTCTATAGCTAAAATGATAGTATTACTTACATCTCATACAGCTTAGTATTGTTATCAAAAACACCTTGTGGTAACTCCTTCAACTGGTTGTTATTCAAGTACCTATCAAAGAGTAACAACAACCTTGTGGTAAATATCCGTTTACGTATATTAATGCAATGTACAATTAGCTTCAGCAAAGACTCTTTCTTTCAGTAAATCTTCAGCTGAACTGAAATAATCGCAATATTATGTTTTCTTTGTAATTATAGCTCGGGACAAAGGCACCGAGCTAAGGTTCGCTGTCCCTTTTCATTATTTTCTTTCCCTGCCACATTATAGTAGCTTATAGTGCATGCAAATGTATGCACTTATGCACATTTAACCATATTCAAGGCGGGTGACAATCTATAAAGTGCTGAAAACAATGCCGTTATTTTTACCAATCAGCGCTAGTCTTTCTGGAATTTCTTCCAAAGATATTAAATAAAAAATATATAATTTATCTCAAGTGTCATTTTAATGTAAGACAATGAGTGAATTGATTCCAAAACAGCAACAGATTATCATTCAAAAGTTAAGTATACTTCTCGCTTTCAATGTCAACAATCGCCCGCATGCAAATCAATTTATCATCATTTTGAAAGCACCCAATGAACTGGTTGAAAATCACAACGTCAGCGAAAGACAAACTTCAACAAGTTAAAAATACAAAAATACGCGACTATTCAAGATTCTTCGCTGATCGCTTTAATGATGAGTTGTCTGAGGTTGACTGGAATCGAATAATCGCAAATGGAACAAATTGTGTAAACAAACTGTTTTCATCGTTTTACAATAAGTACAATACAATTGTCAACAAACACGACCCCATGAAAAAACTATCTAATCGCAAAGTAAAGCAGCTATCTAAACCCTGGATAACTAATGGAATTATGGCGGCGATTAAGGTTAAAAATAAACTATATGCATCTGGAGATGAAGTTAGGTACAAACACTATAGAAATAAAATTTGTACGCTGATACGCTTAAGCAAAAGAAAATACTATGATACGTTTTTCGAAAATCATATGGCCAACATGAAAAAAACCTGGCAAGGAATTAATGAACTTTTACACAGAAGGAAAAAAAAATTAAAAGTCATATCTGCGCTTAAGGATTTTAGTAATCGTAACAAAATTGTTAAAGACAGTTCGCGGATACCTACGCTATTAATGAACACTTTGCAATGGTCGGAAACAGACTTGCTAATAAGCTGCCCATTTCCCAAAAACATCATCTAGACTATGTCGATAAGTGCAAATCTTCAACTTCATCCTTCTTCTTCCAACCTGTTTTACCCGAAGAAGTATGGTCAGAAATATTACTTGTACCAAATGATAAATCCTATGGCTTATACTCCTCACCTACCAAATTATTGAAATGTTCAAGTGCCGTCATTGCTCCTGTTCTCACAGAGATACTTAATACATCTATCAGATTAGGGACTTATCCATCAAAGCTCAAAATTGCTAAAATTACGCCAGTATTTAAGAGTGGTGATGATACGGACGCAAACAACGACAGACCTATCTCTTTACTTTCAAATTTTAATAGAGTATTTGAGAAAATAATCTACAACAGATTGATGAGCTATATAAAGAAACACGAACTTTTGTATTCCTCACAATACGGCTTTCGTAAGGAGCATTCAACCCAACACGCAATACTGGACATTGTTAATGATATACAGACAAACATGAATCAGCGATTAATTTCTTGTGGAGTATTCATTGATCTTAAAAAAGCCTTTGACACCGTCGATCACGATATTTTGCTTGATAAGCTCAATCACTATGGCTTTCGTGGAATAATTAATGATTGGTTCTCCTCATATCTTAAAAATCGCACGCAAAGAACGCAAGTAGACCATCATATATCAGATAAAGCTGTCGTTGGATGTGGTGTTCCTCAAGGATCAATTCTTGGACCTCTGCTTTTCTTGGTATATGTCAATGATATTCACAGATGCTCGAATAAATTTAGATTTTACCTCTTTGCAGACGATACTAACATTTGAAAGATCTTGAGTCGACTGTCAACAATGAGCTACAAAACGTTTGTAATTGGCTGACAGCCAATAAACTAACCCTTGATATTAATAAATCCAACTTTGTAATTTTCCGTCCTTATCAAAATCGTCTTGCTTACCAACCAAAACTTTGCATATTTGATAATGAAAAGAACAAATTTGTTCATCTCGAGTCTAAAGTTTACATAAAATACCTGAGCGTTCTTATTGATCAGAATCTCTCCTGGAAATACCACATTGATTCTATTGTTACAACAATTAGTAAAAATATTGGGCTAATTGCAAAGCTACGCCACTCTGTACCTCGACAAATACTACTCAATATCTAAAAGTCACTAATTCATCCTTATTTAACGTATGGTCTTGCTGCCTGGGGTCAGGCATGCAAGACCTATCTCAATAAAATTCTAATTCTTCAGAAAAGAGCTCTTAGATTACTGTACTTTGCAGACTGGCATGATCATGCAATTCCTTTATTTCTCGAAGCTAACGTGCTTCCAATAACTTTTCTTTATTATGAGTCCGTATCAACCTAAATGCATGATATCAATTATGATAAAGCCCCAGCAAACATGCTCAATTTATTTCAGAAAACGTCTAATATTCACTCATACAATACACGATCGTCTACATCTGGAAAATTCTATGTTAAATGTTCCAGACTAGAAATACTAAACAATTCTTTCTCTCGGCTCGGAGTAAAGCTATGGAATAAGATACCACGCTATATAACGGATCTTCCTAAGAATGCTTTCAAAAGAGCTCTCCGCAAATTGCTATTCAATTTCTTAGAAAAGGAGGATGACTATATTCAAATCCCCATGATTATTAATAAAGTAAGTACATAGATACACTTACTATAGTCAGAAACTCCTTGTCTTAACTCAATTGTGACCTCACACGGGAAAACGTACACTAACGCTTATCCGTTAAACGGCTAAAAGCGTTAGGTGTCCGTTAGATATCCGTTATAAAATTTCCTGAAAACCGTTAAACGCTTTCACCAAACCGTTAGGCGTTAGTATTTAACCGTTAGCACGAGTAGCGTATCCGTTAGGCGTTAGTATTCAACCGTTAGAACAGATTTCGCATCCGTTAGGCGTTAGTTTTTAACCGTTAGAGCGGATAGCGTGTCCGTTAGGCGTTAGTATTGAACCGTTAGAACGAATACTGTAACCGTTAGCAAAGAATTAGCATCCGTTAGCTAAAGTTTGGCATCCGTTAGGACTAGCCTGAACGTTAGAATTATCCCAGCACCCATTCAAGAGGTGCTGGAAATGACTGTTCTAGAGGTGATAGTGCTTTTCGTTTGCTTTTTAATTAAGTAAGTCTTACCTTCACTTACTATTTCCATGGTATAAATCTAACATCCCAGCAATACTTGTTAAAAACGGAGCGAAGTTTCGTCCAATAATCCATAATTATAAACAGTCTACGAAGAGTCGCTTTCACTGATACGTTCATTATCGAACGGCAAAATAATTCTTTCGAACGGCGTGAATGTCGAGCGGCTGAACGACAGACAGACTGGCGGTAATTCGTAGACTTCGCCAGCAGTCCGCGAGAAGACAAAGTTATAGTACTAGTCACGCTCGTTTTACCAATTATTTGAATCAAGCAAGGTTTTGACTTCAAGGCCAGGGAATGATAAACGTGATTTCTTTTATGAGACTGCAAAACATTAATTCTTTTTTCGCTGCTCGCTCGCGGAATGTAAACAACAAGCGGCCCGGAGTCCCAAATGCAGTAGTCACGCAAAATTCATGTGTAAAATTATTTCTGCACATCATGTTTACTTATTGTTAAAATAAATCTTGAATGGAACTAAAAATTATAATCGAAATTAAAGACGGTAGGGAAAGTTTGGTAGCAGAAAAAAATAATAAACCCTTTGAAGTTTGTTGCAGTTGTCGGTAAAAATAAGTGCTTGTTGGTCCCTTGGGAAAAGTGGTAAAAGCGCACCAAATTTGCATATGTCAAAACGGTAATTTGAAACCTTAAAACACGCTGGCACAATCAGACTATGCGCTTTTAAAAAATTCTCTGTTTTCTTTGTGGTTTCGCTCGCCAAATTAAGATTAAGCTTTTCCAAACTCTCAGCCTTCATTTCCAAGTATTCCACCGTGCTTAAACATCACAGGAAGTTTGGAGTGTCTTCGGGCCGGGAATAAACATAAGCCGCGTTTGATTTAAGTGAGAAAAACATTCGTCGCTTGATTCTTGTTCGTTTTAAAAGCGGGATAGTTGTCTGGCTTGAATCTCGCTTGTGTCTGGCGAAACAGATGCTTGATAACATTTCTGGGAGATAAAAACTAGCTGTTTTGTTATGGAAGATTATCCAGCGCAATTATTTCCTGAGTCGGAAGAATGTTTCCAAAGCTATAGCGCTCTGAATATTTACTGTCGGTACAGTCTAATAAATAATTATTCTCGGAAGCCGTTCCTTTTCGAAACAGATTTTTACTATCAAGCTATCCGTTATACAAATTTGCCGAAGCGTTGTTAAACGCTTCAAGCTATCCGTTAGACGAATTTGCCATACCGTTAAATGCTTCAAGCTATCCGTTAGATGAATTTGTCATACCGTTAAACGCTTTAAGCTATCCGTTAGACGAATCAACAGAAGCGTTTAACGGTTCAAGCTATCCGTTAGATGAATTTGCCATACCGTTAAATGCTTCAAGCTATCCGTTAGACGAATCAACAGAAGCGTTTAACGCTTCAAGCTATCCGTTAGAATGCTTTCGTCGACCGTTAGAACGCTTTGAAGGCCGTTAGCTATCCGTGCGTTAGCCGTTAGTTTTTATCCGTTTAACGGATAAGCGTTAGTGTACGTTTTCCCGTGTGAGGTCACAATTAGATCACTTAACTTCTGTGTTTTTATTCTTTATTATGTACAATCTGCAAGGCTTTTCAATAGTATAAGTTTTTTTCTTTTTCTTTTTTTTTTTTTTTGATTTTGTAGATATCTGAATTATTCATGTACTTGTTTTGCCCCGCCTCGATTAGCTTTCCAGCTATTTGCAGGGCAAACTAATCATTCAACTCTGCCATATACTAAGAATACATTGTTGTTGTTGTTTGTTGTAAAATAAAATTGTTGTTGTTGTTAAAAAATTGTTGTTGTTGTTGTTGAAAATTGCCTTCAATAATGTTAGAAAGTTCTGGAAGAAGTAGAGACTGCAGAAAGTAAATCAGAAATCCTCAGAGAGAACGACACGTTCAGTTCGGAAAGTGCTAATTCTGCTTGACTTTCTTTTTTTTTTTAAATCATTTTTATGGTTTAATTTTATTAGCTTTTTTAGATACTCTTGGCCGAAAACCGCGATATTTAGAAGGGATTGGCGTTCCATTGTTTGGGCTGATTCGCGGCCAAATAATAATTGAAGACCATAGTTATAATCATGTGGTTATTGGCCTTTTTTCATGGCTACCCCATGTGGAGTCATGTGACCGAGGCACATGGCGTGGTTACCGAGAAAACCTATGTGAAGAAACGTGAGTATCAGCACATTAACTCAGATATCTCTGTTTGTTCATTTGAACGGACCTTGTTCGCCAAGAATTGCAAATGGGATTGAATTGTTTTAACTCTACTGTTTCAGTATTTAGTTCAAAGAAAGTTAAAAACCTAAAAAAACGCGCTCGAACACTTAGCCTAGGTAGCCGGTGACCCTTGCGACAACGTTTACATGGAAAAATGATCGCTCTCGTAGAAGGGTGACCCTAGCAAGCAGACAAGATGACCAGGGTAGGCGGGTGACCCTGTCTTCCATTTAGAGCGAACGGCAAAGAAACAACAGAGCCGGGTGACCCCTAGACTGGTCACCCTTCCAGCTTGTAAACAGGCCCTTAGTCATTACGTTTAATGCTCCTGGCACTTCTTAGCCCGTTTTGGTATTTTTGTGCAAAGTCATCATTTTTTAATAAATTTAATGCAAATCTGATCCATGCCTTACATGCTTGAGATCTCGGGAATATGAATGCCACAGCTAAATTCAAATACGTTGTACGTCCGCTGTTCGTAAACTGACTCAACTGACGGTTCATGTTTGAACTGGTTTGAGCCAAGGTCCATGTAATTTTCGTCAGCTCGAAAATGTTTCTTGTTTTAACGTTACTATTTACTGTTCGAGAATATATAATTCATCTTTTTAATCGCTGCCCATTTTCACTAATCAGTGGGGCAAGTTTTTAATTGAGGTTTTGGACATGTCGCTCGTAATATAAGGTCATCTATCCATAGTACTGAGTGATACTGATATACATGATAGTGATACTGAACTCTTCCAAAGATGTTGATTAATACAGATAACATTTATTACATCGCAATTTAAGCTCATGTTTTATAATTTAAAGAAGAGTATTACTTACAGGGACCACAGGTTAGCATTGTTATAAAAAACACCTTGTGGTAACTCCTTTAGCTGGTTGTTAGCCAGGAACCTATCAAAGAGTAACAACAACCTTGTGGTAAATATCCGTTTACGTATATTAATGCAATGTACAATTAGCTTCAGCAAAAACTCTTTCTTTCAGTAAATCTTCAGCTGAACTGAAATAATCGCAATATTATGTTTTATTTCTAATTATTGCTTGAGAAAAAGGGACCGAGCTAAGGTTCGCTATCCCTTGTCATTGTTTTCTTTCCCTGACACATTATAGTGCATGCAAATGTATGCACTTATGCAAATTTTGGCGTATTCAAGGCTGGTGACAATCTATAAAGTGCTGAAAACAATGCTGTTATTTTTACCAATCAGCGCTAGTATTTCCGGAATTTCTTCCAAAGATATTGATTAAAAAATATATAATTTATCTCAAGTGTCATTTTGTTGTAAGACAATGAGTGAATTGATTCCAAAACAGCAACAGATCATAATTCAACAGTTAAGTACACTTCTCGCTTTTAATGTTAATAATCGCCTGCATGCAAATCAATTTGTCATCATCTTGAAAGCACCCCATGAACTGGTTGAAAATTGCCTTCAATAATGTTAGAAAGTTCTGGAAGAAGTAGAGACTGCAGAAAGTAAATCAGAAATCCTCAGAGAGAACGACACGTTCAGTTAGGAAAGTGCTAATTGTGCTTGACTTTCTTTTTTTTTTGTTTTTAATCTTTTTTATGGTTTGATTATGTTAGCTTTTCTAGATACTCTTGGCCGAGAACCGCGAGATTTAGAGCGATTGGCGTTCCATTGTTTGGGCTGATTCGTGGCCAAGTAATAACTGAAGACCATAGTTATAATCATGTGGTTATTGGCCTTTTTCCATGGCTACCCCATGTGGAGTCATGTGACCGAGGCACATGGCGTGGTTACCGAGAAAAACTATGTGAAGAAACGTGAGTATGAGCACATTAACTCAGAAATCTCTGTTTGTTCATTTGAACGGACCTTGTTCGCCAAGAATTGCAAATGGGATTGAATTGTTTTAACTCTACTGTTTCAGTATTTAGTTCAAAGAAAGTTAAAAAACAGAAAAACGTGCTCGAACACTTAGCCAAGGTAGCCGGGTGACACTTGTGTCAACGTTTACATGGGAAAATGATCGCTCTCCTAGAAGGGTGAGGCGGGTGACCCTGTCTTCCATGTAGAGCGAACGGCAAAGAAACAACAGAGCCGGGTGACTCCTAAACTGGTCACCCTTCCAGCTTGTAAACAGGGCCTTAGTCATTACGTTTAATGCTGATGGCACGTCTAAGCCTGTTTCGGTATTTTTGTGCAAAGTCATAATTTTTGTTAATAAATTTTATGCAAATCTGATCCATGCCTTACATGCTTGAGATCTCAGGAATATGAATGCCACTCCTAAATGCAAATACGTTGTACGTCCGTTGTTCGTAAACTGACTCAACTGACGATTCATGTTTCATCGCCAGAAATCAGGGACATTGGAGCAGCGAATTTTCGTGCGTCTTACACTGCGATGTCGCTTCATTGGTATACACCGCTGTTCCACGCTACGGGCTCAAATTCGTTTGGTGCGGCTTCGGTGCGACAAAAATGGTTGTGTTAAATAAAGCGTATTCAGGCCCATATAGAAACCACTGACCGAAATAAGGCTCACAGTTGAAAACAACAAGACTTTAGCTTTTGAATGAGGGATTTGCAGCAAAATTTGGAGCATTCTGTGCCCAAATATCGCAGTTCGAAGACAGCGAACTTCAAGACTTTAGCGTGGACTGTTGGTGGAAATGATTTTTACAGCTCTGAACGATTTTTGAAAGCAAAAAGCAGGGCGAAGGAACCATCGTAGAAAGTGAGAATGCGATGATCGTCAGTTCAGTCGGTGCTTCTTCTCAGACGATTGCGGCAAGTTGGCTACCCCCATCACTTTACGAACTATGGTGCCTCGAAATCCCGTTTTGAGTGAAAATCGGCATTAATGGCTTCTAAAATAGAGAGCATTGTATGAGCGAAGCTTCGGAAATATGTTTTGTTGAAAAGCAGGGCCAGTAACAATTGTGGGGAAAATCAAGCTTACAAAAACACTTGAAAAGATGTTCATAAATTTACCCGGAATGCGGCAAATATTCCAGGTAAGCTAAAAGCCAGCCAATTTGATTTTGTTTTATTTCTGCCATACAAAGCCTTCTAGTGTTTGGCGGCCATATTGCCACTGAAACTCGCGCACGCGCGGTGAACATGTCCGCTATTTCTGGCGATGTGAACTGGTTTGAGGCAAGGTCCATGTAATTTTCGTCAGCTCGAAAATGTGTTTTGTTTTAACGTTACTATTTGCTGTTGGAGAATATATAATTCATGTTTTTAATCGTTGTCCATTTTCACTAATCAGTGAAGCAAGTTTTTAATTGAGGTTTAGGACATGTCGCTCGTAATATAAGGTCATCTATCCATAGTACTGAATGATACTGATATACATGATAGTGATACTGAACTCTTCCAATCCTTCCTCTTTACATCGCAATTTAAGCTCACGTTTTATAGTTTAAAGAAGAGTATTACTTACAGGTACCGCAGGTTAGTATTGTTATCAAAAACACCTTGTGGTAACTTCTTCAGCTGGTTGTTATTCAGTTCCCTATCAAAGAGTAACAACAACCTTGTGGTAAATATCCGTTTACGTATATTAATGCAATGTACAATTAGCTTCAGCAAAGACTCTTTCTTTCAGTAAATCTTCAGCTGAACTGAAATAATCGCAATATTATGTTTTCTTTCTAATTATTGCTCGAGAAAAAGGTACCGAGCTAAGGTTCGCTGTCCCTTTTCATTGTTTTCTTTCCCTGCCACATTATAGTGCATGCAATAGTATGCACTTATGCAAATTTAGGCATATTCAAGGCTGGTGACAATCTGTAAAGTGCTGAAAACAATGCCGTTATTTTTACCAATCAGCGCTAGTCTTTCTGGAATTTCTTCCAATGATATTGAAAAACATATATAATTTATCTCAAGTGTCATTTTGTTGTAAGACAATGAGTGAATGGATTCCAAAACAGCAACAGATTATCATTCAACAGTTAAGTATACTTATCGCTTTCAATGTTAACAATCGCCTGCATGCAAATCAATTTGTCATCATTTTGAAAGCACCCCATGAACTGGTTGAAAATTGCCTTCAATAATGTTAGAAAGTTCTGGAAGAAGTAGAGACTGCATAAAGTAAATCAGATATCCTCAGAAAGAACGACACGTTTAGTTCGGAAAGTGCTAATTCGGCTTCACTTTCTATTTTTGTTTTTAATCCTTTTTAGCGGAGCCCGCGGTCCGAAGGCCCGGCGGAGCACCATACTCATAGAACCTATGCCCGTCATTTTTCATGGTCATGGCTAGCGGAATGTTTCGCGGGCACGTGCGTGCGCGGCCCGCGGCGTTGGGCACGGCCAGCTCGCGGGCGCGTATGACGTCGCAAAACATGCGCGTATGACGCTACACAACATCCGGGATCTTTTTGGCTTTGTTTTTCGCGCGGCTACACAGCCGTCAGCTCGGTAGACACTTGGTGGCATGATTTTTTGCCGTTTCAGCGGAGAATTAAAGTTGTTATTACCCAACATTTTTTTTTGCGGTTTGCTACTCAAGACAGGATACTAATTAAGGGATACTCAGAAGCCGTTTTAGTGGAAAAAGAAGAGCTTTCAGGGATAAAATCTTGCTTCGAGGAACTATATACGTTTTTAGCAATGCGAAGAGATGGGTTCGTTTTACGGATTTCAGCACCAAAGCGGAGATTTAAAGAATTTCCAAGTACAGTAGTCGCCGGAGGGACTTAAAGGTAAAACAAATTACATTTTTGGATGGGAATTTATCTTGATATCAATCTGTGATTGACTTTTTTGTTTGTGTTCTCGTTAGTTTTGGAGAATTGTTTATAAACGTGTAGCTTAAATTCAGTTGTATTAATTTCTTGAATTTCATCGAAGACACGGTGAATGGTATGCGTTTTGCTTTTAAACAAAAACTAAAGGAGATTTGAATAAAATTTTTCGAAAGAAGATTGCGTTGTCCATTTTTATGTGTTTGTTTATTCATTACATAGATTGAAAAGCGATTTTATGTAAACAAAACAAGACTTAGATTTTATACTCGCGTCGCCCTATGCAAATATGTTTGTGTATTTTTGCAAATCAGTTTCTTGGGCATTTTTTGACAAGCAACAACTGTATTTTATTCGGAAAATAGTCGTAATAGTTATTCTAGACGGAGAAAAAATTGTTTTTGTGAACTTTTGTACGGTCTAAATGTGCTATGCAGACGGTCGGGTAATAAGCTTACTGTTTTTGAGAATTGCTAAAATTGAAAAATAGCCCGGCCGTCAATCTTAATTCTTGTGCTTCCGACCATTCACCTAAGTTAAGTTTCATCTTAATTAAGCTTGTTCAGAGGGTGTTCAGAGGGCGACACTGTTAGGCTAAGGCTAACTATATATTTTGTGGTTTAATTATGTTAGCTTTTCTAGATACTCTTGGCCGAGAACCGCGATATTTAGGGGATTGGCGTTCCATTGTTTGGGGTGATTTGCGGCCAAGAAATACCTAAAGATCATACACTTAAGCAGTTGAAAAGCTCAGTGGATAGAGCATTGCACCGATATCGTAAGGTCATGGGCACGAAACCCGTTCAAGCCTGAATTTTTACAGGTTGCTTTTTAACTTAAATTTGATAGCGCACTGTGAGGATCAAATTTCACTCATGTTTCATCCGCAGTACACATATATGATTTTCATATATTCATATTCATGTATTTCACTATCATTGGGTATATCACGAACTCACAATTGACTACCTATCCATACGGCTTGGTAGCTCAGTGGATAGAGCATTGCACTAGTATCGCAAGGCCATGGGTTCGAATCCCGTTTAAGCCTGAACTTTTTTCAGGTTGCTTTTCAACTGCTTAAGTTTATAGCGCACTGCGAGGATGAAACTTCACATATGTTTCATCCGCAGTACACATATATAATTTTCATATATTCATATTAAAAAAAAGATTGTTTGCTGAAAGTATGGCAGTTGGATGGAGTTACAAAAAAATTGTTTCCAATAAATACCGTATATTAAAAAAAAATGTTTCATGCGCCCCCCCCCACCGCCGTCATGCGGCCTCCGCCCCCCCCCCCCCCCCCCGCCGTCAAAAAAATAATGGTCTGTCCCTTATAATCATGTGGTTATTGGCCTTTCTTCATTGTCCGCAATGTGGGGACATGTGACCGAGGCACATGGTGTGGTTACCGAGAAAAACGATGTGGAGAAAAGTGAGTATGAGCACATTAACTCAGAAATCTCTGTTTATTCTTTTGATCGGACCTTGTTCGCCAAGAGTTGCAAATGGGATTAAAATGATTTAACTCTACTGTTTCAGCATTTGGTTCAAAGGAAAGTTAAAAACCTGAAAAACGTGCTCGTATAGTTAGCCAAGGTAGCCGGGTTACCGTTGTGTCAACGTTTACATGGGGAAATGATCGCTCGCCTAGAAGGGTGACCATAGCAAGTAGACAAGGTGAAACAAAATAAACGGCAAACTGATCCTTACGGCAGAAAAAAGAAACAGAAGCAGAAGGAAATAAAATAAAATAAAGTGGAATATAATAGTGCCCGGGTAGACGGGTGACACTGTTTGCATGTGGAGAAAACGGTAAAGAAACAACAGAGTCGGGTGACCCCTAGACGGGTCACCCTTCTTTTAGCTTGTCAACAGGCCCTTAGTCATTACGTTTTACACTGCAACCAAGTCTGAGCCTGTTTCGGTATTTTTTGTGCAAAGTCATCAATTTTTAATGCATTTTATGTAAATCTGTGCCATGCCTTAAATGCTTGAGATCTCAGGAATATGAATGCCACTCGGGCTAAATTCAAAAACGTTGTCGTCCGTTGTGCGTTACGTGCATTTTAAACATTTTCACTCCCACAAATAATATAATTAAATGACCTTATTTTAAAATTCAAAAATTCTTCATTTAGGATTCCATAAATTATAGAAATCAGTTAAATCTTTGCTACCAAAAAGCGCAATTCAAAAATGCAACCAAGTAGGCCATTTGCACGATGACGTCATAAGACTACAACTACCAGTATCCTTCAGTTTTTTGTTTTGTGGTGCAAATTAGGGCTATTGTTATTTAATCTTCACTGGGATTACAAAATTTAAATAAGAAAGGAAAAACGAAATGAATTCTGGCAGTTGTAGTCAAATGACGCCATCGTGCAAATGGCCTATTAATAGATTCGGGTCTCCTGAAGCGTTGTGCATTTTCACTAATTAGTGCATCAAGTTTTCAAGTCACGTTTTTGACATATCGTTTGTGAAGGTCATCTTTCCATGACACATTAATTACTCCAAAAAGTCGATTTAGCTACATTTTTGCCATTTTACAGTGCGGTGCCCAAACCCGTGACCAATACTTTTAAATTAATTTGCATTCTTTCTTGCAAACCTCCAATCAAATGACCCGAAGTCGACGTGGGAACACCATAATTTAAAATGCACATTTTCTCGTTTAGATTGTCCAATCAAAAATCCTAGACAGTTCCACTTAACTCAAAGACAAAATCAAAGCAACAAGTAATACTACGGAGTGAAAATTGCTGTTTCATGAATGAGCGAATGTTTTGGAACGTTAATGTCAAGCTATCAATTTATTATGAAATCAGACCTTGAGACTTCGACTGATAAAAGTATGACTTGCGGTTGAGTTATTTCTAACCTGACGATGTATATTTTTATCTACATTAGAATGAAGTGAAAACTTCATTTGTAGTGTTTGTTAGGCAGTGCATACTTTTATACTTTTTTTCTTGTGTTTATTTATGGATACAATTGTATTTGTATTCTTCAACACAATTTCATTATATCCTTTTCGTCAATATATGCTTTTAATTTTTCCAAATCGAAAAGATCTATCCAGCATTGCATTGCATTGTATTATAGACATGTGCAAACTATATTACGTGTTTTTTTTTGGCAGGTAACATATTTTGAAAAGAAAAAGGCTTATAAAAATAGTTTCCTACAATGGAAACTTACAAATCATTCTAATTTAGTGGGACAATTTTCTTCCCATAGTAAGGCTTTCGGGTGAAAAAGTTGTAAAAACTTAAAAGAAACAACCAAAATAGGTGTCGAAAGTCATGATTATTTGCTGGGTGTAAGGGCTCTTGATCGCCTTATATGACCATATACATAAGATGGGCCATTTAATTACATATGTTAGAAAAAGATAACTGAATAACCCAAATTTTAAAATTTAAAATTAACGAAGGTTACCACGACCGTCTGCGCAGTAGGTTTAGAATGCAAAAAAACTCAGAAAAACAACTTTTTCTCGGACTAGAATAACTAGACTGACTAATTTCCGAATAAAATAAATCAGTTGCGCATCGAAAATTGCCCGAGAAATTTATTTGGAAAGCAAAATTTAAAAAAAAAACAGACATCTTTGCACAGGGCGACGTGGGTGAAGTTAGAGCTATAAAATGCAAGTCTTGTTTTGTTTACATAAAATCGCTTTTCAGCCTATGTAATGAACGAACAAACACATAAAAAAGGAAAACGAAATGTTTTGAAAATTGTTATTCAAATATCCGTTAGTTTTTTTTTTAAAGGAAAACGCTTACCAGGTAGCTTCTCGATATATCAACAACGCAATGAAATACAACAATACCTCGTTCTTTTTATCCATTGTTACGTTAATTTTTTTTTTTGTGTTGAATCGTTTTATGGAATATTCATAGACTGCTAAGCCATTGTTGTTGATATATCGAGAAAGGGCCGCTTACCATAAGTGCATCGCGGAATTGTCCTCGCAAGCAAAAATTGGCTAAGCACATAGCGAGATTCAAGATATGAATCCGACTGAATTTGGGCAATTTTTATAAACATTTCTCAAAAAGTAAAGAAAACACAAAGAAAAAGTCAATCACAAATTGATATCAATATAAAATCAAGTAAAAATAAACGATAAAACTGAACAACGTTTCGGGGTCGTCATGACGCCATTATCAAGTTCGAAGTGATAAAAATTATTATAGAGTCAATGTCAGAAATAGTTCACCAAAGGAAATTAACATAATGTCTGAATATATAATGTCACGCAAATAGTTTTGCTTTAATTGAGTCCGATTGGACATTGAGAGGTGGTGTTAACTCTCTAATTAGCAACATTTCGTAAACTAAGCAATCGAACTTATTCGTGCACTTTTTTAGGACAGAAAAGTGTCTGTCAAGGTCTTTAGGGACATTACGGTGTTTGTTGAGAAGATGCTTGCCAATGGAAGAAGATTGGTATTTATGCTCGGGCACGCGCTGGTGCAGATGCCTAAGTGTAAACCCTACATAACTTGCATCACACAAGTCACATTGAAATTTATAAACAACGCAATTCTGATTTACAATAGGCGGTTTTTTCTCTTTTACTTTTAGTTTTTGTTGGATTTTGTTACTAACGAAGATCGGTTGGATGACTGTGTCAATCTTCTGGCTAAGAACTTTGAGTTGTTGGTGCACCAGGTCCGCCGAAGACTGATCTTTGAAAGGCAGGACTATTCGGACAGTTGGACTGCCTTTCAAAGATCAGTCTTCGGCGGACCTGGTGCACCAACAACTCAAAGTTCTTAGCCAGAAGATTGACACAGTCATCCAACCGATCTTCGTTAGTAACAAAATCCAACAAAAACTAAAAGTAAAAGAGAAAAAACCGCCTATTGTAAATCAGAATTGCGTTGTTTATAAATTTCAATGTGACTTGTGTGATGCAAGTTATGTAGGGTTTACACTTAGGCATCTGCACCAGCGCGTGCCCGAGCATAAATACCAATCTTCTTCCATTGGCAAGCATCTTCTCAACAAACACCGTAATGTCCCTAAAGACCTTGACAGACACTTTTCTGTCCTAAAAAAGTGCACGAATAAGTTCGATTGCTTAGTTTACGAAATGTTGCTAATTAGAGAGTTAACACCACCTCTCAATGTCCAATCGGACTCAATTAAAGCAAAACTATTTGCGTGACATTATATATTCAGACATTATGTTAATTTCCTTTGGTGAACTATTTCTGACATTGACTCTATAATAATTTTTATCACTTCGAACTTGATAATGGCGTCATGACGACCCCGAAACGTTGTTCAGTTTTATCGTTTATTTTTACTTGTTTATGTATAACCAAACCTCTACTCATAACAATATAAAATCCTGTCAAAAAATGCAATTTGTTTTACCGTAATGTTGCTCAGCTGCTGGAAAATTCAGTTTAAAACTTCGTTTCTTCGGTTCTGACTTCTGAAGACGAAATATCGATGAGCGATGCAACTTCTCAACCATGTTCTCGGGCTGCCAAATCGGGCAAGTTCACATTACTTTCAGGCGGTCTTTCAAGAGCGATCAAGCGTATATTTCGAACATGTTTGAACATTTCTTCTAGTTTTCGCCGAACTTTCGATATTTTTTTGCAAGATTTAGGAGGATTCAAAGCTGAAATCGCTTTCATCCACATGGCGCTCGCTGGCGCTTGCCACAAATTTCAACTTGATTTTGACTTTTATAACACCAATTTTGATTGGTTCATGTGTTGTCAGATGCGCGTTTTGATTGGCTAGTAGGAAATATGATTGAGAAAATCTATTTCAATCAAGAAGTAAATACACAAAATTTTCCTTCATTTGTCAAATTATTTTTAAGAAATATTTTATTAAAGCAATAATAGTGGACATTTTTTCCGTGTTTACATAGCCTCATCTAAACACTCGGGGAGTTGGGAGAATTCTCGAAAGTTATGCATTAATTCTCGAAAGTACATGTGTTTATAGTTTCTAGTGAATTATATATAATTCTTAGCGTAATTTTGTAATTTTTTAATATCTTTAACTTAGTTTTTAACCATTTTTATTTCACAGGGCCTCGCAGAATACCACTACAATAGATTAAAGATTATTATTATTATTATTATTATTATTATTATTATTATTATTATTATTATTGTTACAAGTGAAACCGGAAATATATTATAATTAATTCAACATATTCCAGACTATAGTCCAGAAAAGAAGTTAAACAATGTTGAAGAAAAATCTGTGCCATTCAAGTAAATCCTGCAAATAAACATGTGTACACCACATGACCTGCTTTTTAAAGGTGCTAATTGTGGTGTTGTGAGGGTTCGTACTAAATATAAAGAGTTTGAGGGGGCAGCAATGTAGTGCGAATCGCTTTTCTGATGCAGTCATGCAACGTGCGTCAATAAACTTGACCGAATTATCCTTGCGAGAGACCTATTGTTCTTATGCTGTCTGCTGAATAATAGACTTGTTGAATCTATTTTCGCCTAGAAATAATAGGGGAACATTTGATTGACAGCAAAATTTGCATCTTCGATCGACGTGTTTCAATAGGCGCAATTCCGTAATGTGTGCTTACCCTTAATAGTAAATAGAGGTTATTCAGCGTAAAGTTGTGTAATACGGCTGAGTATTTACTGACTAGTAAAAATGCCCAGCTGTATTACAGGGGTCCACAACTTTTTACTGAATGTTTATTATGCGACAAAAATATTCTCCTGAAGGCTAAGTTTTTGTAGCTGTTTTTCCTAGTGCACGGTCAGAAGAGTGTAATAACGTGTCATATTTGCACTTGTTTTGGTGCATATTTGTAATGTCAAATGCTACATGCATGTTGCAAAATAACACCATATAATTTATAATCAGCAGTATTTGAAAAAATACATATTTATTTAAATTTCAATGACAATACATTAAAAAGACTTTCTGACACAGTAATAGGCCATTTCCGAGTTGCCTTTAGCCTCTCTATCAAAGCGAGGCTAGGTGTGAAACCTTTCATATGAAAATGAGTTTCCATTCACATGCAAATAAAACTTATTTGCATGTGAATGGAAACTCATTTTCATCTGAAAGGTTTCGCACCTAGCCTCGCTTTGATAGAGAGGCTAAAGGCAACTCGGAAATGGCCTATTGATTTGACAAAATGTACTGGTCATTATTATAAAACTTTTCTCACTTTCCTTATTTTCCCTATAGGGCGATCTTTGCTGACGTCATTGTTTACCTTTTGTCTCATTAGCATACAAATTTACGTAGAGAAGACATTGCGCTAAATACGAATTGACTTCAAAAGTTGAAAGAGCTTGTTAAATTTAGTAATCTACCCAATTTTTAGCTCTTTGCATGCAATATTTAAGAAAATATAAGCTATTCAAAACTGCAAAATTGCTGGGTGGCAAAAGCGCTAATGAGTCCATACATTCTTTGTAAAATTTAGAGTTTTGAAAACAGCATTGCACAAAGAGTATCTAGTGTATCGGGTTCAAATTTCCAGAGAAGCTAATAGTAGTATGTTCTTTCAATATTCAGAGTTGATTTTGTTGTAGCTCAATTAGAAAATGATGCACATATGCTAATGAGTCAAAAAAAGTAAACAAAGATCGCCCTATAGCATTTCACTCACGTGGTCTGCAGCTATGCTAATTTATTTGAACAAAACATAGTGTTTACATAAGAAAATAGTTCAATCCCCACAGGATTAGTTTGGGACACCAATATGGTCGCCGTTTTATTGTTTTGGGACACCAACATGGCCGCTGTGACGTCATGTCACAGTGAAAACACTCTATATCAACCAGTGTACATTCACTTGGAAGATGACAAAGCTTTAGAAAAGAGTTAAAACATTGTCATGATGCTTAAACTCTCTATTCTGTATGATCTGGGGATGATCAAACCGTACATGCACATGTACATGTATATATTAACCAATTCACTAAGAAGAAGTGTTTATTATTTGTTTTCAGGTTTTTAAGAAAGAAAGAAATCCAGTTTGCCAATGTTTCAATGTACATGTACCTCAATAGAGCCTTAAATTTTTGCAATAATCACTGGGTGGCCTTTTTCGCAGCACCCAAAAATGGCCACAAACAGAACCTCAGAAAGCAATGTACCCTGGTTGAGACAGACCCTTTAATGATTTAAAGGGAAGGTCACATAATTACACTACAATGCTTTTCACAAACAGACAGTATTATTATTAATTGAAAATATTTTAGTCATTGTAAAAAATTCCATTTACTGGTTCAGTCGTAGAAAATCCACCTTATGCTTATACAGTACTGAATAAACCAAGGGATGCCTCTTCAACAGTCTGTTGAAATAGAAAATGTTTGCAGTAATTGTTTATGTGCATCTTTACTGCACATACATGTACAGTTTATGTCACAATGCCACACTACATCATGCAACTCAGCCGTGCACAGAGGAAGAAAACTAACCACATCAACGGTTGGTAGCCATTGCATTAACTTTGCTAAATTAAAGTTGGTGTCACCTCCATTTTTTTTGCATTCATTTTCTTTACAATGTTTTTCTTCATTCAAAGGTAGAAATAATTTTTATGCAAATTTAAAAAAAAACATGGCTGTCAAAATCTTGTTGCCATGGAAACATCAAGTCATGTGATCAAAAAATTGTCATATTAAATTGTTGCCAAATAAATTTTAGGAAAAGTCGCAAAGTTTGATGGCGTCTGAATACATATTAAATAAGTTATGAATGTTCAAAGTTAGCGCAGGCACTTTGTGCCCCCCCCCCCCCCCCACCCCCAGGCCGAATAGGGTTAATTCATTTATTTATCCAGGGACATCTGATTAGCATAAATACACACTGTGGCTAGTTTAAACACTACCCTGGCCCTGCCATGAGTTACTTATTACCAAGATGTAGCAATTTTTGCCAATCCCCCCCCCCCCCAGCACTTCCCAAGGGCGATAAATATTCAGTTTTCTTACTTTTCTTCATTAAGAACCACCTTCCTAAGAACTCATGGATCAAGACGCTTTGGCTAAATGAAATTGGCAATGCAATTACCGTCGCTATGCAATGAAAGAGACAATTTCTTGCAAGTTATGTTTCGAGCATGTGTAGTCCATATAATAGGCATAGTACATGTACAGTCTAACTAAACAATAGTAATATTCTTAATACTGTGCTGGAGCAGTCGTACAGACGCACAAAGAGGCCCAAAATATAGATGTAAATGTTCAGTATTTACGATGAAAACATAATATAAACATGCATGTAATATACAGTAAACCCACAACCAATTATTCTTATTTACATGGAAACTAGTATATTAACAATTTTAAATTAACATACCTTACAAAGATCACACATTTGCAGTGGGTTTACAATGTGGTGTAGACTTTTATGTCCATAATCCATGACAGTACATGTAGAGTATGTGATGTTTCCTGGGAGAAACAATTTGAATAATATAGCAAGTGAGCATCTTGAATTTATTAATAAATTTTTTAACTGCTGGTATACATGCACCTAGTTCAGCCGAGGGGGGCTGTCACTAAGGGCCAGTGGCCGGGTATTTCCCCTGGCTACTATAAGCTTGACCCCAGCTACTTCCATATGAAAATAGATTAGCAAAATAGAACCAAAAGAACTCCTCAGCTGTTAGAATCCCCACCTACTAATTACATTTACCCAGCACTTGAATCTCAGTGACAGCCCTGCTTGCTGTTTGTAATTGTTATAGTAACATTAAATTATTCTTTCACTTTAAGCAAGGTACTGGGGCTTGTAAAAACAGTTTGCAATTTGATTGCCTTTCTACAGGTAAACAAAGAACTAATTGTTTGAGTATATAAGCACTTTACTTTTAAGCAATTTTTTTTTCCAAGGAGTGGAGTAAGCAAGTTCCTTACTGCAGAACACAAGGGTGAGAAAAATAGAGCATCTTTAGATTCCTAATTGTACACATAACTGACAATGACAGAAGAGCAAGGCTGATGAAACATGTTTTGCATAACTGAAACTGTGGTTCTCTTATTACAAAGTACCAGTTACAATGTTAGATCTTTCTTCATGTAGCATCCTTGTATTGGTTTTAATTGATTTTGAGTCAAATTTGGTTAATACTGTATGGAGATCTGTTTGAACTCTTGGCTGATTTGATACCATCACAATCATGTGACCTATCTTAAAGTATATATTAAATCTTATTACTCATGGCATACATGTAGCCAAGGAAGAAGTTTTTCTCATTTGTGCATACAAATTTATGCATGCATATTTCTGATTGGTTGACAATTGAGGCCTCATGATCTCATGGCCTCATGTGTGTTAACTTGAGAAGCAGAAAGAAGAATAACAGCATATAAGTTTTCAAGACAATGCTTGGCATTCATGGATGGATAGAACTGTTTGATATTGTGTTCACCACTTATTGCCACATGGGATTTTTGTTCCAGCAAGTTTTGTGTTTATATAACTTTGCATTTCAGTTAACGATGGTGGTTTCGAGTGTCATCTACTGAATCTAGTCTATGTTTCTCTCGGTGTTTTGTGGGCGGCACGGTGGTCTAGTGGTTAGTGCGTCGGACTTTCAACCTGAAGGTCGGTGGTTCGAGCCTGGTCTCTGCTGTCGTGTTGTTTCCTTAGACAAAAAACTTTACTCCACACTGTCTCTCTCCACCCAGGTGTATAAATGGGTACCGGCGACAAAATACTGGGGGAAACCCTGCAATGGACTTGCATCCCATCCAGGGGGGAGTAGCAATATTCCTAGTTACTTCATGCTACGGAAACCGGGTTAAGCTCCGGCCCTGTGGGCCATCGTGGCCTGAGTGCGACTTTACCTAGAAAAGCACTCAAAACATTTGGGAATCAAATACTGCAATGGGTTAAAGACACCACAAGTTCAAGCTGTGTACAATTATACCATCCAAGTTTCATTGTCACAGCTTTAATACTGTTCATATTACATGGGAGGAAAGAGGGAATCCCCTAATGCACAGTCCAGTGAAAGGGCTCTAAGAGCCATGCATCTCATGAATATGAAACAGTGTAAGGATAATTTTAGTTGTTCTTGATGTTTTGTAATTTAGCAGTGTCACTGTCACTGACAGCAATACAGTGACATTTTCCCTAAATTAAATGCTACAAATCCATTTGAAATTCAAAGATTGGTTATAATTTTCCATACTAAGTTAGAAGTCCAAGAATTGAAGAGTATTTTTTTTATTAAGAATGGAAGGATCATTTTCAGCCATATTTCAAAGTTGATGCAGAGCTGGCTACTATACATTGCATAGCAACAAATGGCTCAGGAATATGCTGGGTAATTCATGCTGTGTGTTCAGAAAATAGGCACCGGCCTAGTCTGTTTATTCCAACACTTTCCTCTTACAGTCATGCATTGTCATGACTGCATAAAAGGAGTCTCAATAAATAGCGGAGAGACTACAAATAATTTATTTTAATTCTCACCAGTGAATGATCAAACCGTACATGTACATGTATATAACCAATTCACTAAGAAGAATGTCCTATCCATCAAGTGTTTATTACTTTAATTTACTATTTGTTTTCATGTTTTTAAGAAAGAAAGAAATCAGTTTGCCCATGTTTCAATGTACATGTACCTCAATAGAACCTTAACTTTTTGCACTAATCACTGGGTGGCCTTTTTCGCAGCACCCAAAAATGCTACAAATCCATTTGAAATCCACAGATTAGTTATAATTTTCCATACTAAGTTTGAAGTCTAAGAATTGAAGAGCAAACAGATTTTAAAATATTTTAAACATTTTTGCATGACATAAATATGCACCAAATCATACAAAACTCACATGTAACATAAGTTATATAACATCAGCTCACATGTACACTCTGCTATACAAAACTGCATTTGCACTGTACATGTACATGTACATGTAACTCGCATACATTACATTGTGTCTCTTAGAAATTTAATTTTTTCTACCAGCTGCTTCTAAAAACATGGTAGAAAGAACTCTGAGCTATAACACATGCTGCAACATTGGGCATTATTAAATAAATAAATTGAAGAACAGATTATGGCTCCATCAATTCCAAGCCCACGTAGCATGTAGCATATGTATTAACTTCGAAAATTACCACGAAAGCTACTATCGAGCTGATATCAGGGCATAACATGTCAATAATTTTGATAGTCTATAAAAATCGTATCTAATGTTATCAGTCATTTACTTTAAGGTGAGCTTCTGTAATTGTTAAGTGTGCAGCAACCCGCCACGATTAACTTTAGTTATTTGCGGGTTGCTAATATACATATGTATTTTGTTTTATTATTTGAAAATAAATTGTTGTTGTTGTTGTTAAATTGATCGTTGTTGGTGAACGCGGATAAACAAAGCAGGATCGGCTATGTCAAGACTTTATTTTACCGATTTTACACTGTAATTGGAAGCTCAAATAAAATGTTCCCCAAGAACAATCATTGATTGGAACAATCTCTCTGCCGAAACCGTTTTAAGTAAATCTATTGACACTTTTAAAACTCGACTATTTAGATATATCAGATTTTTAGTTATTTTTATTTAATTCGATTTTATTTATAGTTGGCGTCATATCCCTGACCTCAAAACCTGCGGTTAAACTGAGGTAAAAATGATGTGAGAATCACGATACACATTAAGTATACATAAATGACGAGCGAAATTGACCAGGCTCGCAATGCACTGTTGGGCGATTCGGACTCCTGATCTAAACCGACCTTTACTGCGTGGTTTTGTTTATGTTTTAACTTAACAAGGTAAGACAAGTGACTTAATTTCAGTGTTTATTGAATTTTGTTCAATAAAGCCAGGCTATTTGTATGAGTTAGTCATCTGTCGGTAAACTGTTGGTGAACTGTTGGCCGACTGTTGGCTGTTTGTCGGCCGACTGTTGGTCGTCTGTCGGCCGACATGTTTTTGGGGGAGCTATTAGTCATTTTTACCGAAATGAGAAACTACTCTTTTCTTCCAATAAAGTGAATCATTTTCGTGTCAAATCATTATTTTTACGTCTTATCAGTGATTTATGCATCTCAGTTTCATGCTATTTCTTGATCGCCGCCTTCTGTCACACTGTGTCACGCTGCTTCTGTGTCCTGTTCTTATAAAACCTGATTAAACTCCAGCGCTTATCAATTTTAACAGAATTAAACAGCTTTTTGGGGTCCATCAAGCACTGAACAAACCACTGTTTATCTTGGTTTATCATTTCTTAAGGTGATTATTCAATTCTACATTGAATAACAAACCACTTGGTTGCTCAGTTTTTTTATGTAAGTTTATTGCCGTTAAGCCCCGGCTACATGTTCTAACATTGTTATATACCCGGCGTAGTCAATCGATAAAAATTGATATCGGAAAATCATTCGATAAATCGATATCTATCGATAAATTGATTTTAAACGATATCGACTTTATCGGCCAATCGATAAAAATCGATACTCACACGCCGACGAAGTGTTAATTTTATCGATTTTATCGTATTCATCGATCGTTATAGAATGGATAAAAATTATCCTGTTCACGTTGACGGGGCGTTTGATTGTGACTCTTTATATGTAGATTTCAAAGGCGGCAATGAAATGATTTGTTGACAAGCACTGTACAAGACACCAAAGAGACTGCATTATGATTTTCTTCCTGATTTTATTGTTCGATTACAAACGTGAATTAATTTTCCTTTTCCGGCTTCTCGGCTTCAAGGTTATCGTTTAAATTTTCTCTTTTTCCTTTGTTCCGGCGGTTTTGAAACCACGTTTTAACCTAAGAAATATGGGGAATAAGAAGTGATCAATATAAGGAATGATTCAAAAGTATTTGCATGACTAGCCTAGTGGAATAATCTGAACCAGGGATCTAAAGCGGATTTCAAATACAACACACGCTGAGTATTACTTAAAGTTTGTAGAAAAGATGTAGCAATTTTTATCGATTAACGAACAGGGAAGTTGTTATAAGTGTTTCTGCGAGCTCTTTAATATCTTTTGGTGTTTCCGTTGCGAAAAATGGTACGATAATTCAGTTTCGATAAATTCGATATTTATTGATACAATCGATAGCCCTAATTCAAAAATCGATAATTATCGATTACTCACAACAAAATCTTGTATCGATTTTTATCGAATTTCGAAAAAATTAATCGATTTTTATCGATTGTTATCGAATGTTATCGATTATCGATATTATCGATTGACTACGTCGGGTATATAACATTTTTTGGTTCAACAATGTTAGAACGTGTAGCCGGCATGTTAGATGACGTTTACCTAACATTTTTTGTTAGAAGAATGTTTTGATTTCGATCAAACACGGTTTATGCTTCCATAGAAAAGTCGTTCGAGCTATTATTAGTTTGGTTAATTTCGTAGCCATGAAAATCTTGTGATTATCGACTTTTATCGACAAATTAAACCTGTCGATTGACAATTATCGACAAATATCGAGTACTGTCGACTTATCGACTTCGTTTTCGATGATCCATTTTGATCGACATGTTACGCCCTGTGATATTTAATTTTTTTTCAGCGCTCAGAGTCGCAGACTTTTGCCAATCTGTTTGTAATTAAGCTTAAGCTTAACAAAATAAACGAATTTTAAACTAGTTAGATGTGCACAATATCAAATAGAAACTAATGATCAATCGCCCTAAAAGGTCTAAAATAACCCTGAACCCTGTCCAGTTGGACATTAGGTTGAAAGATAAACTTACTACATGTAATTTAAAACTCAAATCACTTAAGCTTACCTTTTCCAGCTTTTTTTGTCCTTTCCAAGTTTGAGAATCTCAGGCTTTCATCGCGACCGGCACATGCATGACCGGTCATGACCGGGGAACTACATATACACTCTAAGCAGACTTCTTTGCGCTATATCGTAAGTTAGCCACGAAAAGGACAGTTTGTAAAGCAATTTCGCCAGCTTTTTGCCACTAAACAGGACTCTGAATGGACGAAATAAAGTAAATTTTCTGTGATGACGCTTCAGTACACGCAAAAATGGCGGATCCGTTGTCGTGAAAACTCGAACCAGTCCTCCCGCTGACCATCTCCTGCAAACCCGAGCAGGGGAGGGGAGGGAAGGGAAGTGGACCGAAGGGGAGGGGAGGGGAGGGTGGGGGAATAAAGAAAAATCTAACCCCTGATCGGTATGAAAGAAAAATGCTACAGAAAAACTGCCAACGCCATTGGTAAGAGGTAAGATAAAAACCACTTATGCAGATTTGTTTATAGTTCTAAACTGAAAAGTTGCTGAGCAGGATCAGGAAAGGATGGATTTTCAAGGCCTTCTAACGTGTAAAACTTTTTTTCGCCACCTTCATTTTTACTAGAAGAGTAATAATCGCCTTTTTTATACACAAATATAACATAATTTTAACCTGGGCGGAAAAACGGAGATTTATTTAAGTTAATAAAAAAGTTTGATGGTTCCAAAAAGTTCCAAAAATCAGTCAACTTCCGTGCGTTCTGGTCACGTGTTTCATGACGTCATACTGATGACGTTTATAAAGAACTTATTTTTAGACTTATATCTACCAACGTACGAAATAATTTAACTTTGCATTTCACCCTTACAAAGATACATGTATACAAAGATACTTGTCCCCAGACCCCTATTTGCTCTTGTGTATAGCCCCCTTAATTTTAAAAATCCAGAGTAATAATGGGCATGCGGAAATGTCGCAAGCGAATGCCTTCCTTACCACGTTGGCTGTATTTGCATTCATCAAAGCATGTTCCTAAAAAACGTTGAAAGGCATTTGGGGGCATAGTCACGTGACTGATGACGTCATCACACATAGTCAAATAAAATAGGTATTTTATGGTAGCTGCAAATGGCATGTGGTGTAGTATCCTCATACACTCAAAATTGACAGAGTTATTTGGCATCGAAAATTTTTCTGGTGCAAAGGGTGCTGGGAAGGTTTTTATTATAATTATAATATATTATTTAATTATTATTATGCAAACCCGAGACGCACTCGAGGGTTTGCATTACTGTCTCGAATTCTCCCAGCCCACATCTTGTTTAGATGAGGCTATGTAAACACGGAAAAAGTCCTCTGTTGCTTAAATAGTACCATATCCTCACTGCATACTCATTACCTCACCGCGTAAGACTAAGTTATGGGAAGAATCCGCGACTGCAGAGGCAATGGGCATGCAACGAGGATATACACTGAGCTCGTCAACCGCCACCAGGGGAGGTGGGTGGGTCGCGAAAGTTGACTGTCGTCCCGGAGTACCGATGAAATGACCACGTTTTAGGCGGAGCGACCAAATTTATACCCCGGGAGCGCAAAGCATTACTACCACTACAAGCGTGCGCAATCACGGGGGAATGCGAAGAGATTACTTAAACTTCCGCTATGAGCTAATTAATTATGCAGTGAGAATAGTACCATATCCTCACTGCATACTCATTACCTCACCGCGTAAGACTAAGTTATGGGAAGAATCCGCTCCTGCCCCCACCATTAGGACATAAACTACGGAAATAAAAAACATTCGAACAAAAAATGGCGACAAACATCACAAACTTCCCACACCATACCTTATTCCCCTCCATTACTCAGAATTCCTCCTAATTAACTTTCAAGCAACTTTCGTATGACCATAGACATAGTAATAACAGTAACAGTAATAATTTATTTAAAGTCGATAACGTAGCAAGTGGTCAACCAATTCCCCGAGCCAGAGGCTCATGTAAAAAACACAATTAAGCGAAAATGCAATTTAAGTTCATTTACAATTTAACACATTCTTAAACCAGGAAAAGCCCGACCCACACGTGCATGAAAACCCTGATTTAGAACTAGATAATTACATTAGAGAAACTCATCGCGCAGAATGATACAGGCCACTGTTATTCAAAGACGCTCCGAAAGAGCTTCATTAATTGGTTTCCATGAACGCACGGCTTTGCTCAATATCATGCAGTAGGCGGGATAAACCGGCAAACGATAGCCGAATAGTGCTATTGTCTTCTCTTTCGTTTCAAAAAATCACACATTTACGCATAAGGTTCCACAAAGAAGAAAAATACACAAGTTTCCAGGTTTTTTCTTTTTTTTTTTACAGGATGCGTACGTTTAGAGTGGCCGCTTAGAAAACCGAGAAATGATAACGCTGCAAGAGCGTAATCTCTGATTTAAACCGCAGTCCGATTTTCCCGATAATTTAGCGCATGGCGTGCGGGCGAAGTAAATACCGGCACCAGCTCTGATTTATATAACCGCCCGAGTGAGACGATTGTCTCTAAAATCGCCCCAGTATTTCGTCTTTAGATTTAGCGGTCTGCGCGCGGACACGAATGCAAACTAAAAAGAACGGCGAATGACGACGAACAAATGTGACTAGAATTACTGGTCTTTCGCTTTCACTTTAGCACACGGTGTGTAGTGCAGCGGTAAAATTTCGCGGATCAACCCGTTGGTTGGCGGACTCCTCCAGTCCGTAGCCGATTGCACGCATGTTTTTCTTGAAGGACTGCGAATAGCCTTAAAATCCCCCCTTCTGTTCCGCTATGCCCATACAGCGTTTCCATTTACTTCCAAGCGGAAGTCACACCGAAATCTTCGGTGTTGTTTGCAAGCGCGATTATCGAGCGCTACCTGTGCTCAAATTTCGCGCGCAGATAATTTTTTTTTCTTTTAATAATTTAAAATTACAAGACAGTGGGCTAACGTTTACAGACGACTGCAGTTTATGAATGCAATTTTCCAACTAATGGAACCATTGCTATACGGTACTGAAACAACAACTTCATCTGGAACGCGCGCGAGATTTAAAACTCAGATTTTCGATCGCAAAAGTTCACAACCTTCCGTTCTTTGATATAAAATTGCTGCTTATTTCGGTCGATCTTAATGATATCGTTCCCCACACTAGAAATGAGGGAAAAACACAGTTTCGAGAGCTAAAAGTCTACAACCTGTTACTTGGGTGCAGCGGCCAAGTATAGGAATGCAGTTTCGCAGTGCACAAATTCGCAATCGGGATCTAACACTCTCGTGCGCAACTCTGGGGACCGGAATGGGCTTGCCCATTTCTCACCTGTTGTTGGTCGATGCGAGGCGAACGTGACAAAGCGCGAGTTTCGTTTTCTCAGTTGCATCTAACGGTTGCATACTTAATATGCGTAAGGAAACTCAAGAAGACACTGCGGAAGTGTTTTACACTCTCGCACGAATGCTACGATACCTTCAGGACGGAAACCCGCTAAAACATGTTTAACCGAACATGAAGAAGATTTAGACTAAGACATAGCGCTAGTTTAATAAAAAGTGAACACTGGACAGGGCAGGAAGAAATATAAGTGTGGTAGAAATCCCAATTAATTTGCTTCCTACGGTTGTTGCCTTTCATGAATTTTATTCCGTGAAGCTGAAGGAACAGAACCGCCAACTGGAATTTCGGGTGCAAAAATTCACCGCCAATAGAAAAATGCAAACAATGCACACGTCTTGCGATACGTTTCCTGTGAGTCTCGCTTGCGCTAGTGAATGTTTCTCTGCCAAAAATAGTCTTAAAGCGATCACTTCTTCCAGTTAATTTTCTTCTCTGTTTCGGATACAAAGGAATGAGAAATAACTGCGTTATGCATTACTGGAAAGGTTTAAAATTACTTTCTACATTGTGCAAATTGAAACATTTTGCCTCAACTGAAAAAACACGAAAAAATATATTCCAAGGGCTAAATTTGTTTTTCTCCTCCTGAGTGAGTGAGTAAATTATCACCTCTGTCGTTAACTTTGAATAAATTTATAAGTTTAATTCAAAATTTATCATAACAAGAGGCTGCAAGCAGCCTATACTCATGCGCATGCGTAAGAAAATTTTATGATACGGTGTATATATATATATATAAACATGATAAGAAGATGTCCGACATGGAGAAGAGTTTATCCTTTCATTCAGTCATCGTTCCTGCAAACCACGTTGTTTACTTTTGAATATTTTGTAAATGAAGGCTGTACCACAATGAAGCCAGTGATTCTTCTACGTGTTATATATACCTAACGCGAACATTAGTTGTGTAAGTAGGGTTGTAGGAGACGCTGTCGTGACGTTTCAGTAACGCTGTTTTACCGGAAGTGAAAGTAACCGGAAGTCACTAAACAGGAAGTGTAAATGGCAAGCTATGAACTTTAACTCGAAAAGTCGTTTGATCCTGGGTCCGGACCAGGCAAAATAAACTACATCTGCCAACTCTCACGTCTGCGAGTGCAAAACTTCGATCACGCCAACTCACGCCTATGGAGCCATTCCTCACGCCTGATTTGCAGATTTGAGCTATCAGCCTTAACCGATCGCAAGATCCAATTAAAAATATAGCTACGTTCATGAAAATACAACTTCGGACATCTTCGGAATAGATCGGGTTTGGTCGGGCCGCCTTCGGAAATCCTGGCACGTCCACAAAAAACTGCTCACGCCTATCACTCGGAAAAAGGTTGGCAGGTATAAATAAACCGAAGATTCATGGCTTCGAAAGGTCACTGACGGCTACATTTGCATTCACCTCAAAAGTGTCGGGAACACAGACCAGTTACAGAGATAAATTGATCCAGCCACAAGATTAGTTAAAACTAATAACAACGATCGGGAGTCTCTGATATGCGGCCATTTTCCCAATGGTAAGTGCAAAATAGGTATCGCTTTGTTTGTTTTTTTTGCTCTAGTCTTAAACACAGTGGACACGCTATTTTGCGCGGCGTCTACTTCTTTTCGAAGGTTAAAGCGCTTCTTTGTTAGACTGTTCACACTATCCCAATACTTCCTATGATCAAACAGTAACTAAGGTGCATGCAGATTCCTCAGACATATATCCCAATATGCTTAATACAACAACATGGCCCAAGCATACGCTCCCCCAGCGTCTTGTTCTAGCTTCATTAACCTAATTTGATGGAAGATTGTAGGTTTATCCTTCTTTTACCAAAATCAGGCCTTAATACTTGGAAAACTACGCCTGATAACTGCGATTAGTCAGCCAACTTCACCAAATTCATGCCCTTTCTCCCTTATCGGGATGCGTTTTGAGCACTAACGCTTGAATATCCGCCATTGTAGCTAATTAACACGTACGGTGTTCGGCCATTCAAACTCTCGAACTCCTTGACAAATCGTTTTTTATAAGTTTGAAGGGGGAGCGCGGCCTAATTAGGACGCAATTGTCTACCTCATCCAGTTAATCGCACCTTGAAATTTACTTCACACTTCATTCGTTTGATTGACGGCAGCTGAACTTCGGGAAGATATAAAGTATTCCCAAGCTTAATATGTTAAGCAATCACAGCCGCCTAGTTCTAAACATGCAAACTATTATGCCGCGCGTAACAAAATCGGGCACTGTAGGTACATGTCGCAAAACACAGTAGTACTCAGGCGATACACATCGACACATGGTTATGCAATTCACCCGCTCCGAAAAACAGGGGCCACGAAACGTAGCTGACCCAATGATGTTAGGCTGAAACACACAGCAATCACACCTGGTGAAGGCAGGGGCCAACGAAAGGGGAAGGTCCCCTGCTAATACCACACACAGGAATATTGTAGAAGAAAGTGAGGTAGCTTAAGCAACCCTGATATGAACGACTAACTTATGCTAAATGAGCAAACAAAGGGACATATTGCGTAAACAAAAGGCAGGAGACCCACCCCTTCGTTGACCCCGAGCTCCGAACTAGGTCCGGAATTGAGACACTGAGCAGGCCCCCCCAAGGTCAACGAAGAGAGCAGGTTTAGCAGGTAAAAATAAACACAACGAAACGAACTAAAGATCGCAGAAACTAAAGACGTAACATTTATAAAACATCTCAGGCGGGTGAGTCACGTGCCGACGCATGACTGGTGACATGATGAAAACCACCCGCACCGAGCAGTCATAACTGGTGGGATGCTCATTTCAATAATTTACTTCACGGATCAATTTTCACCGGTGGGATACACATTTAAATAATTTACTGCACTGGGCAGTCGTCAACGGCGGCCTACTCGTTTAAATAGTTAACTGCACCGATCAGTCTTGGCCGGTGGCATACCCATTTCAGTAATTTGCTGCAGTGAGCATTGGTGGCGTACACATTAAATAAGCCATCGCACTGATCAGTCTTCACCGGTGGGATACTCATAATAACTCCCCGTACCAAACAGTCTTCGCTGGTGGGATACTCATAATAACTTACTGCACTAAGCGGTCTTCACCGTTGGGATAGTCATGCATCTGATAACTCATGACACCGATCACTCTTCACCGGTGGGATACTCATAATAACTCACTGCACAAAGCAGTCTTCACCGGTGGGATACTCATGCATTTGACAACTCAATACACTGATCAGTCTTCACTGGTGGGATACTCGTAACAACTCACTGCACTTAGCAGTCTTCACCAGTGGGACACTCATAATAACTCCTCGCACTGATCAGTCTGCACCGGTGGGATACTCATAATAACTCCTCGCACTGATCAGTCTGCACCGGTGGGATACTCATAATAACTCACTGCACTGATCAGTCTTCACCGGTGGGATACTCATAATAACTCCTCGCACTGATCAGTCTGCACCGGTGGGATACTCATAATAATTCACTGCACTGAGCAGTCTTCACCGGTGGGATACTTGTAATAATTCACTGCACCAACAGTCTTCACCGGTGGGATACTCGTGCTTTTTGACAACTCATTACACTGATCAGTCTTCACCGGTGGGATACTCATAATAACTCACTGCACCAACAGTCTTCACCGGTGGGATACTCATAATAACTCACTGCACTAAGCAGCCTTCACCGGTGGGATACTCATGCATTTTAATAACTCATAACGCTGATCAGTCTTCACTGGTGGGATACTCATAATAACTCACTGCACTAAGAAGTCTTCACCAGTGGGATACTCGTGCATTAAAACAACTCATTGCCCTGAACAGTCTTAACCGGTCTACTACTAATTTGCTGTAATGAGGCGCGGGATCGCAAAAAATTAGACGTACACTAAAATCCATAAACGAACCGATGGTAAACGCCAAAACATTTTCTGCAATCCGGCACCACGCCCCCAATTTGAATGGAATATTCCTAAACAACGCAACATGCCGTACTCCGGCGACAAACCCTTAGAATTCCACGGCGAAGTACCCCGTAAAGCTATCCGAACGAAAATAAACTGACGATGCTAAACAAACGCCGTAAAAGGACATACAAAGAGCGACGGCAAAAGCAATGACAAAAGCCAACATGAAAACAATAACAAAGCCGCCATAAACTTAAATAGCACGAACTTGAAAACTATGCCAAAGAGAGCGCGCGGAATGTATAACAAACACCGAAGTAACAAAAGGCTGCCGGTAGACACGATAAAGCTATGCAAATCCACGTGGCGGCAAGAAGGAAAACATAAATGAAAGTGTAAAAAATGGTCTTCTAGAAGGAAAAGATACAAACTACGCCGGGAAGCAAAAAACTAGCGGGTAACCAAGGGATTCAAAAACGGAATAAACTCTAGTGCTGCAGGACTAACCGGATACCCCAAAAATTACCTCATCTGCAGCTCCAAGTGCCGGAACCGGCTCTGGTTACAATGCTGGCGCAGGAAGAGGATTAACTGCAGGTTCTGGGTTATCAAAGCACCTTGAACGGTCAGGGCAGCGCCAGAAACGGGCGGACGAGGAAGAACACAGTCGGCCATAACGCTGGTGGCGGTTGACGATTAGACACTAAGCGAAAGTTGACTGTCGTCCCGGAGTACCGATGAAATGACCACGTTTTAGGCGGAGCGACCAAATTTATACCCCGGGAGCGCAAAGCATTACTACCACTACAAGCGTGCGCAATCACGGGGGAATGCGAAGAGATTACTTAAACTTCCGCTATGAGCTAATTAATTATGCAGTGAGAATAGTTATCAACCATATAGGTGTACAGGTGAATTAACTAGTGTTTTCTAATATTTAGAGGGATTGGCGTCGCATATTGTTTGGGCCGATTCGTGGTCAAGTAAAATCTAAAGACCATAGTTATAACCATGTAATTATTGGCCTTCTTATGTCTCCCCCAATGTGAGTCATGTGACCGTGGCACATGGCATGGTCACCGAGCAAAACCATGTGGAGAAATGTTTGTATGAGCACATTAACCTCGGAAATCTCTGTTTATTCAATTGAACGGTCCTTATTCGCCATGAATTGTAAATCGGATTGATTTGATTTCACTCCAGTTTTTCACCGTCTAGTTCAAAGGAAAGTAAAAACCTGAAAGCGCGCTCGAAGACCTAACCAAGGTAGCCAGGTGACTCTTGCGTCAACGTTTATAAAAGCAATACAGGACTTGTTTCCGTGTTTACATAGCCTCCTCTAAACCCTCTGGGATTTGCGAGAAATTTCGAAGGTTATGCGTCTCGGGTTTGCATAACTGTCTCGAATTCTCCCAGCAAACATCGTGTTTAGATGAGGCTGTGTAAACACGAGAAAAGTCCTCAAATGCTTAAATGCTTTTCAACAATATAGGTGTACAGGTGTATTAACTAGTGTTTTCTAGCTTTATAATTAAGTAGACATGCAGGGCTCTTAGGAAGAGCGCCTCTATTTTGTTTTGGCATCCGTGGATAAAAAATATATATATTATGTAAATTACGGATTTTTTTTCATATCTTATTTGGATATGTTAAATTTTAGTTTGAGACTAAGTGAGCAGAAAAACGCAGCGGTTATAGATTGGTGATTTTCGTACAGGTGCAATTTCTACCTCCATTACCCCCACCCTTCGAGCTTAACGGGACATAAGCTCATGTTCTATAGCTAAAATAAAAGTGTTACTTACAGCCAATCCAGCTTAGCATTGTTATCAAAAACACGTTGTGGTAAGTCCTTCAGCTGGTTGTTATTCAGATACCTATAAAAGAGTAACAACAACCTTGTGGTAAGTATCCGTTTACGTATATTAATGCAATGTACAAATAGCTGCAGCAAAGACTCTTTCTTTCAGTAAATCTTCAGCTGAAGTGATATAATTACAATACCATGTTCTATTTCTAACAAGAAGCTGTACATCGCTTGATCTCGTAGCACCTTTAACTCATTGTAGCATTGATTCACGAGTGTTTCAGTGCTTTTTACGGAGAAACGTTAGCTTAAAATTATGTCTAATCCAAGGCTCCTGCAAGCCAACCCGTGAATTCGAAATGCTAAAGGTAACGTAATATTGCGGGGTATTTTTTGGGAAATTAAATGTAACGACTTTTGACGAACGCAAAAAAAACAAAACAAAAACAAACAAGAAGCTGTACACAGCTTGAACTCGTGGCGCCTTTAACTCATTGCAGCATTGATTCCCAAGTGATTTGAGTGCTTTTACAGAGAAACATAAGCTTAAAATTATGTCTAATCAAAGGCTCCTAAGAGCCAACCCGAGAAGAAGAAATGCTAACGCGTAACGCAATATTGCCGTAAGCTTACGCTTTCACACTGACACAGTTCGATATATATATATATATATATATATATATATATATATATATATATATATATATATATATATAATTTATATATTGATTTTTTTTTAATTAAACGTAAGGATTTTTGACGAACGAAAAAAAATACATCACTTTCATAGTGTCCAGTTCGAAAAAAACAAAAAAAAAGGAAAGAAAAAAAGAGGACTTTATGGATAAAACCATGGGACTAAACCACAAACTCAATCACTGCGCTGTCCAAGAGCACATACTACCTACGAACTAAATTTTATTATTTTAAGCTAGATACGCATCAGAACGCGTGTTTAGGTTGCAAAATCCTTTTAGATCGATTTTAATGTTGCACTAAAAACTCCAAATGCGAAACATCTGTAAGCTTATTGTTGTCTATATTCGTTTACATCAAATTAATTATTGTTATCGTTGGATTCACGTTGATTTCCTGTTACGAAACGGGTTCGTAACAAAGCATTTGCTCACTAAGTTTACAGCTGATGGAAGGAGCGAGCGAGTGAGTGAGTGAGAGGGTGAATTTTATTTAAACACCCTTGCCGATAACCTGTTCATCATGCTTTCACGTATACACGGGTTTAAAAGTAAGACTACACTGCATTCACTAGATTCAGTAGCTGACACTTAAGCTCGACCTGGAGCTCGATCGCTAAGCAAATGGCAAGTCTAATATATAAAACACAGAACTTGCCAAGGCAAAAATCCCACAGGAATAAGCGGCAAACATAATATCAAACGGTCCTATCCATCCATGAACGCCTTGGATTGTCTTGAAAGTGTGCAGTTGTACGCAGTAGTTCTTTATCTTGCTTCTCGAGTCAACACACGGAGAGATTTTACGGTATGTATTTCATGGCCGAAAGCCATATAGTCGTCGATATAGACGTAAATATGCGTGCAAAAGCATGCGCTAATGTGACACGAAAAAAAAAAAACAAGAAAAGTCAACGCCGGATTTACAACTCGTGTGCTTCGCCACGAGTAATAACATTAATTTTCAGTTAGAAAAAAAAATCCGTCCTGGGCGAGAATCGCACTGACGTCCTTCAGCACCCTCCGGAGCTATTGTTCCATCGTTTACCCACTACACAAGGCCAAATTTTCTTATTTCAACGTAAATATGCGGAAAAAGTTTACATCTGAGTGATGAATCGAGCGAGCAATAAAGTGAGTGAGTGAATTTGCCGTCGTCTCCGATAACCCGTTCATTACGCTAGGCGGATTCATGGTTTAAAAAGTAAGACTACACTACATTCAGTAGCCGACACTTCAAAGCTCGATCTCTAAGAAAATTGCTAGTTACATAAAACACCAAACTTGTCGAAACAAAAATCCCACAAGAATATTAAGCGGCGAACAAAATTTCAAACGCTCCTGTCCATCCATCCACAATTTTAAGCTGTAGTTCTCACGGAGGGATTTTGCTATATGTATTTCATGACAGAAAGCCACATAGTCGTCGACATTATCTGAAATATGCGAGCATAAATTTGCATGTGCTAATGTGACACTAAAAAGAAAACTCAGAGCCGGATTTGCAGCTTGTGTGCTGCGCCACGAGTAATTACTGCTCGGGACAAAGGCACCGAGCTGAATGCGCTGTCCCTTTTCTTTGTTTTCTTTCCGCGCCGCATTATAGCTTATGCAAATGTATGCACTTATGCAAATTTATGCATATTCAAGGCGGCTGACAATCTTCAAAGTGCTGAAAACAATACCGTTATCTTTATTAATGAGGGCTAGTCTTTCTCGAAACCCTTCCAAAGATCTTATTTAATAATTCTCGGCCGTGAACTGGTTGAAAATTGCCTTCAACAATGTTAGAAAGTTCTTGAAGAGAAAGAGACTGCAGAAAGTAACTCTGACATCCTCAGAGAGAACGGCAGGTTTAGTTCACAAGGTACTAATTCGGTTTGTTTTTCTTTTTTTGTTTTTAATATTTTCTATCGTTTAATAGCATTTTTACATACTCGCGGCAGAGAACAGGAATATTTAGAGGGATTGGCGGCGCATTGTTTGGGCCGATTCGTGGTCAAGTAAAATCTAAAGACCATAGTTACAACCTTGGCCTTCTTATGTCTGCTCCAATGTGAGTCATGTGACCGTGGTACATGGCGTGGTCACCGACCAAAACCATGTGGAGAAATGTTTGTATGAGCACATTAACCTCAGAAATCACTGTTTATTCATTTGAACGGACCTTATTCGCCATGAATTGTAAATCGAATTGATTTGATTTAACTCCAATGTTTCAGCATTTAGTTCAAAGGAAAGTTAAAAACTTGAAAGCCAATCGAAAACTTAGCCATGGTAGCCGGGTGACTCTTGCGTCAACGTTTATAAAAGCAATAGAGGACTTTTTTTCCATGTTTACATAGCCTCATCTAAACACTCGGGGAGTTTTGGGAGAATTTTCGAAAGTTGTGCAAACCCGAGACGCAGTCGAGGGTTTGCATAACTGTCTCGAATTCTCCCAATCCATATCGTGTTTAGATGAGGCTAAATAAACATGGAAAAAGTCCTCTATTGCTTAAATGCTTTTCAACAATATAGGTGTATTAACTAGTGTTTTCTAGCTTTATAATTAAGTAGACTTGCATGGCTCTTAGGAAGAGCGACTCTATTGTGTTCTGACATCCGTGGATAAATAAAGATATATTATGTAAATTACGGATTTTTTTCATATCTTATTTGGATATGTTAAATTTTAGTTTGAGACTAAGTGAGCAGAAAAACGCAGTGGTTATAGATCGGTGATTTTCGTACAGGTGCAATTTCTACCTCTATTACCCCCACCCTTCGAGCTTAACAGGATTTAAAGCTCATGTTTTATAGTTTAAAGAAGAGTATTACTTACAGGTACAGCAGGTTAGTATTGTTATCAAAAACACGTTGTGGTAACTCCTTCAGCTGGTTGTTATTCAGAAACCTATAAAAGAGTAACAACAACCTTGTGGTAAGTATCCGTTTACGTATATTAATGCAATGTACAAATAGCTGCAGCAAAGACTCTTTCTTTCAGTAAATCTTCAGCTGAAGTGATATAATTACAATACCATGTTCTATTTCTAACAAGAAGCTGTACATCGCTTGATCTCGTAGCACCTTTAACTCATTGTAGCATTGATTCACGAGTGTTTCAGTGCTTTTACGGAGAAACGTTAGCTTAAAATTATGTCTAATCCAAGGCTCCTGCAAGCCAACCCGTGAATTCGAAATGCTAAAGGTAACGTAATATTGCGGGGTATTTTTTGGGAAATTAAATGTAACGACTTTTGACGAACGCAAAAAAAACAAAACAAAAACAAACAAGAAGCTGTACACAGCTTGAACTCGTGGCGCCTTTAACTCATTGCAGCATTGATTCCCAAGTGATTTGAGTGCTTTTACAGAGAAACATAAGCTTAAAATTATGTCTAATCAAAGGCTCCTAAGAGCCAACCCGAGAAGAAGAAATGCTAACGCGTAACGCAATATTGCCGTAAGCTTACGCTTTCACACTGACACAGTTCGATATATATATATATATATATATATATATATATATATATATATATATATATATATATATATATATATATATATAATTTATATATTGATTTTTTTTTAATTAAACGTAAGGATTTTTGACGAACGAAAAAAAATACATCACTTTCATAGTGTCCAGTTCGAAAAAAACAAAAAAAAAAGGAAAGAAAAAAAGAAGACTTTATGGATAAAACCATGGGACTAAACCACAAACTCAATCACTGCGCTGTCCAAGAGCACATACTACCTACGAACTAAATTTTATTATTTTAAGCTAGATACGCATCAGAACGCGTGTTTAGGTTGCAAAATCCTTTTAGATCGATTTTAATGTTGCACTAAAAACTCCAAATGCGAAACATCTGTAAGCTTATTGTTGTCTATATTCGTTTACATCAAATTAATTATTGTTATCGTTGGATTCACGTTGATTTCCTGTTACGAAACGGGTTCGTAACAAAGCATTTGCTCACTAAGTTTACAGCTGATGGAAGGAGCGAGCGAGTGAGTGAGTGAGAGGGTGAATTTTATTTAAACACCCTTGCCGATAACCTGTTCATCATGCTTTCACGTATACACGGGTTTAAAAGTAAGACTACACTGCATTCACTAGATTCAGTAGCTGACACTTAAGCTCGACCTGGAGCTCGATCGCTAAGCAAATGGCAAGTCTAATATATAAAACACAGAACTTGCCAAGGCAAAAATCCCATAGGAATAAGCGGCAAACATAATATCAAACGGTCCTATCCATCCATGAACGCCTTGGATTGTCTTGAAAGTGTGCAGTTGTACGCAGTAGTTCTTTATCTTGCTTCTCGAGTCAACACACGGAGAGATTTTACGGTATGTATTTCATGGCCGAAAGCCATATAGTCGTCGATATAGACGTAAATATGCGTGCAAAAGCATGCGCTAATGTGACACGAAAAAAAAAAAAACAAGAAAAGTCAACGCCAGATTTACAACTCGTGTGCTTCGCCACGAGTAATAACATTAATTTTCAGTTAGAAAAAAAAATCCGTCCTGGGCGAGAATCGCACTGACGTCCTTCAGCACCCTCCGGAGCTATTGTTCCATCGTTTACCCACTACACAAGGCCAAATTTTCTTATTTCAACGTAAATATGCGGAAAAAGTTTACATCTGAGTGATGAATCGAGCGAGCAATAAAGTGAGTGAGTGAATTTGCCGTCGTCTCCGATAACCCGTTCATTACGCTAGGCGGATTCATGGTTTAAAAAGTAAGACTACACTACATTCAGTAGCCGACACTTCAAAGCTCGATCTCTAAGAAAATTGCTAGTTACATAAAACACCAAACTTGTCGAAACAAAAATCCCACAAGAATATTAAGCGGCGAACAAAATTTCAAACGCTCCTGTCCATCCATCCACAATTTTAAGCTGTAGTTCTCACGGAGGGATTTTGCTATATGTATTTCATGACAGAAAGCCACATAGTCGTCGACATTATCTGAAATATGCGAGCATAAATTTGCATGTGCTAATGTGACACTAAAAAGAAAACTCAGAGCCGGATTTGCAGCTTGTGTGCTGCGCCACGAGTAATTACTGCTCGGGACAAAGGCACCGAGCTGAATGCGCTGTCCCTTTTCTTTGTTTTCTTTCCGCGCCGCATTATAGCTTATGCAAATGTATGCACTTATGCAAATTTATGCATATTCAAGGCGGCTGACAATCTTCAAAGTGCTGAAAACAATACCGTTATCTTTATTAATGAGGGCTAGTCTTTCTCGAAACCCTTCCAAAGATCTTATTTAATAATTCTCGGCCGTGAACTGGTTGAAAATTGCCTTCAACAATGTTAGAAAGTTCTTGAAGAGAAAGAGACTGCAGAAAGTAACTCTGACATCCTCAGAGAGAACGGCAGGTTTAGTTCACAAGGTACTAATTCGGTTTGTTTTTCTTTTTTTGTTTTTAATATTTTCTATCGTTTATTAGCATTTTTACATACTCGCGGCAGAGAACAGGAATATTTAGAGGGATTGGCGGCGCATTGTTTGGGCCGATTCGTGGTCAAGTAAAATCTAAAGACCATAGTTATAACCTTGGCCTTCTTATGTCTGCTCCAATGTGAGTCATGTGACCGTGGTACATGGCGTGGTCACCGACCAAAACCATGTGGAGAAATGTTTGTATGAGCACATTAACCTCAGAAATCACTGTTTATTCATTTGAACGGACCTTATTCGCCATGAATTGTAAATCGAATTGATTTGATTTAACTCCAATGTTTCAGCATTTAGTTCAAAGGAAAGTTAAAAACTTGAAAGCCAATCGAAAACTTAGCCATGGTAGCCGGGTGACTCTTGCGTCAACGTTTATAAAAGCAATAGAGGACTTTTTTTCCATGTTTACATAGCCTCATCTAAACACTCGGGGAGTTTTGGGAGAATTTTCGAAAGTTGTGCAAACCCGAGACGCAGTCGAGGGTTTGCATAACTGTCTCGAATTCTCCCAATCCATATCGTGTTTAGATGAGGCTAAATAAACATGGAAAAAGTCCTCTATTGCTTAAATGCTTTTCAACAATATAGGTGTATTAACTAGTGTTTTCTAGCTTTATAATTAAGTAGACTTGCATGGCTCTTAGGAAGAGCGACTCTATTGTGTTCTGACATCCGTGGATAAATAAAGATATATTATGTAAATTACGGATTTTTTTCATATCTTATTTGGATATGTTAAATTTTAGTTTGAGACTAAGTGAGCAGAAAAACGCAGTGGTTATAGATCGGTGATTTTCGTACAGGTGCAATTTCTACCTCTATTACCCCCACCCTTCGAGCTTAACAGGATTTAAAGCTCATGTTTTATAGTTTAAAGAAGAGTATTACTTACAGGTACAGCAGGTTAGTATTGTTATCAAAAACACCTTGTGGTAACTCCTTCAGCTGGTTGTTATTCAGGTTCCTATCAAAGAGTAACAACAACCTTGTGGTAAGTATCCGTTTACGTATATTAGTGCAATGTACAATTAACTTCAGCAAAGACGCCTTCTTTCAGTAAATCTTCAGCTGAAGTGATATAATTGCAATACCATGTTCTATTTCTAACAAGAAGCTGTACACCGCTTGAACTGGTAGTGCCTTTAACTCATTGTAGCATTGATTCCCGAGCGTTTGAGTGCTTTTACGGAGAAACATAAGCTTAATATAAATTAAAGTAAATTAAAGTAAATTGAATGGAACGACTTTTGACCAACGCAATAAACAAAACAAATAACAGCATTAATTTCAGTTCGAAAAAAAATCCGTCCTGGGCGGGAATCGTACTCACGTCCTTTGGCATCCTCCGGAGCTATTGTTCCATCGTTTACCCACTACACAAGGCCAAATTTTGTTATTTCAACGTAAATATGCGGAAAAAGTTTACATCTGAGTGATGGATCGAGCGAGCGAGTAAGTGAGTGAATTTGCCGTCGTCTCGGATAACCCGTTTATTACGCTAGGCGTATTCACGGTTTCAAAAGTAAGACTACACTACATTCTGTAGCCGACACTTCAAAGCTCGATCTTAAAGCAAGTTAGACAAGTTGCTAGTTACATAAAACACCAAAATTGCCAAAACAAAAATCCCACTGGAATATTAAGCGGCAAAAACAATTTCAAACGCTCCTATCCATCCATGAACGCCTTGCATTGTGTTAAAATTTTACAATTATAAGCTGTAGCTCTTTCTTTTGCTTCTCAAGTAAACACACTGAGATATTTTGCTGTTTGTATTTCATGACTGAAAGCCACATAGTCGTCGACATTATCTGTAATATGCGTGCATAAATTTGCATGCGCTAATGTGACACGAAAAAAAAAAAGAAAACTCAGAGCCGGATTTACAACTCGTGTGCTGCGCCACGAGTAATTATTGCTCGGGACAAAGGCACCGAGCTGAATACGCTGTCCCTTTTCTTTGTTTTCTTTCCGCACCTCATTATAGTACATGCAAACGTATGCACTTAAGCAAATTTAGGCATATTCAAGACGGGTGAAAATCTATAAAGTGATGAAAATAATACCGTTACTTTTATTAATGAAGGCTAGTGTGACGATCCGCGCACTTCAAAGCTCGATCGCTAAGCAAATTGCTAGTTACATAAAACACAAAACTTGCCGAAACAAAAATCCCACAGGAATATTAACCGGCGAACACAACTTCAAACGCTCCCATCCATCAATGAACGCATTTGTACAGGTGCAATTTCTACCTCCATTTCCCCCATCCTTCGAGCTTAACGGGACTTAAGCTCATGTTGTATAGCTAAAGTAAAAGTGTAACTTACAGCGAATTCAGTTTAGTATTTTTATCAAAAACACCTTGTGGTAAGTCCTTCAGCTGGTTGTTATTCAGTTCCCTATCAAAGAGTTACAACAACGTTGTGGTAAGTATCCGTATACGTATTATAATGCAATGTACAATTAGCTTCAGCAAAGACTCTTTCTTTCAGTAAATCTTCAGCTGAAATGATATAATCGCAATACCATGTTCTATTTCTAACAAGAAGCTGTACACCGCTTGAACTCGTAGCGCCTTTAACTCATTGTAGCATTGATTCCCGAGTGTTTGAGTGCTTTCACGGAGAAACATCAGCTAAAAATTATGTTTAATCAATCAAAGGCTCTTGCGAGCCAACCCGTGAATACGAAATGCTATAGGTAACGCAATATTGCGGGTTATTTTTTGGGAAGATAAATGTAACGACTTTTCACGAACGCAAAAAAAAAAAACATTAATTTTCGGTTCGATAAAAAAAATCCGTCCTGGGCGTGAATCGGACTCACGTCCTTCGGCACCCTCCGGAGCTATTGTTCCATCGTTTACCCACTAGATAAGGCTAACGTTTGTTATTTCAACGTAGATATGCCGTAAAAGTTTACATCTGAGTGATGGATTGAGCCAGCGAGTGAGTGAGTGAATTTGCCGCGCTCGTCGTTAAGCAAATTGCTAGTTACATAAAACACAAAACTTTCCGAAACAAAAATCCCACAGAATATTAAGCGGCGAACATAATTTCAAACGCTCCTATCCATCCATTAACGCCTTGCATTGTCTTAAAATTTTACAATTGTCCGCTATAGTTCTTTCTTAATCTTTTGCTTCTGAGTCAACACGCGGAGAGATTTTGCTGTATGTATTTCATGGTTGAAATCCTTATAGTCGTCGACATTAACTGAAATATGCGTGCATAAATTTGCAAGCACTTATGTGACACGGAAAAAAAAAAGAAAACTCAGAGCCGGATTTACAATTTGTGTGCTGCGCCACGAGTTTGTTGCTCGGGACAAAGGCACCGAGCCGAATTTGCTGTCCCTTTTCTTTGTTTTCTTTCCGTGCCACATTATAGTACATGCAAACGTATGCACCTATGCAAATTTAGGCATATTCAAGTTGGGTGAAAATCAATAAAGTGCTGAAAACAATACCGTTTTTTTTATTAATGAGGGCTAGTCTTTCTGGAAACCCTTCCAAAGATGTTGATTAATAAAGATAAAATTTATCTCAAGTGTTTTTTGTTGTAAGACAATAAGTGAATTGATTCCAATACAGCAACATAATTATCATCCAACAGTTAAGTATACTTCTCGCTTTCAATGTTAACAATCGCCCGCATGCAAATCAATTTGTCATCATTTTGAAAGCACCCCTTGAACTGGTTGAAAATTGCCTTCAATAATGTTAATAATTTCTGGAAGAAGTAGAGACTGTAGAAAGTAAATCAGAAATCCTCAGAGAGAACGACACGTTTAGTTCGGAAAGTGCCAATTCGGCTTGATTTTCTTTTTTTCAATCTTTTTTATGTTTTAATTATGCTAGCTTTTCTAGATACTCTCGGGCGTGATGTGCTCTACAAGACAAGGTAAAAATTTAACTATTATAGCGCGAAAGCGCGCGTGATATCGCATATTATAATTCAACACATTGATACACTGCCCAAATATGGTAAAAAAGTTATCGATAGATGTTATGTCTACATGACGTATAACCAGCGATGGCGGTAAATTTCGCATTTTGAAGGAAAGTGAAAATGACTGCTGCCTGCAATTTCGTGTTTTTTCGTGAAAAAGTGCGTGAACTATTAGTTAAAAAAGGGAAAAGAAAGAAAAAAGAGAAGAAAAGAAAAGAGAAAAATACTGTTCACATGATTGGACAAAAAAGGCGCGAAATTTTCGCGTTGTCGCGGTCGCATTGTTTCTTAGCGTAGCTGAATGAAAACTGGTTCAAAGTTTGACCGCTCGACAAGAAGTGAATGAAGGAGCACAATTTTCGTGAAATTCCTTTGGTAATCACCTCTGGAATATGATATAGACTTGATGTTTCCTCAGAAAAGTTTCTTATCTCGTCATTACGGCTGTGGGAGCTAAAAAACGAGCATTCCAAGTTTGTAAACAACATTGATCGACTCAGCTCGCACTTCGATGTTTGAAAATTTGATGTTTATGGAAGGGACTAAAAAGCCAAATCAACTACAGGTACGATGTTTTAACCGTCTCTTGTATCCTTTAGCTGTGAATTTTTGTAAGCTTACTGTCCACGCTGTAGTTCTTTCCGACTTTTCGCCGCTATGTTTAGGTTCGTAGCCGTGTGTTTGTTCAATTTGTTTTGATTCTGAATTGAACTTTTTAAGATACGAAACACTTGTATTTAAGACATTCTATGCCATTTTACTGTGTTTTAATTCTTGTAGTCACTACTCTGTCCCGTTCTTTGAGCAGACGAAAGCTCTTCGTAGAAACTGTGAACTGATTGTGTACGATAAGTCTTTTAAATTAATTTTATCTTGGCAAAAGTTTCGGCATTCACTGTTTGTTGTTTAAGAAATGGTGCGAGGTAAAATATTGTAGTTAGCCTTTTTACTTAATGAAAGGTTGTATATATCAATGATTTTTTTCTCGAAACTGTGATTTGTTATCAATGTGTTGAATTAAAAAAACAGTTATAGTGTTCAAGCTTGCACAATATTGACAAAGGCGCCACTTTCATTCATGAACTGTGTGATGTTGCAAGTTTCGCGCGGTAAAACATCTGTAAGCTTTTTTTTTTTAAATAAAAGGCTTGTCGGCGATATTTTTTCTTCAAACTATACTTTGTTATCAATGTGTTGAATTATAAAACTATTATAGCGCTCAAGCTTGCGTGATATCGCCTAATTTTAGCCGACTCGGCCTACGGCCTCGTCGGCTAAGTATTAGGCGATATCACGCGCGCTTTCGCGCTATAATAGTTAAATACTTAGCCGACGAGGCCGTAGGCCGAGTCGGCTAAAATTAGGCGATATCACGCAAGCTTGAGCGCTATAATAGTTTTATAATTCAACACATTGATAACAAAGCACAGTTTGAAGAAAAAATATCGCCGACAAGCCTTTTATTAAAAAAAAGCTTACAGATGTTTTACCGCGCGAAACTTGCAACATCACACAGTTCATGAATGAAAGTGGCGCCTTTTTTCAATATTGTGCAACTTGAACACTATAACTGTTTTATAATTCAACACATTGATAACAAATCACAGTTTCGAGAAAAAAAATCATTGAGATATACAACCTTTCATTAAGTAAAAAGGCTAACTACAATATTTTACCTCGCACCATTTCTTAAACAACAAGCAGTGAATGCCGAAACTTTTGCCAAGCTAAAATTAATTTAGCGTACACAATCAGTTGACAGTTTCTACGAAGAGCTTTCGTCTACTCAAAGAACGGGACAGAGTAGTGACTACAAGAATTAAAACACAGCAAAATGGCATAGAATGTCTTAGTTACAAGTGTTTCGTATCTTAAGAAGTTCAATTCAGAATCAAAACAAATTGAACAAACACACGGCTACGAACCTAAACATAGCGGCGAAAAGTCGGAAAGAACTGCAGCGTGGACAAGCTTACAAAAATTCACAGCTAAAGGATACAAGAAACGGTTAAAACATCGTACCTGCAGTTGATTTGGCTTCTTAGTCACTTCCATAAGCACCAAATTTTCAATCATCGAAGTACGAGCTGAGTCGATCAATGTTGTTTACAAACTTGGAATGCTCGTTTTTTAGCTCCCACAGCCGTAATGACGAGATCATAAACTTTTCTGAGGAAACATCAAGTCTATATCATATTCCAGAGGTGATTACCAAAGGAATTTCACGAAAGTTGTGCTCCTTCATTCACTTCTTGTCGAGCGGTTAAACTTTGAACCAGTTTTCATTCAGCTACGCCAAGAAACACTGCGACCGCGGCAGCGCGAAAATTTCGCGCCTTTTTCGTCCAATCATGTGAACAGTATTTTTCTCTTTTCTTTTCTTCTCTTTTTTCTTTCTTTTCCCTTTTTTAACTAATAGCTCACGCACTTTTTCGCCAAAAAACACGAAATTGCAGGCAGCAGTCATTTTCACTTTCCTTCAAAATGCGAAATTTACCGCTATCGCTGGTTATACGTCATGTAGACATAACGCATATCGATCACTTTTTTACCATATTTGGGCAGTGTATCAATGTGTTGAATTATAATATCGGTTATAGTGCTGCTAAGTTCCGTGACGTCATCCAAAGTGGCTGCCAAGATGGCCACCAACTCGGATTTTACTAAATATTCAAATTTGGAAATTGCAAATATTTTGTGCAAATACTTTTTGTGAGAATTTTGTCGAGACATAGGAAAGTGTCTGTAATAGAGAGATGTCCATTTCCGAGGTTTGACTGTATTTACCACGTCATACCATAGCAACCGATTGTCACCAAACTTCGTTACTAAAATTTGTCTTAGGGATAAATGAACCTTACCACCTTTAACAATAAATGCTCTTTTATGGTGGGTACCCTCCCCCCCCTCCCTTGTATGTCCGAGGGTTAAGACGTTATTGAAGTTATCAGCAGGTTTGTTTAACATTTAGAATAAGCCTTATAGTTAACTAAAGGTTGTGTTACAGAATATTACCTTCTCACATCATTGTGGGCTTCAAGCTTCCAAACATTTTTGTAGCCCTGAGTTCTTTTTTCTTATTTTACGACTCTTGCAACTTGTCCTCGGAGTCAAGAGTTTATAAATCAAAGATTTTCACAGCAATAGATATTGTATCGTTATCGGTATTGTTATGAATCTGTACGATTACCGTACATATCTTTACAAAATAGTCACTTTTCCCCTTACATCCCATTCGCAGTCACGAAATTACTTGCAAAAGTACATTATTTTATGTATTCCATCACTCTATTCTTAGGTGTAGCACGTATTTAGAAAAATAACAATGTATTTTGCTCTTATTAACCAAGATTCATCTTAGACCTAAATGGTGACAACGTTGTCAGCCTGACTTTCAAATGCTTGTATTAACGTCGCTATTGTATAGAAAAGGAGAATATCTTAACGTTAGTTATCTCACAGAAACTTAACCAAATACTGAAATAGAATATTGTATACATCTCTCAAGTATTAATCCTATTTCTGAAAATTATAACGTTTGCCTTCAAACTTTACTTTTCATAATTGATTTTTTTCATCATTATTATTTTACACCGTTCTTGTTCCTTTTTTATTAGCATTTACATGATTTCAAAACTGAAAAAAGTTTTGTGTTTCTTTAGAATTCAAACTTATCTCCTGCTATCAAAACCTTTTGGAAATCATATTATTGGATAACTATTTACTATTAGTAAATAGGGTCAAAGATAAGCCCCGCGATGGACTAGGTGACTAGGTGACTAGGTGTCTAGTCAATGACGTCACAATATGCCTTCCCGCACATTAATTTGGATTTCCCGCATACTAATTTGGATTAGGTGCCAAGTAAGTGCCTAGTCAATGACGTCACAATATGCCTTTCTGCATACTAATAAACGGATTCCCTTTTCATGACAATAGGAACAATAGACGGCCCCAAACTTGCCCGCTTTATTCCAAATCACTTTTAAACAAAACACAACTGACACAGATATCCTTTACATACATAGAGCAAAACAATATGCCTTGACCAGGAGTCGAACCTGAGTTACTGCGGCCACAACGCTAGACCATCAAAGCTGAATAAACTAATTAGAGGTTTCCGAAACATTCAAGTTCAGAAGCAATAAAATTGCACAGTATAAAAAACCGCTTTTTACTTTACTAAGGCCCGGTTCAAACGTCGAACTTCACATGTGCCGAATCTAATGTAAATGAGCAAGAACAATAGATTTTGCTCATTTGCATTAGATTCGGCACATGTGAAGTTCGACGTTTGAACCGGGCCTTAGATCCGCAACATTCTTATTGCCGCTTCATCGCTAGACTCCATGTCGATTTTTAGTTTCCCAATCATCACCCACTTTAAATTTTATAGCTTTACCGGTAAGGCTTCAAAGTTCAAACTTTTAATTATACGAACTAACACTGAACTAAATTTGAATGAAAAATTAGCACCTCGGAAAAATAATCAATGCAACCAATTACATGCGTTACTAAAACAATAAACCCACACTCTGTTCAAGTAAAAATATATTTAATAATAACAAAACTCATTAAGGTTTCATCAAATCATTATGTCAACAAAAGCTGTTTTATTTAGAACAACTCGAATCCATATACTACACAAATGATAAGGAAATCAAGAACAAAATGTTAGAATGAAATAGCTTTACGGACGTAGCGCGAATTCACTTTAAGGCCGTATTACAGTCCTAAAGCTTTGTTGGCTTTTTTCGGAAGCAAAGGTTTCCTCTAAAAACGACATAACCACATAACCACATCGACCCCACATCGACCTCACATCGACCACACATCGACCCGACATCGACCCAACATCGACCCCTCGTCGACCCCACATCGACCCTACATCGACCCCACATCGACCCTACATTGACCTCACATCGACCCCACATCGACCCCATATTGACCCTACATCGACCCCACATCGACCCTACATCGACCCCTCATCGACCCCACATCGACCCCAAATGGTGGTGGTGGTGAAAACAATAGAATTGTGGTGGTGGTGGTGAAAATAATAGAATTGTGGTGGTGGCGGTAGCGGTGGCGAAAACAATAGAATTGTGGTAGTGGTGGTGGTGGTGGTGGTGGTGATAACAATAGAACTGTGGTGGTGGTGGTAGAGGTGGTGGTGGTGGTGGAGGAGAATTGTGGTGGTGGTGGTGCTGGTGAAAATAATAGAATTGTGGAAGTGGTGGTGGTGGTGGTGGTGGAGGAGAATTATGGTGGTGGTGGTGCTGGTGAAAATAATAGAATTGTGGTAGTGGTGGTGGTGGTGGTGGTGGAGGAGAATTATGGTGGCGGTGGTGCTGGTGAAAATAATAGAATTGTGGTAGTGGTGGTGGTGGTGGAGGAGAATTGTGGTGGTGGTGGTGGTGGTGAAAATAATAGAATTGTGGTGGTGGTGGTGGTACTCCTGTACCCTTCCTGTACCCTTCCTGTACCCCTATCATTTGATCACAACAATAAACACGGTTATCGAGTTACTTTTTTATATATGATCAAGGATTTGCGAGAACAGCCTCGAATAATAAATTTCTTGGATGATAAAGGTGGCGTTATAGAACTATACTAGTTCCCAGTTTATTGGTATGGAGAAAATTATTGGTCAGTTAAATTAAGACATTATTCAAACGGAAAAACAAAGTGGATTCACGAACACAAAGATGAACCAAACGTAAAATCGTTTTTAGAGGAAACCTTTGCTTCCGAAAAAAGCCAACAAAGCTTTAGGACTGTAATACGGCCTTAAAGTGAATTCGCGCTACGTTGAAAGCTATTACATTCTAACATTTTGTTCTTGATTTCCTTATCATTTGTGTAGTATATGGATTCGAGTTGTTCTAAATAAAACAGCTTTTGTTGACATAATGATTTGATGAAACCTTAATGAGTTTTGTTATTATTAAATATATTTTTACTTGAACAGAGTGTGGGTTTATTGTTTTAGTAACGCATGTAATTGGTTGCATTGATTATTTTTCCGAGGTGCTAATTTTTCATTCAAATTTAGTTCAGTGTTAGTTCGTATAATTAAAAGTTTGAACTTTGAAGCCTTACCGGTAAAGCTATAAAATTTAAAGTGGGTGATGATTGGGAAACTAAAAATCGACATGGAGTCTAGCGATGAAGCGGCAATAAGAATGTTGCGGATCTAAGGCCCGGTTCAAACGTCGAACTTCACATGTGCCGAATCTAATGCAAATGAGCAAAATCTATTGTTCTTGCTCATTTACATTAGATTCGGCACATGTGAAGTTCGACGTTTGAACCGGGCCTTAGTAAAGTAAAAAGCGGTTTTTTATACTGTGCAATTTTATTGCTTCTGAACTTGAATGTTTCGGAAACCTCTAATTAGTTTATTCAGCTTTGATGGTCTAGCGTTGTGGCCGCAGTAACTCAGGTTCGACTCCTGGTCAAGGCATATTGTTTTGCTCTATGTATGTAAAGGATATCTGTGTCAGTTGTGTTTTGTTTAAAAGTGATTTGGAATAAAGCGGGCAAGTTTGGGGCCGTCTATTGTTCCTATTGTCATGAAAAGGGAATCCGTTTATTAGTATGCAGAAAGGCATATTGTGACGTCATTGACTAGGCACTTACTTGGCACCTAATCCAAATTAGTATGCGGGAAATCCAAATTAATGTGCGGGAAGGCATATTGTGACGTCATTGACTAGACACCTAGTCACCTAGTCCATCGCGGGGCTTATCTTTGACCCTATACTACTACTACTACTACTACTACTACTACTACTACTACTACTACTACTACTATTCAATGTACGCATTGGGTAAATAATGTGGAAGTTTATTTAATTTTCTTTTAGCTAACCTATCCCTGGCAAAGTAGAATTAAAACACGGCAAACAAGACAATATTACTTTTATCGAAAGTCACATGTAACACATAACTTTGTATAACATTTATTATTCCAGATAGAACACTAAATAAATATGATTATGGGCTGCTTGTCTGATTACTAGGGGCGTGGCACTTACAGTTCTCTAGTATTCTCCGGCAATGGTCCTGGGACAGATGTCAGCTGCATCCTCGCACACGAGACTTCTATCAAGGATTTATCCCACCAAGATGGGGTACAGATACATGGCTTTGGACATACTGTTAAAAAAGTCCAGGATAAAATAGAATGATCAATGTTGTATAGACGAATTTGAAAGAACCGTATACACTGTCTTGTTTTGACATATTTTTACCTTCTATATCAAAAGTGCCTATAACCCTTAAATACTTATTATATCATATCAGAATCACCTCTACGCACATTGAATAGTTAAGTGGTGAAATATTTCTTGTTTTGAACGTCGCGTTATTGAGTTATAGAGATTTGAATCTACAAAATGCTAATTAGATGACGTCAACCCGGGAGACTTTGCCATTATTTCTACGCCAATTTACAATGCGCAGTTTACAGCTTGAGGATAATTAATTTGATAAATACTAAAAATAAACTGTGGATAGTCAATTGATTTGTTAAAAAATATTACTTTGAGGTAAAAACAAGTAGTTGTGTAATAAATGATTCCCGGGTTGACGTCATCTAATTAGCATTTTGTAAATTCAAATCTCTATAAGTCAATAAAACGACGTGGCTTATTTATGATACAGTCGAACCTCCACTAACAGACACTTCCCGTAGGCTTAGCAGGCACTTAGTTATAGTCCTAGCCACATACAAGCACAACATTTTTAACATGCCATTAATGGACATCGCTCTTTAGTGAACACTTCCTCTAGTCCCAATGGTGTCCGCTTTCGGGAGATTCGACTGCAAATGTGTTCATGCATTTCCAAAACTTAACTCTCCATGAGCATTTTGAAGAAAAGTTAAGAGCTTTTAAATACCTGTACTGTAGTTAAGAAAAAATATCAACATGCTAGTAAGTAATCTCTGGACTCCGTTCCTCGAAAACCGATTAGGGCTCACCCGCCATTTAAATCGCCCTAACAGAGATTCTGATCAATTAGTTTATGTTCTTCAAAACACTGGTTAGTGCTAACCAAAGGATAAGGAATAGCTTCAATGTTACCAACCTTGAAAGTTCGATTAACTGCTCAGGGAATAAGGTTTGTAAAAAACAAACAGAATGGCGGATTTGAACTGGTCGGTTGCGTATTAAAGTTTTGATGGTTTAGGAACTTAAGTAGTGGAAAACAAAATGTACTAGAAATAAATTCTCGTAGCGATATTCATGTTAAATAGTTCATGTTAAATAGTTCGGTTAAATAGTTATTTTTTTTTATAGAGCGTCGCTACCATGTTGTCTCTTAATTCTTAAAAATGGCTTTGCGCTTAGTTTACCGTTTTCGTACTTTCAGCTTGTTGATTTTGTTCGAATCCTTCGAAAATCGAACAATCCCGCTCAACGAAGCTACATGTAATAGAAAGTCAAATTCCCCAGATGAGATTTGGGATGAAATCGGAGATCGTAATGGCCAAATGGCGCTCCCTAAACCTGTATCGCGTAGAAAAAATAATGGGTCCTGTTGCAGCTCAGGTATTTCTAATTAAGATTTTGACTTTTCATTGAGTGAAGACAGTAACTCTAGTGAGTCACACGCTGGGCATTCGCGTTACACAAAACGCAATATAATCACACCATGGTGACACACGAAGGTGAGGCCTATGTGAGTTTTGACACAGAAAATAAAGCCCATTACAAGCCTTACATGACGTAGGGCATGGTGAAATACGTGAATAAAAATTGCAATTCTTAGGCCCCAGCACCATTGTATTCTAGACACTTGCAACTGTTGTATTATAGACCTTCTAGTAGGGAAGAGTTACAAGACAACAATTCTAGTTGTGTCGGGTAAATCAATCTTCTACCTGGAATGGTGATCGATAAGCCCAGCCCCGTCTGACAATAACAACAGATGAACCATTGTAGTGCTGGGGACCAGTCTGTCAAGAGGTTCACACAAGGGGATTTGGACTAAGAAGGAGTCAGACAGACAGACAGACAGACAGACAGACACCTTTATTTAAAAATAAAATTCTATGTTCTCCCAGGGTAGTCCCTTCAGAGGGAAACCCCACTGCTATCAATGGGAGCCCTGGGAGAAACATAATTAACTAAATATAAATGTACAAATAATGAAAAAAATATATATATATAAATCTATATAAATCTATATATAATCTATGATTGCAGTTTGAGCACTCTTGTGTCTCCACAATGCAATCCAACAATGTGTAACCGTACATCCTGTGCCCAAGTTCAGGAGTTGCCATAAAGCCATTATGGTAATAACCGGGAGGGCACATTGTATACATAATTGTATGTTACGCTCACTGTTCATACAGTTTGAGCACTCTCTGGATTGGGTGGAGAGCCTCGTAAGAGGTGTTCACTATTGGCATATTGCTTCGCTCACTGATTGCAGTTTGAGCACTCTTGTGTCTCCACAATGCAATCCAACAATGTGTAACCGTACATCCTGTGCCCAAGTTCAGGAGTTGCCATAAAGCCATTATGGTAATAACCGGGAGGGCACATTGTATACATAATTGTATATATATAGGTAGACTACTCAATATGAGCACATATGGATTTTAATACAGTTCTGTTTCGTAGACCAACACAAAGTTGATCCACTCATCAGTTAATCTCCATATACACCGAAGTATCGTTAAGGTTTACATCAGCAATATGATCGCGCGACATCGTTACATCAGACCGTTAAAATTCAAAAATTTAAAAATTACATGCTTGCGATTGTGATTGGCTATTTTAATGTACGATCACTTATACATAACAATGACAAAAGACAGCCACACAACCCGAACAAGAACAAACCAAAAAAATGTGCAACTGTAGAAACAAGAATGAGTGTCCATTAAAAGGTGAATGCTTGCTGAAAGAAATTGTGTACCAAGCCACAGTCACCACCAGGGAAAAGAGCGAGACATATGTGGGCCTTACAGCCACAGATTTTAAAACGAGATGGCGGAACCACCTAACGTCTTTTAAACATGAGAAAAAGCGGAATGACACTGAACTAAGTAAATATCTGTGGCAATTGAAGGAAAAGAAAGAAGAATTTACAATTTCGTGGAAGATCCTCGCAAAGGCTAGAGCGTACACTAACCTCACTAAACGCTGTAATTTATGCACCACAGAGAAGTTTTTTATTATATCGAAACCGCAATTGGCGACCTTAAACAAACGCAATGAACTCGTATCAACTTTCAGGCACCGACGAAAATACATTGTTATGTATAAGATTACCAACAAGCTAGTTCAGTGTGAAGTATTACTCTACGAGGCTTACTCTACAAATAAAGAAGTTGCTGTGTTCCGGAGAAGTCTCAGTTCTTGCTTCGCCTCCTTGTTCATCGGGACGTGGAAACTAGATCCCTGTACCTCTGGCAGTTGTAACGAGTGCCTGCAGCAAGCTAGTTCGCTCTACCGAGCTTTCTCCCCCGTTTCACGTCGTCGTTAGCAAATCACTATTTGCTAAACATTCAGTCTTCACGCGCCTTCGCGAAGAATTTCAGTTGTCAAGTATCAATATTTGCAAAGTTCCGTCAAGCATTTCTAACTTAGCCAAACAGGCCAAAAACGTCTCGTTACATTATTAGCTGAGTATGTCCCTTGTTCTTGCTTCACCAGGTAGATTTTCTGACTTTCGGGCTTCTTGAGCTTGGTTGGTTAACAAATTCAATGAACTGAGATAAGGCAGTGTCCTATTACGTTTACATTTACCGCGAACCAGTATGCTAATCATAAGCCTATGTTACTTGCTGTCTCTACCATAACTTTTTGTTAAGATTGCACTAACGGATGGCGCTCTGATGCCCAAGAACTTGGCTTTTGCTGTGTTTCATCAAACCGAATAAAGCGTTTGTCCCTTGTACGATTACATGGTGGTCAGTACAAATGGAAAAAAACTGAGGGTTTGAAGTCTTTGAGTAACCAGCCCATTTCACCAGAGGTGCTTTGACCTCCAAAGCGAACGCCAAAGGGTTTTCATGTGTATAGATAATGGTAATGATCAAATGAAACAAAAATACCCTTTTGAGGAGGCAATTTTTAAGGAATTTTGCCCAGAGAGAACACCATTTTTTAGGACAGGAAAACATGCGACCACTGTTTTTTTTTCATATTTATTTTTATTTCTATTATTAATTTATTTATTTGTTGTTGTAACTAATCATAAATTATCTATTCCTTATTTTCGTATCTATTGTTATCAGTCAATTATTTTATAGTGAGCTCCTGTAATTGTTTAGTGTGCAGCAACCCGCGACGATTAACTTTAGTTATTTGCGGGTTGCTAATATAATTTGTTTTATTATTTGTAAATAAATAAATAAATGTTGTTGTTTGTTGTTGTTGTTCTCTAGGAAGGTTAGGTTGCTTTGAACATTCTCTTTCTTTTATATGAGCAAACCGTCTCACGGCACTGTTCCTCCTGCAGATATCTCCCCTGCTTATTGCTAAGAGGCACATAATATGTACTTATTGACTAAGTGGGAGAGCTAGATAGGAAAATATTTGGCTCCAGGTCATGGCGTACGAACCGAGCGCAGCGAGGTCCGTGCGGCATGACCGAGAGCCAAATATTTTCCCATCCGGCCCGACCTAACTTAGTCAATAAGTATTTTATCATATGACAAATATGGAGACAAAATTGCTTGAAATTTGAACGCGCGAGGCCATCCGCTTTTGTAGTAGCGCTGTACGGCTTTTTCCGGCCCCGCTCGCGCAAATGCGTACGGCCCTCGTACGGGACTTTTATCCATGGTTTTGCAAAGAAAAGGTTCGCGGGGCCGTACGGGTCAATGATAAAACTTGTTTCGGTGTAGTGGCTTTTAAGAACAAGAAAATCCCAACATTGATCGAAGTCGCTAAAAGTCTTCATGCACCCGTTATAAAGGCTCCATTTGCTCAAGTCTTTCCCATGCATCTTGAGGCATATCAAGCATTTCATTTGATGTTCACCTTGTTACTGTTCCCCATCCTTCTGGGATGTTTAAGTGCATTCATCGCTTATTCATCCATTACTTATCTATCTTTGTTCACTTACAAAGCTACGGCTACATGACAATACAACGTATCGTTTTCAGCCTTTAAATGGGTCTTGTTCCGCTTCTTGTTCGCCCATATTGTAGAATGAGGAGGCACAGTATGGGAGTCAGGGTCTATAGCATCCTCCGAGGACAAAGTGCAATAATACCTTACTTCGGTTTTCTCGTGAAACTATAATTTAATGCGACTCCGTGCGTTTCGTGCACTGATGGTATGTCCAAATTCTCGTACAATATTCTGCCGGTATGGGCAGAATTTTGCATACATAAAATGTGTGCAACAAAATTGCAAAAATAATATGGAAATAAGATGTCAAACCTAATTATAAGAAGATGAAACTATTTAAAGAGAACGACAACAAGTTCACAGGGCAAAATTGTTTCTTTCAAAGACCACAGCTGCACGTGAAGGTCGTTCTTCCTTCTTTTCTCTGAATAAAAGAGATGTACAAAGCTTCTGGCATTTTTCTACCTTTTCCCTTGGCTTTTGTATAATTGGGGCAGGACATGCTTATTGAAAAACATTGTTTTCTTCAGTGTTGACGTGGGAATGTACCCAATGTTTTGTCCTGTCAGGGAATCTTGTATGATTTGTATGATACCTTATGCCTTTTGCCCCTTTCTGTGGCGCAATTCATCTTTACTTGAAATTTATCTGGTAATATTTAGATGTGGCTGATTTTTGTTCAAGACATGTGACGTTTCCATGACAACGATAGTTTGACAAAGTCGTTTACCCAACTAAATTAACGTTCAAACAGAAAAAAATAATTTTCTTGCAGTTCATTTTGCCATTTAGATTTAGCGCATTCTTAACATGGTAAACATTCAAGATTGCGGCCATTTGGAATGATGACTCAATTTTCACGTTATATGACGTCATCACGTTACGTGACCTACCTTAACTTAGAGATTCTGTGCATACTATAATCCCTCAACTTCCATATATTCTAGAAGCTACGGAGGGGGCCTTGTCCCAGAAAACCAAAAAAGCCCACCAACTTATAGTGAAGAACTTCTCCACAGCATGCATATACATTTATTCAAGTTTTTAAAGGCAGACTAAATAGTTTGAATTTTGTGACAGATCACTGTAGGAGCAACTCCACACTTCAATATTTCCACTAGTTTATGAATATTTTGCTGGAAGTGGAAGAAGGGGAGAAATATTTTGCTGGAAGGCTAGGGGAGGAGGAGGGAGTAGGAGGGGTAGGGAGGAGATGAAGGAGGGACGAGAGGAGGAAAGAGTTGGATAGAGAAGGAGGAGAGAAGAGAGGGGAGGAAGAAGAAGGAAGGAGAAGGAGGAAGGAGGGGGAGGATGAGAAGAGATAGGGAACAATAGGATCGAGAAAGAGGAGAAAACAATGAAATTGTAATGGTGTTGTCGGTGGTGGTGAAACAAAAAAAAATAGTGGGAGGAGGGAAAGGAAGAAGGAGGATTAGAGGGAGAGCCAGAAGACAAAAACAATAGAGTGAAAAAGGACTACTACAATTGTAGTAGTGTTGGTACTTGAGAATGGTTTTGGGAAGAGTTAAGAAAGGGAGGAGTCATCTCAGTATAACGCTAATATTAAAACATGTTTTCTATGAATGCCGTGCCTCTAACTATTAACATGAAAACTTCTCTTGTCTAAAATGTTTGAGGTAGACTATTCCAGAGAACCGCACCGCTGTGGCAAAAAACTGTTTCGAAGATAGATTGTATGTTGTAAAGAATCAGACGCGTGTATTTGTGGAATCACGAAAAGAGTATGAAGTTATATCATTTCGATTCACAAAATTGGAACTTAAATACTCAGGTGTAAAATCATTTAGGGATTTAGGCTTTTTGAATTTCGTGCTGAGTCATAACTTAATAAGGTTAGCATCCAGCCACGCAATTTTGGAGCTTTTGTAGTTTATCTGATAGCATTATGCCACAATTTCCCTACACGAAACTGCAATAATCGAAATGCGGTTAAACTAAGGCTTTGAAACATAAAATAAAATGTCGACGAAGGAACAACACCAGAAGCAATGTAATGTCGACGAAGGAAGAAACTGCTTTAACCGTTTAATGACACTGCAATAACAGAGGCCATCCTGTCATATCTGTTTTAGGTAATATTTTAATCAATAAGTACACCCAGCGATTTAGTTGTTGAGACTTGGATGGGCATGATTTATGGGAGAACCGTTAATAGCAAGGACTGGAGATGAAGTAAGGGTGACTTTTTGAACCAATTAACATAAATTCGCTTACAGTCATATTTAGCATGCACGAGGAGCACGGAATGTTAAAACCAAATTTGATTAAAGGGGCAGTATCATGAGGGCGAAACTTGAAAACTGGGCCAACGTTTTCAAGTTTGATTCGGCAAATTCAAAAAGGCCGTCGAGAAGTGGAGGTATTTGTTGAATAAAAAAATCCGTTTTGATAGCCAGAAGAAAGAAAAAATCACTTTTAACAGTGATATGTCCAAAATTCCGGTGCAAGAATAGTGAACAATGCCGCGCGTGGAACCTCGTGATGCTGCCCCTTTAACAACTTTTCGGCACTCAAACAAAGAACGCCAACATTCATCGAAAGTGCAAACAGATTCCATCCGCGCGAAGTTATTCACATAACACGCACAAAAAATGCCAATTATGTTTTCACTCATTTATATTCTTAAGGCCCTGCCAAACGAACGCAACATTTTAACGCAACATCTTGCAACATTGTTGCGCGCAACGTGTTAACACGGTTTGGCCACCTGGTTGCAACATGTTGGATGGTTTTGGATCAAATTTGACCATTTTCAAACTTGATCCAACACCATCTAACATGTTGCAACATGTTACGCGCGTTTAACCAGCTCCTTCACAACCCGATCCAACAATGTCGCAAGATGTTGCGTTGAAATGTTGCGTTCGTTTGGCCGGGCCTTTATGCTACCTCGATATTTTCACTCTTTGCCTTGAAAATAATGTTAGAAACATCGAAACGTCGGACAACTATAATTTTTATAGTCAGCCATTTGATGATACTTTCCAAATCTGAATGCCTCACACGGACGTGTAAAGTAAACAGGAAAGAATAAACAACAACAACAGAGCCGGGCTATCCTTCTAGGTGGGTAATCTGGCAAGCCAGGTCACCCTCTCTCCATGTGAACAGACCCTAAATCTCAATGTAATTTAGCACCTAGCTTAGCGCTTACATACATTGGGTTTCACCTCACATTAAAATAATTTCGTAAATAATCTTGTAAAACAAGTTGATTACATATTCGAGCCTATAGGAAAGGTGAAATAACAGCTGATCGCGAAAGGGTGTAAGAGAATATATAGAAAACGTTTGCCCCACACATGGCTGCGCGCACTCAGTACAGTGCACGGTATATCTGACAATTCAGAAAGGTTCGTTGCAGTTCTTACAGTAAGAAAAGCTGAAATTAATAATCTGAAGGTCCTTACCATTGATTACTTCAAACACTTTCTCATCAGTCCCATACTTGCTGGTCGCCCGGCATGTGTAGTTTCCCTCTGTCGCCGGAATGCTTGCTGTGTTTGTTGCATTTACCAGGATTGTTGAGTTCCTTATCAGCTCTATTTTTATGGGAGGAGTTCCGGTGGCTGAACATGACAGTCTGAACCCTAGTCCAAACCCTGGTCCAAACTCTCGTGCAACCTGACCTGGTATCACTACCTTGGGTGAAACTGAAAATATAACGATATAAATCACTTTTATTAACATTAGGAAGTTTAGATAAAATCACACGTGTGAAATGCACATGAAATCAGTAAGCAATGGATAAGTAAGTGAACTTAGCAGTTATTAAATAGCTTACGAATTGCAAAGAAAAAGCAGAAAGAAAACAACACAACATCAAGACATCTACTAATACATTTGAACAAAGGTATATTTCGTGGTGATTGGGTCCAATACCCAGTTAAAGAGCTATAAAGTCGAATTCTACTTTACACCCGCTTATAACCCCGTTATTACGGGCAGTTTGCTAGAACCCGGCCATTCAAAAGCCGATTTTTTTTTTTTTTTTTTACATTTATCCGGTTTTTTTTTCTTTACTTTTTCCTATGTTGCTCTGGACAGCGGTAATCACCTGTATAACATCTTATCAAAGATTGAGGCGCTTGATTTAACTTTCTTTCTTTTACGTGGTTCACTGCTTTCTCGGACCGTTAGTTGTTTTGATAAATACCTAGACATGTTTGACCTAACATAATTGAAACACCAAGTGTTTAGGCTAAAGTAAAGGAGGATATTACCATCTTCCCGGCATGCACTGCAAGCAAACTATATCAAACGGCGCGACCCGAAAACAGCTCATTTTACACAGACGCCGTTGAGGTTGAGGTTGGTCGTAGCGGAAACCTTTCTAAAGAAATCTACGTTAACCTATTTATTCTATTCACCTTTACAGAGTATTTTCCATTTCGGGTTATGTTTACAGTTTGCTTAAGGCCGCTTAACTTCCCAGAAGGGCCGAAACCCGCGATAAGCCTTTAGTGGTAGACGCTTGAAATCTCTTCACAGATCCATGAATCAATAAACCGTCTCGCCATTTCAAAACGACTATGCCGGCTTACGTCGGTATATTTGCTTGCTTTGACTTATTGAATCTAACACTGGTGAACAGAGCCGGTGAAATAATTACCGCTCATAAAAAATATAAAACAACAGCTACTCAGCTCAACCACTCAGCACGCGACTGTCCTGCTGTGTTTGTCTACAGTTATGTTATTTTTAGTTCAAAATCGATCTTCGCTTTTCTCACTATTTTGTGACTTTTCTATGGTACTGAGCACTAATCATTCAGCTTCATTTCATCTTATGTTTTGCTGTGACCAAAATAAAATTAGAATCGGTGCACAAATGCAAATAGATCTTGTCACAAACGACGCGCCTCTTGGAGCTTGCCAGATATCTACAATTCAACGCCAGCCGCCGAAATAGATCACTTTCAACTTCAAAATTTGGGATGAAATCGTGGAGTCAATTGGAGGCAATTAGGTTTTCGAGAAAGTTTATATCTTAAATGACTGGAATTGGGTATTATTTGGTTTTTGACTCGCCTTTTTTGAATTGATTCAACCAATTTAAAATATGCATTACCGATGATTACAAACAGACATGGACGACAACAGTCAAACTATACCACGATAATTTTTTTCAACGGGTTCACTTCAGCTTAAGAAAAACATTTCCTGGCGCATTATTAATAGAGGAATAAGGTTCACATTGTTTTTTTTCCATGCCTTTACAGTAAAGCGAGGAAATCCATGTACAACTTTGTCTAAAATACCGTATTTCCTCGAATGATAGCCGGGGGCGATTTTTTTTTTCGCACCAAAAGGGGGCGATTATTCGAGGGAAGGCGATTATTCGAGGGAGGCGATTATTTCAAATATTGCTCACTGGAAGTCGTGCCCGAAAGGAAATAAAGGAAAAAGTGAAATACATGAACATTACAAAAGAAAAAACAGTAACAAAACCTGTGCTTTTGTAACTATTTAGTTGTAAACAATTAAATGAAAGCTTGTTTGTTATCCAAGGTGTCAATTTTTAACTTGACAGGGAGGGGATAAAAGAAAGAGAAGATGGCGAGAGAGGTCGGGGGGGGGGGGGGGGGGGCGATTATTCGAGGGAGGCGATTATTTTTAATATTTCCGTCGAAGGGGGGCGATTATTCGAGGGAGGCGATTAATCGAGGGACGGCTATTATTCGAGGAAATACGGTACGTGCGTTCTTCGGTTCCACCGGAAGTCATTCACCCGAATTTTACCCAAAGCACGCTGGGAAGATGGTAATATCCTCCTTTGGCTAAAGTTATCGCCATATGAAAGCCTGAAAGGAGGCTGAACGATCGGACTCATCCATGTCACACTACGTCACGGTCGCCGGGTTTGCCATTACGCTGTAGAATTGAAGCCGTAAAGGTGTGTTGGGAAAATTTTAATTCAAATTTCATTTGAAAATGTGAAAGAGAGCAATAAATGTCGATAGTTTTTAACATGTGAAATGGTATTAATTTTTTCAAAATTGTCACAACTGAAACATCGCTTGTTTGCCACTAAATCAGTCTATTACATAGTTTAGGAAACCATTCTAATACTCTTCAGAAAAAATGCAACACTTGTTCAGAGTAAGTCAGAATTTAGAGAATTTTGATTTTTTTAATTTGAGTTTTTAATTAATAAATATACGCTTTGTTGCAAGTATACGGTAGTGGGGTAATTTGGACTTGACGAAGGGTCGATTTCGAGAGGCAGTGACGTTTGTTAAAAATATTGAGTCTTGTTATGAATAGCAACAAAATAATCGCCTTTTTTATTTATCATATATGACCCTTGTCTTCGCAGAAAGTTTGGAGGAAATCGAAACATCGTCCAAATTGACTGGTCGAAAATTACGCGTACAAACTTATAAAACACGCAGCATTTTGAAATAATGAACTCAGGTGCTTTACCACAAAATAATATTAATAACATTTTAGCTCCGCCCAAATAACCTCTAACCTGCTTTTCAAGAGTTTTCTTGAAACTAACCTCGACTGTACTGAGATTTCAAGTTGAAAATGGAAAGAAGATGCATAGCCGAGCCGATATTAATTAATAAAAAACCGGCCTTGCTGTGTTGCTTGAGCTTAAAATCACCGAAGAAGTATTTCCATACCAAAAACTTGCCCCCTGAAAGGAGACATTTGCTCCGGGTGTGCGCGTTACTAAAATGAACTATTGACCATGCGCAGTCGAGCTCGAACGACCTGGGCGCTAGTCCGCGCAAGTCACCAATAGAAACCAAAATGGGGTCAGTCGAAACATATTGCACTGAAAAAAATGGCAAAATGACGGGTTTCTTTTCGCTCCAACTAAATCATATTTTCCACCAAAATGTTCACTAGGTCCTAGTCTCTTTAAAACCAAGTGTGAATGTCGACATTACGCCTATTAAAATGAGTTATACCGCTAAAAGCGATGACCGCGCGGTTGAACTCCATGCAAGCCTTTACGAAACATTGGTCACTTCAAGGTCAAAATGACGGGACTTTGTTTTAAGTTATTAAAACATTTAAACGTTTCCAAATAGAATTATAACCAAATTACTGGAATCCGAGTGTGGATTTCCGAAAAGTAATTCATAAATGGGCGAAATTTTAATTTTCCCTTCAAAAAATGGCGTTTTCGCTATGATTAAAAGGGTCAAATTGGGGATCTGGGGACGAGTTAAAAATTTAAAGGCAAATGTCATCCAATTTCTTATCATGGATATTTTATGTCTGAAAAGTTTGAATGGATTAGCCATGGATAGAGCAAAGCGACTTCAAACGTATGAGAGTTCGTTATACTTCAGAAGCTGATCGATTGTCCAGCCAATTTTTACAATTTTGGTTATTTTGAAGTGAGACTTCAAATATCACCAAATCATCGGATGCGAAATTACCGCCTCCAAGATTGCAATTTTTTTATATTTTGATGCCTCTAAGGCCATTTACACGGCAGAAAAATCGGGTACGGACTCGTCAAAAAAGTGGTACGGACCGCATAATTTTAGCCGTTTACACGGATAATGTTTTACTACAAGTGGGACAAAGCAAAAAGGCTCAGTTTGGAAGGTTTCGTTTACACTACATTTTTGGAGGGACCGGACCAATGTCTAATCCCCAGAGCCACGCGGATTTTTACTGTGCATGCGATCAGCGAAGTAAATTAGAGTAGTTTTATAGAGGGCCACAAGTTTATTAGCTTTGCTATTTAGTGCAACCCTCTTTAAATAAAGACTTTATTTATATTTATTTATTAAATTATTTATTTATTTATTTATTTATTTATTATGCAAGCGGACGTAAGGAATGAAGAAACTGGTCCGGACCCGTGTTTTTTCAGGTTTTGGGGCCATAGATGTGTACCAATCCCAAAAGACATGGTACGCATAGTTTACATGGGCGAAAATGTGAGGTCCGTACTCCTTTCTTGATGGGTCCGTATGCATTTTTTTTCTGTCGTGTAAACGGCCTTTCGGTCGCTTTGCTTTGGCGCATGGTTCATTTAAACAAGTCTTCTGGAAATCAAGCAGACGATCTCAAACTGTTTCCTCAAACGTCCGCAAGTTTCTAAAATAACTCAGTTTTAAACACTCCTCGGTAATTTTCTCTTGTAGAAAGGAAATATCACAACATTAACCCTATTCAGCCTGGCACAAAGTGCCCGCGCTAACTTTCAACAATCATAACTTCTTTAATATGTATTCAAACGCCATCAAACTTTGACTTTTCCTAAAATTTATCTGGCAACAATTTCATATGACAATTTATTGATCACGTGACTTGATGTTTCCATGGCAACAAGATTTTGACAGCCATGTTTTTTGAAATTTGCATATTTGTACCTTTGAATGAAGAAAAACAATGTTTATTGGTATAACTTTTATATTTTTACGTCATTTAGCGTTCATTTATTGGTTTTGATTAATTTTGACTCAATTTGGATTTAAAAAAATTCAAAAATCCAAGATGGCGGATTTAAGATGGCGGCCGTATAACTAATTACCTAATAGCTACGTCATATGACTTCATCGTTCCATCGGTGGACCTCAAAGGAGACAGTTTTGGATGTACTATGTACCCTCTAGGTTTCATTGTCATAGCCTTAATTTTCTTGAAGTCACGAGGTTGAAGTTACGAAGTTACGAAGTTATAAAGTTACGAAGCACAATGTGCCCCTCCTCCCCCCCCCCCCAGGCTCAGGAACTCAAAAAAAGCCCAGGCCGAATAGGGTTAAATTGCTAACTCTAGATAAACATAATCCGTTAGACGTAGATATGGCCATGTCATTTCTTTGTCCGTATTTTCTTACCAGGAGGAACAATGGTGAATAAAATCTGGAATCCTCTTCTTTGGTATGAATTGTCTGAATGGAATGTCATCACTGCATAGTCTCCTGTTGCATAAACTGTCTTCCCAGTCTCCACGCCGCAGTATTTGCCAAACGACTCGTTCTTGTCATTAGTTATCTCCAAATAGTCATTGCTACGAAGAAAATATTTATGCCACTTATGAAAGGACAAAACAAAAGCTCGACTACTATAGCCCGTATAGACCACATCTGCTTGGGACATTAGTCATAAGTAGTTGGAGAATCAAATGGTACGTAACAGTATTGATCGTTGAGAGCTACAAAGATTGATATGGGAAATTGATTAACTCCTTTGAGTATTTTACTGGTTTAAGGAGAACAACTACCTTAGTTTAAAATACCTAAAATGCCACAGGACTCGAAACAGAACAGTAAAACTAGACTTATCTTCTTAATTCACTGAATTACCACCTGGAATACCCAACAGCTTAATTAACCACAATCCTCTCCTGTGGTAAGCTATGGTTATCAGTAGTTCATTATATCCAGATTACCCAAAAAGGTGATTATTCATCTGAAATATTTGCCGACAAGAAAAGGCTTACCACGCACATCACTTCCTCCAAAATATTTCAAACATTTTCAACATTTTAAGTGTGGGAGGCATCTTTAACATCTTATAATAGATAAGTGACGAGGACGCTGGTAAAATTACACGGTGGTCGGTTGCTAGGGCTTTTCCTCCCGCACCTCTCAAAACTGAGAGTTTTAGGCTATAGACAAAAGTAGAATACATCGAATCTAACGAAACTTGGAAGGAAAGTAGGTGGATAAATTACCTATCAATTGGTGATTATTTCATCCCATTTGACTGCTATTGTGACGTCATAAATGATGTCCAAATTTGGCATCAGAATTAAAATTCAGGAAAAAGGTGTGAAAAACGTTGTATTAGTTTTCAGTATAGAATTCTGTGATTTCTGGTGAAAACCCCATCTCAATCGGATAAAAAGGCGTTAAGTAACAGCTAATTAAAGAAATTCAAATTTCCCGCCAAATGACCATATATGGTCAAACTTTAGGGGTATTTAAACGCGAAAACAATGAATGTAGTCGCAACGGAGAAAAGACAAAGTTGCATAAAATTAAAATTGTAGTTTTTTGAGTTTAAGATGTGTGGTCTATGATACGGGTTTCGTCACGAATTACGTCAATGTGACGTCATAATGACGTAATTCATGATGAAATACGCGCCATAGTACCACACATCTTAAACTCAAAAAACTACAATTTTGATTTTATGCAGCTTTGTCTTTTCTCCGTTGCGACTACATTCATTGTTTTCGCGTTTAAATACCCCTAAAGTTTGACCATATATGGTCATTTGGCGGGAAATTTGAATTCTTTAATTAGCTGTAACTTTACGCCTTTTTATCCGATTGAGACAGGGTTTTCACTAAAAATACTTTTTTTCTGTTGCAAAAATGTCTGTAAAGTTTTAAACACTGCTTTTCAAATTTTTAATGTTGTTACTAAAAATAGGTGGCACTTATGACGTCATACTTTCAAGAAAAGCCGAAAAAGTCTTCACAATGGTAAAAATGTAAAGAAAAATTGCTCCAATTAAGATGTTCTAATGTCTTGCTTCATTTAGAATATAAACTACTCCTCTGTGAGCCAAAAAATGAGATTAAGAACTTTGCGGGAGGAAAAGCCCTAGCAACCGACCATCGTGTTAAGGTTTATATTTCATTCATCCATCACCTTCGGTAAGCATTTTTTATGATATTTTTTGAACTTCAAGAAAATGCATTTAATAGAACTGATCGAGAATCTCAACATATTTACATGCTTGAACTTGAAAGTGTTGAAATCCTTTTGGCAGTAAATATTCTCCCATTGATGGAATCAACGATAACTTCTAGCCGAGGCGTGACATTTCATTGAAGACGTCATTTTTGTTGATGAGCATGTACTTTTTCCGAACATTACAAAATTATTGAGAATTTGTAAATATATATTATTGTGGTATTTTTTCTTATTTCTACTTATGTTTCATAACAGGGCGCGATTTCATTTTTAGCTGATAACCTTTGGCAGCACAACTCCGATAACATCCCCTTTTTTTGAAACATTTTTTGTCTACGTCAACTTTTTCATTTGTTTTATAACTAATATCATGTTTTTTATATCGTTATGCCTTCACTTACCGGCAAGACCCATCGTGCCAATACCGGTACCCCAACGCAAAGTCGTCAAGTTTAATAATCAGCGTCATGCCATCTGGAATTGGAACTGAATAACTACAGTCCGCATTCCTTGGATAGTTGTTGGGATATCCAGGACTCTTCAGCGAATTGTTCACCACTGAGCCACATCCTATCGAAAGCAAATGTAAATCTAAATTAAGATTAAGCATATTCCTGTTAAAAAAACAAACTTTTTGCATGCAAATTTCCTTACCATTTCACCGGGCTTACTGCAGCGTCATTGACTCGGGTTTCAGAACTGAAGAAGCGCAGATTTAAAAAAAATCCAAGCACAGGACTGACTTAAAGGTAAAAAAATACATTTTTCGATGCCAATTTATGTTAATATCAATCTGTAATTGACGTTTACTTTGTGTTCTCGCTAGTTTTGGAGAATTGTTTATACAACGCGTTCAAATTTAGTCGTTTTGATTTCTTTCATCGAAGACAGCACGGCAATGGTTCGCATTTTGCTTTTAAACATAAACTTATGGAGATTTGAACAAAATTTTTCGAAAGAAGATTGTGTTGTCCATTTTTATCTGTTTGTTCAATCATTACATAGGTGGAAAAGCGATTTTATGTAAACAAAACAAGACTTGGATTTTGTAGTTCTAACTTCACTCGCGTGGCCTTATGCAAATATGTCTGTGTATTTTTTGCAATTTTGATTTCCAAGTCAGTTTCTCAGACAATTTTTGATAAGCAACAGGTGTATTTTATTTGGAAATTAGTCCAACTAGTTATTCTAGACGGAGAAAAAGTTGTTTTGTGAACTTTTGTTCGGTCTAAATGTACTGTGCGTAATGTACTGTCGCGTAGTTCTGTTTTTGAGAATTGCTAAAATTGACAAAATAGCCCGGTCTTCAATCTTAATTCTTGTGTTTCCTACCTTTCACCTCAGTTAAGTTTATCATCGGCTTTCTGTTCAGAGAGCGACGCTGTTAGGCTCAGCCTATCTATATATATTATTTGCACTTTTGATGTCATACAAACATTCATATAAGCAGTTTACTATTATTAGCTGAGTATGTCCCTTGTTCTTGCTTCAGCAGGAAGATCTTCTGATTTTCGGGCTTTTTGAGCTTGGTTGGTTGACAAATTCAATGAAGAAAGGGAAGTGTCCTATTGCGTTTACATTTACTGCGAACCACGATGCTAAGCCTACGTTACGTGTACGTCAACCATAACTTGTTATTAAGATTGCACTAACGGATGGCGCTCTGATGCCCAAAAACTTGGCTTTTGCTGTATTTCATCACGCCGAATATTTTCGTTTGTCCCTTGTACGATTACAAGGTGGTCAGTACAAATGGAGAAAAAACTGAGGGTTTGAAATCTCTGAGTAACCAGCTCATTTCACCAGAGGTGCTTTGGCCTCCAAAGCAAACGCCAAAGGGTTTTCATGTGAATATATAATGTAATGTCCAAATGAATCAAAAAATACCCTTTTCATGAGGCAATTTTTAAGGAATTTTGCCTCAGAGAGGACACCATTTTTTTAGGACAGGAAAACATGCGACCACTGTTCTCTAGGAAGGTTAGGTTGCTTTGAACATTCGCTATCTTTAGGAGCGAACCGTCTCACTGTACTTTTCCTCCTGCAGATATCTCCTCTGCTTATTGCTTTAGGAACTAAGGCCCCGTCCACACGTACACGTTTACGTTCGTAAACGCATTTTTTTATGCGTTTAGGCCTCCTGTCTACACGTAAACGATGAAAACGATTACCCTAAACGGATATTTTCAAAAACGCTCTTCAAAGTGGATATTTTCGAAAACGCCGTTTAACCGTTTACGCGTGGACAGCGTAAATGGATATTTTCGTAAACGCTAATGTCACAGATTCGGACCCAGTCCACAAATAAAGAAAATAGAGCAGATATCCAATATGGTGTACTCATCAACACATGCTTAATGCAGATTTGAAGCGTTTACGTAACGTTTTAGCGTTTGCGTGTGGATAGGTGAAAACGAATCGTAAACCACGGCTGCCTTGGTGTAGACGGGAGCGTTTTAGATAACAAAAAATATGAATTAACGAACGTAAACGTATACGTGTGGACGGGGCCTAAGAGGGACATAAAACTTGTTTCGGTGTAGTGGCTTTTAAGAACAAGAAAATCCCAACGTTAATCGAAGTCGCTAAAAGTTTTCATGCACCCGTTATAAAGGTTCGTTTGCTCAAGTCTTTCCCATGGATCCTGAGGCATATCGAGCATTTCATTTGATGTTCACCTTGTTACTGTTTCCCCATCATTTTGGGATGTTTAACGTGCATTAATCGCTTGTTCATCAATTACTTATCTATCTTTGTTCACTTGCAACGCTACGGCTACATGACAATACAACGTATAGTTTTCGGCCTTATCTTACTTCTTACTTGGTCTTGTTTCGCTTCTTGTTCGCCCATATTGGAGAATAAAAAGGCACGGTATGGGAGTCAGGGTCTATAGCCTCCTCTGAGGACAACGCGCTATAACACCTTACTTCAGTTTCTCGTGAAACTATAATTTTAATGCGACTCCGTGCGTTTCGTGCACTGATGGTATGTCCAAATTCTAGTACAATATTCTGCCGGTATGGGCAGAGTTTTGCATACATAAAATGTGTGCAACAAAATTGCAAAAACAATATGGAAATAAGTTGTCAAACCTAATTATAAGAAGATGAAACTATTGAAAGAGAACGAGTTCACAGGGCAAAATTGTTTCTTTCAAAGACCTCAGCTGCACGTGAAGGTCGTAGGTCGTTCTGCCTTCTTTCCTCTGAATGAAAGAGATGTACAAAGCTTCCGCCATTTTTCGACCTATCCCTTGGCTTTTGTATAATTGGGGCAGGACATGCTCATTGAGAAACATTGTTTTCTTTAGTGTTGACGTGGGAAAGTACCCAATGTTTTATCCTGTCAGGGAATCTTGTATGATTTAAGGCGGAATCAGTGGAGCTTTCAAACAATACCTTATGCCTTTTGCCCCTTTCTGTGGCGCAATTCATCTTTACTTAAATTTATCTGGTAATATTTAGATGTGGCTGATTTTTGTTCATGACATATGACGTTTCCATGACAACGATATTTTGACAAAGTCGTTTATCCAATTAAATTAACGTTGAAACAGAAAAAAATAATTTTCTTGCAGTTCATTTTGCCATTTAGATTTAGCGCATTCTTAACATGGTAAACATTCAAGATTGCGGCCATTTGGAATGATGACTCAATTTTCACGTTATATGACGTCATCACGTTACGTGACCTACCTTTACTTAGAGATTCTGTGCATACTATAATCCCTCAACTTCCATATATTCTAGAAGTTACGGAGGGGGCCTTGTCCCAGAAAACCAAAAAAGCCCACCAACTTATAGTGAAGAACTTCTCCACAGCATGCATATACATTTATTCAAGTTTTTATAGGCAGACTAAATAGTTTGAATTTTGTGACAGATCACTGTAGGAGCAACTCCACACTTCAATATTTCCACTAGTTTATGAATATTTTGCTGGAAGTGGAAGAAGGGGAGAAATATTTTGCTGGAAGGCTAGGGGAGGAGGAGGGAGTAGGAGGGGTAGGGAGGAGATGAAGGAGGGACGAGAGGAGGAAAGAGTTGGATAGAGAAGGAGGAGAGAAGAGAGGGGAGGAAGAAGAAGGAAGGAGAAGGAGGAAAATCTACAATACAGCGAGCTATCAGCCAGACTGGGAAAAAATTTATTTGCTGCCCTTCCAAATAACGCTAGACACTAAATTAAGAGAATTTCAATATAAGATACTTCATAGAATTTGTTATACAAACAAAATGCTTTTCAAATTTAGAATAGTTGATTCACCGCTATGCTACTTCTGCAAGGAAGAGTTAGAGACGATAGAACATTTCTTCTTCTGGTGTGAAATTGTGTCTCTTTTTTGGAATGAAGTAAATAACATCCTAAAATCGCAAGAGCTTATTTCCGCTCCTTTCGACATAAAGGATATTTTCTTTGGAATTGTCCGTGCGATTAACAACAATGTTCTTATTAACTACATCATTCTCGAGGGTAAATACTTTATCTACCGTTCTAAGCTTAATAAATCCCCCCTCTCCATTAGTCTGTTTTTGGAAAAATGTAAGAGAACGTATCAAATCGAACGTTTTATTGCGAGAAGGAACAAAAACCTTTTTCTCCACAACAAAAAATGGGAGCCCCTCCTCCCTCTTTTGGAACAATAGCTTAAACTTTCCTTCTTTTGGTATACAAGCTATAAGGGTTTAAGTGTGTTAAAAAATATTGTTTAGTGTGAGTATCGTTCTGTAAGTATTGTTTTTGTAATAAGCGTAAGTATCGTATTGTAAGTAGTGTAAGTACCCGACTGTAAGAAGTATATGTATTGTTTTGTAAGTAGCATAAGTACCGCACTGTAAGAAGTATATGTATTGTTTTGTAAGTAGCATAAGTACCGCACTGTAAGAAGTATATGTATTGTTTTGTAAGTAGCGTAAGTACCGCACTGTAAGAAGTATATGTATTGATTTGTAAGTAGTGTAAGCTTTGTATTGTGAAATAAAATGTTTACTCAAAAAAAAAAAAAAAAAAAAATTTAGATTTAGCGCATTCTTTACATGGTAAACATTCAAGATTGCGGCCATTTGGAATGATGACTCAATTTTCACGTTATATGACGTCATCACGTTACGTGACCTACCTTAACTAAGAGATTCTGTGCATACTATAATCCCTCAACTTCCATATATTCTAGACGTTGCGGAGGGGACCTCGTCCAGAAAACCAAAAAAGCCCACCAACATATAGTGAAGAACTTCTCCACAGCATGCATATACATGTATTCAAGTTTTTATAGGCAGACTTAATAGTTTGAATTTTATGACAGATCACTGTAGGAGCAACTCCACACTTCAATATTTCCACTAGTTTATGAATATGTTGCTGGAAGTGGAAGAAGGGGAGAAATATTTTGCTGGAAGGCTAGGGGAGGAGGAGGGAGTAGGAGGGGTAGGGAGGAGATGAAGGAGGGACGAGAGGAGGAGGGAGGTGGATAGAGAAGGAGGAGAGAAGAGACGGGAGGGAGAAGAAGGAAGGAGAAGGAAGAAGGAGGGGGAGGATGAGAAGAGATAGAGAACAATAGGATCGAGAAAGAGGAGAAAACAATAAAATTGCAATGGTGTTGTCGGTGGTGGAACCTTCTCTTGTCTAAAATGTTAAGGTAGACTATTCCAGAGAACCGCACCGCTGTGGCAAAAAAACTGTTTCGAAGATAGATTGTATGTTGTAAATGACCAGATGGAGTTTATTTGTGGAATCACGAAAAGAATATGAAGTTATATCATTTTGATTCACAAAATTGGAACTACAATACTCAGGTGTAAAATCATTTAGGGATTTAGGTATTTAGGCTTTTTGAATTTCGTGCTGAGTACAAACGTGATAAGGTTAGCATCCAGCAACGCGATTTTGGTGCTTTGTAGTTTATCTGAGGACTTTATGCCACAATTTCCCCACACGAAACTGCAATAATCGAAATGCCGTTAAACTGAGCCTTTGAAACATAAAATGAAATGTCGACGGAGAAACAACACCAGAAGCAATGTAATGTTGACAAAAGAACAAACTGCTTTACCCGTTTAATGGCTGCTTCAATACTAGAGGCAATCATGTCATGTCTGTTTTAAGTAAGATTTTCGTCAATAACTGTACCAAGTGATTTAGTTGTTAAGTCTTGGATGGGCATGATTTATGGAAGAACCGTTAATAGCAAGGACCGGAGATGAAGCTAGTAAGGGTGTCTTTTTGAATCAATTAACATAAATTCGCTTATAGTCATATTTAGCGTGCACAAGGAGCACGGAATGTTAAAACCAAATTTGATTGACAACTTTTCGGCACTCAAAAAGTGCCGAAACAAATTCGATTGCCTCATTTACGAAATGCTAATAATCAAAGAACGCCAGCCACCATTGAAAGTGCAAACAGATTCCATCCGCGCGAAGTTATTAACATAACACGCACAAAAAATGTCAAGTATGTTTTAATTCATTTATATTCTTAAGGCCCGGCCAAACGAACGCAACATTTCAACGCAACCACACTGTTGCTCGCAACGTGTTTACACGCGTTTGGCCACCCTGTTGCAACATGTTGGATGGTGTTGGATTAAATTTCACCATTTTCAAACTTGGTCCAACACCATCCAACATGTTGCAACATGTCGCGCGCGTTTGACCAGCTCCTTCACAACACGATCCAACAATGTTGCAAGATGTTGAGTTGAAATGTTGCGTTCGTTTGGCCGGGCCTTTATGCCACCTCGATATTTTCACTCTTTGCCCTGAAAATGATGTTAGAAACATCTAAACGTCGGACAACTATAATTTTTATAATCAGCCATTTCCTGATACTTTTCAAATCTGAATGCCTCACACCGACGTGTAAAGCAAACAGGAAAGAATAAACAACAACAACAACAGAGTAATCTAGCAAACTAGGTTACCCTCTTTTCATGTCAACAGGCCCTAAATCTCAATGTAATTTAGCACCTAGCTTAGCGCTTACATACATCGGGTTTCACCTCACATTACCATAATTTCGTAAATTATCTTGTAAAACAAGTTTATTACATATTCGAGCCTATAGGAAAGGTGAAATAACAGCTGATCGCGAAAGGGTGTAAGAGAATAATATATAGGACAAGCCTAACAGCGTCGCATAGTACTTTGAACAAGCTTAACTAAGGTAAAACTTAACTAAGGTGAAAGGTTTGAAGCACAAGAATTAAGATTGACGACTACATAGCCGACTACATAGCGAATTTCAGCCCGGTTTGGCGGGCTGAGATTTCACCCTGGTTTCTTGAACAAATCTTCTTAAAACGACGTTTGCGATTACATGAACAAAGTTTCAGCCCGGGCTGAAATTTCCAGCCCGGTTTGTCAAACCGGGCAAACGGGCTGAAAAACCTCATGTAATCAGAATGAAATTTTAGCCCGGGCTAAAAAGCGAGTAGTCCAGTCAACCTATGGATTGACCCATCACTAATTGCAAAAGAAGGTTTCTCTTCGAAATTTAGCTCATGCAACTGCTTTGAACAACATACTAAAAGTCCCCCTGAATCGCAGCACGGGAAAGCCTTCAAAATTAACATAATTGATACTCGCGCTCTGCTGCGACATGGAAACAAGGCTGAGACCGGAAGTAGATTGATTTCGCTCTTTAAAAGCATACTTTTTACCGATGTTTTGGGGATTTGCAATAAGAGCGGTAATATAAAACCATTTAGTCATTTGTCATGTGTAAGATTGAAACCAGGTCCGCATATAAGCCCATAACGTTAGTCAATTTCCAATGAAGAAGATTAGCAGAATGTAACATACTAGAGGGAAAGTTATTTTAATAACTATGAATAGAATGAAAGTAGTTGCTGGTACTTCAAGTCATTTTTATCAGACTATGCTTTTGATATCAATTATCAGACTTGAGTAGTAAAACGAATATTTTACAGGCTAATCGTTCTTCCGAACCTGATACATAAAAAATCATGTGACGCTAAAATACTATTCGTCGTCACTGTCACAGTCTTCTTGAGCCAGGACAGAGGAGTTTGTGCAGCTAGAGCCTTTGCACTGGCCACATGCAGGAGAACATTCCAAGTTGTGCTTGCGGCAGGAACATCGCAGCGTGTTGCATCCCGATGAGCAGTTGCATCTCACTATGCGTAGAAGGTTGTCTGGTGCTGCTGGTAAATCCGTCATCACAGGAATCAGCTGGCCGTCTTTCGTCTTCCACCCCCAGTCTTCGGCATTGACTCTTTCCCCTTTCCATTGCAGGACTTGGGCATACACGCGAAAACTATGGAATTTTGCTGCAGCCGATGTCGGGGGGAGGCTATTAGGGTGTATCTGGGTGGTCTTTGTGGCGAGTTTTTCCTGGTAACGTTGATACCGGAGATTGTCGAGACATTGCCCTTCCTTTCCGTTGTACAGTAGCGCAAGGGCATTTTCCCCTGCAGCCGCGATTTCTTCTGTTGTTGCAATGCCTTGAAATACCTTCGCTTGCTGCTGGAAATGAAAGGACGTGATAAACTTCTTGAGCGATGCACCCTTTCCGATGCCATGAACGCGAGATGTTGTGTCGCATCCAAGAACCGCGTGAAGAAAGAGGATGTTATCGCATACCTCAGTCCCTAGCTCTGCTTGTACCTTCTTTATATTCCATACACGCCGCCGCAAGGAATTGCTCTTTGGCTCAGGGATGAAGAAGAGGTCATGACCATCAGGGTCGACGTGGAACAAAAGTAGGATGAGCAGGTATGTGTCGTCTCCAACAAGTATGGTTGTTCTGGATCTCGCGGACTCTACAGCTGCTTTCACAATAAGAAGGTCGGCATCGCCGTCTGCATGGCGCGTCTCACACTAGCGGTGGCTAAGACTTCTGCTCAACATGGTAAGAAAACGTTGCTTGTTCTTGGTATTTGCCAGGAACACGTCCTTCTTCGTGGTGACCTTCATGTCTTCCTCGAACGTCACGGTAGTCCCAACCTTGCCCGATGATCTCCTTTGCTGTGTCATTTGCTTCGTTGACACTGTGCTGTTGTCATACCCATCAAAGACGACGATTGGCCCGCCATACTTCTTCGTGACATAGTTGCAGTAAAGACTGAACACTTCTTTAAAAGTCGCGGATCCGAGAGTAGGCCATACCACTCTGTGTAGAAGTGCTCCACCATCCAGCACGTATTGTACGTCAGCAACACACGGCACTTTCTCGCTAATTACTTGTGGAGAGAGCCTGGACCAAATAGCATCGGCCAGAGCTGGCTTATTGGCCTGCCGTAGCATCAGTGCTGAATCAAACAGAGATGTCGGGTAACTGCTTAGCTCGTAGCGAAATATCGCGGGGAGGTCTTCGCTAGTGTTGGACGCCAAAATCAAGCGCTGGAACAGAAGCTGTGGGTCGATCTCTACCTGCTCTTTGTCAATTCTAACAGCAGATTTCTTTGCGAGAGTAATGGCCTGCGCACTTTTCTTGAACGAGTACTCTGTCGCTGACCGTCCAGTCATAGATGCAATGACTTTCTCTCCAATTATACGAGCTTTGTCGACATTAACAGCACTGTCCCCGTGCACCCCGTTCATGATATTTCTTAAGTGTGGGTCTGGTGAAAAGGGATTACGGTCTTGAAGAGCGGAAAGGATAGTTAACGTATCTTTGACGTCGCGCTCTTTTCTTGTACTTGACATGTCCTTGTTCTGCTCGCTTGTGTTATAAGCAACACCGGTCAATTCTTGCATGACACTATTCACTTCGGCGCATGCGGGCATTGCGAGAAGCCAAGTCAGGCGCTGCTGCTCCGTCATGCCTCGCCCTCTTGTTAGGCCTCCACTTGTCTTTAAAGTTCTCATCAAAGCCTGTTCTATGACGAGGTCTGTAGACAGGCCTGCCCATAATCGCTCACTCCTTCTCACTACATGAAGGCCTTCAGACATGAAACTGCGGTACCCCTTTGGGTGGTCACACTCGAGCTTGGTCATAGAATGTAAATATATTCTGGCGCACTTCACGTAGAGGTTGTGACCAGAAGCGGCAAGAAACGGCAGCATTTGAGAGAGGGCTTGTAAATGGAGCTCCCAGTTAGCTGTGCGTTCGGCTTTGATAAAGACTTTAAGGATGTCTAACATTTCCATGTATTGGAGCCATAATGCTGAGGTGCGACTTCGCTCCCTGAGTGACGTTTGGGTACTTCTTATACGTTCTTGGATAGAGTCCCACACGCTTGCAGTGTTCACCTCTTCCCAGGACTTTTCTTTTCCCAACAGCTGATTGAACAAAGAACGGGCTTCTTCAAATAACTCGCTACTGCTTCTTGCTACAACATCGGGGTTTGCTGAAAAAAAAAACAACTATTATTCAGTATCATAATATCACGAAAATAGGACAAAGAACGTATACAGTGGTACCCAAAGAAATTAAAAACTTACAGCTCGGTTCGACTTGAGGAATCTGGCTGGAATGCGCAAGGGTGATGGACGCTGCTACGGAGTTGATCTCATCTACGGAACTACCTGTCAATTAAATTAAAAAAAGCGTAAGTGCAAAAAAAATAACTACGATTTATCGTATATTTTCGTAGGACCAATACTTACAGCCTGGTTCGTCTTCAGAAGGCGTGTCGCAGGAATGCGTACTGGCGAGGGTGTCATCTGAGTTGGTGGTATCGGAATTGCCATCTATTGACGAAACACAAAGAAGATTTGAAAAAGAGAGATTAACGATAGTTTTCTGTAAAAAGAAAAAAAAAAAACATCTCACAATTAATTTAGTTTATTGCTCGTTACCTTTGTTTTGAAGCTGCGGAATGGGCACTTGAAGAGCGTCAGCATATAGGAGAGTGTTCAAGGCTGCGTCGACGAGGAGATGAGCTCGAACTGCCCGTCCAATGGCCTTTCCCGTCAATATGTGATCTACTGCATTCGACGCGTAGACAAGCTCCAACAGTTCTTTCAGGCTGGATTCCGCCATGAGGTGGCCAACACTACCAAGAAAACTCATTTCGGTATGAAACCCTCCCAGCCTGACAATCACGTTGCGAATGGCGCTTCCAACCGGCTCTGTCTGGATCAAATTAAACGCCTTCCACCACAGAGGTTGGTCGAACGTGACGATGGGAGTGCTAACATTGTGTTTCTGTGCATGCTCCGCCAAGAACTTCAGCGTCGAGTAAATACACGTGTTGTCACTTAGGCTCATGTCTATCATTGGAAGAAATAGAACAGACGACTTCCCTTGGTGGTCGCCCTTGAGAACAGATTGCATCATTCCAGACCAGCCTGTGCGCGATTCGGAATCAAACAATAACGACATCTTCCACAGAAGGTCGATATTGGCTGATGGGTCTGCGATCTTTTTGACTACCACATTATCATATCGTATTTCGATGTTAGATAGCCTTGGCTCGGTTGGTTGTACAATCTCAATGTGCCCCACTGTTGATATTTCTTTCGGGTCAACGTGGTGTCTTGGGACGCATTTCCCGCGCTCGGTGGTTCCGGGCGTCACGGTGGCTATCATTCCCATGCCATGAAAGGTATTCCTTCCATCCAGGGTCCTGATGTTATGATCGACATTGTCCGCTGAATACTGGACGAATTCTCCCTGGAAGGAAGGAATGTCAGTGGATTGATCTACGGCCGCATTCTTGCTAAATTTCTGTACTTCATGATACGATGAACAAAAACCGTGACTATTCAGAGAGTCAATTAAAAACCGGGATGCGTAGCTATGGTGCAGTTGAATGGCCAGTCCAATCTGTAGCGGTGGGATGAGAGATCGAGGGCGTGCCGCCTGCATAACAGCCTGGCCAATTGATGCTAATTTCAAACGTTTTTCCCCAGCCATAATGTTCTCGAGAAACTTTATTAGCGATCGCGGCAGAAACTTAACTTGCTTGTCTACATCTGCGTCGACCTCCGGATAGGACACGCCCGTCATTGTGATACCCTTGATGTCCTGCTTTATTAGCTTAGCCGCTGTCTGGATGATGCTCATTTTCTCTGCTTCCGGGTCCGCATTGAAGGACTGAGAATGGTACTCGTGGAGTATGAGATCCGCCGTGGCCTTAAGATAGACAACATTTGGTCTACCATTTACTTCAGTTATAATTATTTGCTCTCCAAAATGTTCCATCAGTGTCTTTCATGTGAGTGTGTCCGTATGCTGAGCTTTCAGAATTGTCAAGATACTCTTCCATTTTTGTACAAAGATCGCTTATAGTGATTATCTGTTCTTCGTCGTTATCTTGTAAGTAGCTCGCAACTGCGAGAAAGGCGTCGTGCCTTTCGTTGTTTTGCGGTCGACCAGTTTTCCTTTTCTTGCTCGTAGTTTCAACGCTGGTATAAGCCTGTGGAATTTGTTTTCCAGTACGAAAATTAACATTGCAGCTTTGGTGATAAACTGCATCAGCAGCAGGAAGGTCGTGCACATGTAACAGTCTGGCTTTGACAACTTCAGCCCATGTATCCCGCCTCTGTGAGCAAATATTGAGCACAACATCCTTTGTTTCTATTGTGGTGACTGGAAAAGCCTCTCTTTTCGGTGTTTTCTTATTCTCATGAAAGAGAACTTCAGTTCCACAGTACAAGCAATCGGTTTGGAAGCTGAAGGCAGCTGAAGCTTTTCGCACTAATGGGCGACGATTCTTTGGACTTAGAGGTGCATCACCGTGGAGTTTCTTGGCGCGCTCTATATTCCGCGGGTGGCAGTACGACCGGCGGCAATCTTTATGAACCTTTTGCCCAGGAACAGTTATAATTTGATCATTGCGTTCTGCGCTAGCCTGATTTATTCCGTCACTACCTTTTTCTCTAAGGGTTACTATATCCGGCGAATCGGTCGGAAATCTTTCATTGCATATGACACAAACATCATCCATTGGAGGGTTGCATTGGCTTGAGCTGTATAGAAAATAGGTACCAAATAATATAATTTAATTATTGTGTATTGAAATTCGTGTAGGTAGAGAGGGGGCATCAAAACGTGAGACACAGTTTCAATGGGCGGGTGGCGTCACAGCTATATAAATATTTTCAGTAAAGGTATGATAATCTTGAACCCTAGGGGAGTGTACGGCACTAGCCTATAACATTTCCGCATTTTTTTAACATTAATAAAGCGGGCTTACAGGCCAAGTATGTCTGTATAGCTGCGCCCTTGTCTAGACACCCACCGGATTCACCCATGCACTGTCTCGTGAAATAAACATATCAACATAATATTCTGTCCACGACTGTATGTAGGTTCATTTGAACAGTATATATTTTTAATATTTTCATTTTGAAATATGATGACTAGAAATTGTGAACTTCAACGGGAAACAACATAATGAACAAATAATACAATTCTCAGAGCATGAAAGTCGCTCGAAAGTCGATTAGATGCTTGGATACATTTGTGTTTTATATGCAAAAGGCAATTAAGAAGTGTACAGAATTACATTTTGATTCTAAAAGAATTTTTTATTCAGTTTATAAACAAAATATTAACGCCGAAGCGGCTCGTGCAATTTGAGCTTTTTGAAAAACTCACTTGTGCAAATTAATCACAAATTGAACTCGAAACCGTATGGTTACCATTACAAACAGAATAATCAATGCTTACCTGCAAATAAGCGCTCCAAAGCTAAGAATCTGATGCAATTTTCTCCACGAATAATAACATGTAGATACAACCACTTCTCTTTCGTGTGACGGCGGGAAAAACGCAGACTGAGAAATCTACATTGTCGCAACAAGCGCTTGCAAACTTTACAAACCTGCCTGCATTGTTTCGCGCCTTTTTTTGCATATATATTTATAATTCTTTACAAGTTCCTCTTCAGTTCTGCACTTTGAGTTTGTATTCTAACAGACGAGTGCTAAAATCGTATTTTTAAATTACATATAAGAATACGAAAACAAAGGAAACGAAAATAACTATGAATTTTCTAGATACCCTTCAAATATCATTTAATACATGTAAACACAAACATTTTCGGCTCAGTAAATCAAATGCTAGTAGTCAGTGATGGATTTAAATTGTTTTATTACCATTTACCATTTAAACATTTTCTATCAATAACTTGTAAACAGTCATTTTTTTCTAATAAACAAAGCTGAAAATACAGATGGCAAGATTAAGAAGTACTTAGTGGAGCCTCGTTTTCATGCCGTAAAATTTTGCTCGCCAACTCGACATGAAAAACCCTAATTTTGAACGTGTTCCCCTACTGCGATTTTGGGGGACTTTTTATATGTTATATATTAAGTCTTTCTGGACCTAAAACCGTTCAGATACCTTCTTTTGCAATTAGTGGTAGGTTGAACCCTTTTTTTTTCATAGATTGACTGGACTAGAGGTCACCTGGGTAGAAAAGTGATTTGGGCATGCGCAATGATTTGTTTTCAATGAACAAGATGGCGGCGTCGGCTGACAAAACGATATATTCCAAATAGTGCCATTTAATCAAAATAAGTTTAATCTGTCCATCGAAACGTGTCTATTCGCCATGTAATCGGCCCCTAAGCGGGAAACCTGGCAAGCCGGGTCACACTCTCTCCATGTAAACAGGCCCTAAATCTCACACATTCGTCATTTCGTATATAATCTTCTATAACAGGTTTATCACATTTTCAAGACTATATGCAAGGTGAAATGATAGCCGACCGCGAAAGGGTGTAAGTGAATCCATAGAAAACGCTTTTGTCTCCACATGGTTGCGCACTAAGTAAAATGTATATCTGACCACTTATAAAGGTTGGTTGCAGTTTCCTCACCATTTACAACTTCGACCACTTTCTCATCAGTCCCATGCTTGCTACTGGCCCGGCATGTGTAATTTCCTTCCTCAGTTACTCGGATGCTTGCTGTGTTTTTTGCTTGTACCAGGATTGTTGAGTTTCTTATCATCGCCATAGTTATGGGAGGAGTTCCCGTGGCTGAACACGACAGTACCACTACTGGTTCTAACATTCGCACAACCTGACCTGGTTGTTGGTTGGTCACTATTGCCTTGGGTGAAGCTAAAAAGATAATGTTAATGACTTTAAACATGAAGGTGCATTATAAAAGGGGGCTCCCGTGGGAAGAACACAGCTCATTTGTCAATCAACAGTGAACGAGACAATATATTAGCGAATTTCATCTAATTATAAATTTTCATTTCATAATAGCTCGCACTGAGGAGAAGATAAAAAAAGAAAAGATATATGTTGTCGGAAAATATTTTGGAATCAAGAAGTAAAAAGCGAAAGAAAAAAAAATATAAAAATAAATGAAGAAATAGCGTATATTTGCATGTTTGCCCTCGCGGCAAACCACCGAAATGTAACTCATTGCTTCCATTTATCTGTTTGAATTAACATCAAGTTATTACACCTGATGCTATGAGTAAGACAAATATTTCAATTCTCATCATTATTCTATGAGTTTGAAGGCATGAAACAACATATTTTCAATACATGTTTCGACATATACTTATGTCATATTCAGTTACAAAAGTTGTAGTTTGAATTTCCTATTAAATACAAAAATAGGTGTTGCATAATGCAATACATACAAATAGCAAATAACAATGACGTTGCAATTAAATAAATTGTATACACCAAATTAAAGAAACGTTGTCGGGTGAAAAGCATAAACCATGAACGATGCGACCGAAAGGTTTTCTGGGAAGTTGGAAAAATTAATCTTCGTCTGTCACAGAATACACATTTTATTAACACAGGATGCATAAATCCATGCTCTTAAATATTTCAAACTATGAAAACATATTGATTATCAAGAAATGGAATATTACGAGCTTGCCAATGCTGCCTACCCAGAATCCCATTCGGTCTCATCGTTCATGGTTTATGCTTTTCACGGGTCAACGTTTCTTCAATTTGGTGTACATGTGAAAAATTAAAAGAACCAAACGGTGTTACATATTACATGATATAACATGTTACACAAATAAAGAAAGATATACATGTTTAACTTGAAAGTTTATGTAGGTTTCTCCCACTTGATGTGTATAGTACTATATTCCGCTTGAATCCCTCGTTATTAATAAGGAATGGATACATCACTCCTGTCGAAGCGAGATTAATGACATGGGTCAAAAGTTCACAGGCGAAATACGCAACCGTTGGTCGCTGTTGGTTTCTGAGAATTCAGTCGATTGGACTTCATAGGAAATTTTCTTCCCTTTCGGTAAAAATTTCTCTTTCAGTACCAGCACACTAGCATTTTAAGAATTTTTCTTGGGAGTTTTGTAAATGCAGAGCTTCTTATACGTCAAAAAATACTCAGTGGTGAATTTTTGTTGAGCGAACAGAAATCGGTCAGATGTATCAAACCGCCAATTGTTGCCTGCTTTGCACGTAAACATTCGCCTGATGTCAATAACAAATCAATCAGCATTCGTTATTTAGAGTGAGGCTACCGCTGGAAGATCCCAACCTGAATTTTATATGTATTTTGATTTCAATAATGCAATTCGTTCCCGATTAATGAAAGTCATTCCCAAATAATAAGCGCGGAACGCGCTGAGTATTTTGACTGTAAGTGTATGAATTAGACACAGTCACATGTGTGAAATGTAAATGAATATAGGAATGGGTAAGCAAGTGGTCTTGGCAGTTTTAAAGCAGCTTGTGAATTACAGAGAGATCAGAGAAACGCTGCATTTCATTGCTAACGCCATACATTGGATCGAGAAAGTGTACATTATATGACCATATGTATATTCTAAGATGATTAGGTCGAATCCGATTAAAGCACTCGATTACGTTTTGATAACTTCCTTTTTCTTAATAACCGCTAACGTTTTTTTATACCATTCTCGAACTGGACTCATGTCAGTTTCCATGCATGTCTCTCTTGTGATGTAAATTCGCTGATAATACAGACGACATGGTCAATGAAACGAGCTCGTGTGACCACTTGGCTTTGTTTTATATAGTTTAACGTTTTGCTGTCTTTGATGCATTTATCCTTACCAAGTGAAGCAGGAAAATTTATCCGAAATCCTCTTCTTTCCTCCTCTCCGTCAGAGTGGAATATAATCACTGCATACTCTCCAGTTACATGAATTGTCTTCCCAGTCTTCTCGCCACAGTATTTACCGAATGACCCTTTCTTCTCGTTAGTAATCTCCAAATAATCCAACCTTTAAAAAGTAAATGTTCTTATCACTTAATAAGACAAACAAGGTTTTCAATACATGATAATCAGAGCCGATTGATCAGTTGTTCCACAGTATCCCAGGCTGACGACACGAGAGGTTGGTGCAGTGGATGGCTAAGCGGTGTTGCGCTTATAACTCACTGTCGAGCTTCAAGTTTTTAACTTGGGAAATGTCGCTGTTTCTCAGATCATAAATCATACATCAGAAACAACCAACATATTTCAAAGCGCTATTTCCTTTTTTAAGTCATGCACTGGCGTGACTTTACCCTCGGGCGTACACGCAAACGTATATCCTAACCGTAGTACAAGGGGGGGGGGGGGGGGGTTACAACCCCACCCCCTTGGGTTTTTGTGGGGTTACAATATTTCGAAAATAGTTCTCCTTCAATAGATAGCCTGTGATGTGTTCTGCAAGACAAGTTAAACATTATGAGCTGTGGCGCTGCTGGGGATCTGTGACGTCATCCAAACTCAAACATGATTAAACATTTTGCTGCTTTTAGTTGCATTTGAAGATTTTTTTAGCAAAACATGTGAAAACACGCATTTTTTTAAACAAACGGTTTGACCTCGTGCTACTTATGGCGTCATGTCTCGTTACCATCGCAACTGATTCCCCAAAACTTTGCCAAACAAAATGTGCCTCAATGATCAATGAACAGTACTGAAGGCGGTATTTACTGACAATTAATGCTCTTGAAAAATCAGATTTGAGAAAAACCTTAAGGGGGTGGTATCCACCTTCCTTGTACGTGCGAGGACTAAAAAAACTCGTTATTATCATGTTGTGTGGTTAGCTGTGATCATCATCCTCCAAAGACAAATTACTGAAAAATACGCTTTGAAAGATTAATATAACAAAAATATATATTTTATTTTGTAATTAATCTAAATTGTTTGTACCAAGAAAGGCTGAACGCGTTCCAAACTAACGTTTTAGTTGTTGAGACGATGAAATCGTTCAAGGGACAGTTCTTTTTTTAAGGGAAGAGAGTGGTTGGCAAACCGTGTGTACCTAAAAAAAAGTGACTCTATTTAAGTGTCAATGTATTTAGCACCGAAGTACTAGCTGATGACATTGTTTTTACGTCCCCTACTGGAGACGAGACCGCCATTTCTGCCTGGTCATCCGAGCCACGTGAAGGTCTAACCGTTTGCAGATAACATAGCAATTGTAATTGTAAAAAAAGTTGTCGTATAAAAAGCATAAACCATGAACCGGATAGGATAGGCGGGTTTTCAAATAAAGCCCACAGTTATGAAACAACGCATCGAAGATTTGAAAAATAGATATAAAGAGAACGCTAACGTAACAAATATACTCAAAATGTTGCTAAAAAGGAAAACAATATTGCATGATTACAGTTTTTCTGTATCCTCTGTTTTTTATTGTAAAAAACAGAGCCTTTGTTTCTAACATGCAGATGTGTGTAGATGTATGCAAATTAGTCATAGCTGATCTCAAATGTGTATTGCACGTGCATTTTTTAACCAGCTAACACTGTCGCAACGTGGACGTCGACATGGAACCGGACGGAGATGAAATGTTTGATCTCCATTTTAGATCAAGTAAAAGCTTATAAATTGCAAAACATATATAAATACTGTTTTCTGAATTTTTTTAATTTTCTTATAAGTGCGTCATGACGGAATATGTTCAATATCATTTATGTTTCGATTTCAGAAAAGCCGAGAAAATCAGGCAAAGAGAGAAAGCCAAGAAATAACGCTATTACTAAAGGCTGTTTCTCATATAATCGTCCCGGTCGTCCGAGTCGTTTCAAAAAGTGCACGGACGACCGGGACGATTATATGAGAACACTTCTGAGACGACCCAAGACGATCGCAAACGACCCGGACGACTGGGACGATCGCGGTCGCTTGGATAGGATTGTGTTCTATCCGGACGATTGGGACGATCGTGAATAATCGGGGACGATCATATGAGAACTACTCTCAGGCGACCGGGACAACTGAGGCGATCGAAGCAACCCAAATCTACCCTAGAATGCAGTATTATTGCCCAAAACATGTTGTCGGACACGAGACGACCGAGACGACCGGGACATACATATGAGAACCCAAATCGCATGAGTCGTCCCGATCGTCTGAGTCGTTTGCAAAAAACTTTTAGGCTGGTTCTCGATTTGGGTTCTCATATGATCGTCCCGGTCGTCTCGAACGTCAATAGCGCAGTCGTAAACTGTGTCCGACAACATGTTTTGGGCAATAATACTGCATTCTGGGGTAGATTTGGGTCGCTTCGATCGCCTCAGTCGTCCCGGTCGCTTGAGTGTAGTTCTCATATGATCGTCCCCGATTATTCACGATCGTCCCAGTCGTCCGGATAGAACGCAGTTCTATCCAAGCGACCGCGATCGTCCCAGTCGTCCGAGTCGTTTGCGATCGTCCCGGGTCGTCTCAGAAGTGTTCTCATATAATCGTCCCGGTCGTCCGTGCACTTTCTGAAACGACTCGGACGACCGGGACGACCGGGACGATTATATGAGAACCAGCCTTTAAGGAAGAGGTGCTTTTGTATCGAAAAGGAATGACTAAAAAAGGCAACGACTGGAAAGAACTTATGAAGTTTTTTTGATGAACACAGATACTGCAGACATTTTAAGCTCTGACCTTAGGGAGAAATATGAGGCGGCTTTGCAACAAATAAACAACAAAGAGGCGGTGAAGCCCATCCGTAATCGCTTAAGGCTGGTTCTCATAAAATTGTCCCGGTTGTCCCGGTCGTCTGAGTCGTTTCAAAAGTTTTTTTTTTTTTGCAAGCGACTCAGACGATCGGGACGACTCAAGCGATTTGGGTTCTCATATATGATCGTCCCTGTCGTCCCGAACGTCAATAGCGCGGTCGTAAACTGAATCCGACAACATGTTTTGGGCACGAGAATCGTAAATAAAAAGGAGGCTTTAAAGCAGAGTTAAACTCCGAAGTTGTCACCATTTTGGAACTGGTAGAGCTATGAATACTGGGAAATAATGTGTATTCTGGGGTAGATTTGGGTCGCTTCGATCGCCTCAGTCGTCTCGGTCGCCTGAGAGTAGTTCTCATATGATCATCCCCGATTTTTCACGATCGTCCCAGTTGTCCGGATAGAACACCGTTCTATCCAAGCGACCGCGATCGTCCCAGTCGTCCGGGTCGTTTGCGATCGTCCCGGGTCGTCTCAAAAGTGTTCTCATATAATCTTCCCGGTCGTCCGTGCACTTTTTGAAACGATATTCTGGATATTAGCCTCGAACGTGGTGCTCATGCATAATAGGCAGTATTGTGTATAGATTTACACACAATGTACTCGCAGATAAACCAAAAATTGAACCAAGGTTGCATAATGTTAACTATTGTCGCAACCAAATGAACGTCATAAGTACTCTGTAATAGACACAAAGTGCGTTGGGGCGAGTTCGACCCACTCGACGACGAGGATGCCAACAATTTCGTACTCGCATCTTTATGTCATGCCCAATTCGTTCAACAACATTCGTAAGCCTTCTAGCCGTCTCACCAGTAAGAAGCCAGAAGTATCATTCAGGATTAATGGCTAGCTTTTTCCATACACTCGGCCATGGATTAGAATGGATCAATCCACGATTACTGTTGTAATGACGCCGAAGGATAACATTCGGAGGAACATTAAGACCTCATAACAAAACCTCAAAACACTCCATAAAAGTCATAAGGGCCTGAAATGGAAAAGGCGGAGGAATTCGAGAATTTTCTAAAGCTTGAAGCATCTGTAGATATTCTATTAAAAATAACAGCACGCTGTTGATGAAGCATGGAAACGGTGGGACCATACTGTTTTCGTTGGGTCACAGAAACAAATGACACTTTGCATTTTTTGCATAATGAAACTCTATTCAAAATATGGTAATTACACAAACCTCTGTGAAACAGCGGCCTGTGAAAAACAGAGGATAGAGAAAAACTCTAATGCTGAAAGCAATTTTATGTAAAACACTCACGTCGCCTTGTGCAAAGATGTCTGTGTATTTTTTACAATTTTGATTTCCAAATAAGTTTCTCGGGCAATTTTCGAGACGCAACTGGTTTATTTTATTCGGAAATTAGTCAGTCTAGTTATTCCAGACCGAGAAAAAGTTGTTTTGTGAGCTTTTTTGCACTCTACTGTGCAGACGGTAGCGTTAAACTGTTTTTGAGACTTGCTAAACTTGAAAACATAGCCCGGTCATTAATGGATTAATATTTGTACTTGAAATTACTTTAATTACGAGTCTTGCGAAAGCTTTGGAATGTTGTCAAATTGTGCCGGGAAACACAGAGAGCGTGACGTCACAACCGTGTTTACATACTCTCATCTAAACCTATCGACCAATGAGAGCGCGCGTACCATCTTAAATATTTTATAAGTTCTTATATGCGGGTTTTTACTGTAGCAAAAAGTACTATGTTTTAAAAACTAGCTCACCGCGCTTGCATCCAATATACTTCGCTTTCACTTTTTACAACCCGGTCGGCCATAAAAAAAAAATAACTACCTGCCTACATATTTTATGCTTTAAGGATAAAGTTTGCCTTAACATACCAACACGAGTCAAGCACGTCATCCTGCAAGTGAAAGTCTGTAAAGTAAATCACCATCGTAATGCCGTCTGGAATGGGAATCCAGTAACTACAGTGCATATTCTTTGGATAGTTGCTTGGATATCCAGGACTTGAAAGTGAATTATTTACCACTGAACCACATTCTATAAAAGGGAAAAGGCGATCTTACTAAGTAACTAAAATCAAACTTATTTGTATAACATGAACACGTAATCATACCTACTGTATAACCTCAAATGAAAAGTTCAGATCTCCAACCGAAATTGTATTGACATTAAACAGCGTTCTCCGTGATAGTGCCTAAGGAAACAACTACGTAGACCATCGCAGTGAGCTATTATGTTGGAATTTGTACTTTTTTTAAAAAACCGTGATATTTCGAATAGAGTCAAAAAAGAGTCAACGTAGGAAAATAACTCATTACATGTATGTGTTCTTACCTCGGCTGGCGAGGGCGGTGTTATTTTCTTTCCACACCAGCACAAGTAGAAAGAAACACACACCAATGCTAAAGAACTGCTGTGTGACCATAATCGCACTAATGTTTGATCCTTTCTAGAGACCCACCATTCCTGAGAATAGAAGAAATGAAATATAGCCGTAAACGTTGATATATTTTTATGTCAGACGATATAATTGAAATTCTTTTAAATCTAAAGCTTGCAAAATTAGTTTACGTATAAAATAACTGTTTCAATGATCGTGAAGCGTGTGGAAGCGTACGATCGGTGTGATCATTCCAAAAAGCAATCATTCAATATTTTTGCTTTTCCAACATTTCAGACGGTTGCATTAAAACATAAATTTATCATACGAAAAGTCACAGCAGTAAAACTTACCTACCGAAATGATGAACGTACGCGTCTACATGGCTATTATGGATGGCAACGCCACACCTCTTAGTACTTCTAAATTAAAAAAAATAATGAATGATGTTGTATTTATAGAATTATGGCATTTCTGTAGTTTTCACTGGTAATCGCTAAAACACAAGCCAACGCCTGAACACATTGGCAACGAGCCGTTCATATTTTAAATATGGATGTGCTCATTGCTTTACCAAACAGTTAATTCGCTGTTCAATGTCTGTGTGTGTGTTCGAGTTTTTATAATAATGAAGTCAAAAGTGATAGACATTTGGAGTAAAAAAAAATAGGCCATAAACATTTTCTGTAAAATGCAACAGGCCGGAAATATTTGGAACAAAATCCTTTTCTCCGAAAACGTTAGCTCAAGTATAATTTCCGTGAATTTTTTGAGCGAGTTATTACCTCCCGAAATTTTTAGCTGGACTTTCTTATCACCTAAAAAAACAATTTTCATCTTCTCAAAACGTCAGACGTAGTTTTTGTTGGGTCCGAAAAAGTCAGTTTACATTTCCAGCTTGAAAACGTAAAACTTCTTCTTCTAATTGTAATCCAAAAATATGAGGATGGTTTCATCGGAACAGCTATTTGGCGAAACAATTCGTTGGGTGTTCCTGACAAATGGATATGTTCGCATGTAACAAAACATATACGTGAAGATAAAACACTAAAAATTTAACACAGACAGAAGAATTTTAGTTAAGTGAATCAAAAATTGTAGTTAAGACTTTCCTTCTGCTCTTCTGTTTGTTTTTAGTACAGTATTCAACTTTGAAGTCCGAAACTCGCTTGACTAAAATCACCATCCAGTTCATGGTCATGGAAGGTTTAGATCCTCCAGGACCTGACGAAGAAAGCTAAGTGTGATGGTATTTTTTACACTCTCAAATGCTCTGGATATACATGTGTTCTTTAAACGAAATATGCGGCATTTCAAACTCATCGTTTCTTTTCGAAACATTTGATTATAAAATGTAACTGCAATGTGGAAACCATTTTCTCTTTTTTTTTTCAGAGAATCCATGATATAAAGGTTATAATTTTTTTCATCACTGTAGAATTATATACTACGAATTAAATATTTTGGTCAGAAAAATACCTATGTTCAGAATGGAGATAAATTGAAAAGCCAGTCAGATCTGGTCAATTGAAAATATATCGCAGCGGATAAAAGAAGTGGACCAAACGATATAAGCACCGTCGGATATCTACTTAAAAGCAAAATACAGTATCTATGCGATGGATGTCTGAGCAAAGAATATTTTTAGTGTCATTGAGTCAGACACTAAACATGCAAATTTTAGATATCTTACAAAGAAAGCGGAAATGATAAATAAAATAGTTCGACTTTACATCGTGATTAGTGATTGAGGCGATATTTTGTATACCATGTTACCCATTTATCTTTCTTTATCATGAGAATTAAATAAACAACTATAGGTACGAGAAAACAATTTAAGACTAAAGTTTAGAATTAAATTAATTAATGATGTGTGGTATATTCATTTTAATGGATCCTTTTAAACTTCAGCTCGTTTTCGCTTGAAATCCTTATTACAACTGCATCATCATTCAGTGTTAAAAAGATCCATATTTTTCCATTTTTAAAGGCAGGCGTCACGTCCATACATACATAAGGGTTATGTTATTTTTCTTCGATGTAAGAATGTGAGAGAGGCTCATACGTGCTTATTGATTTCTAGTTTCCTCTTTTATAAGATTGTTAAAGTGACAGAATGATTCAACTAAATTAAGGGCAAACATTTCGCCTTATAAACTGTTATTATCAATAATTTACCTTTATAGATGATCGATTCGCTCTGGATAAAATGCTCGATTTTCTCTGTTGATGAAAATTACCAGCATGAACAACGCCGAACACACGCACACAAGAAGTAAAGCCTTGTACAGCTGTTGATTTTAATAACTTAAAAAAACGGGAGACCAAAAAAATCATTAACTCATCTCACGGAATGTTCAGTCGACTTAAAAGAAACATTTTCTATGTTCACTTGGTGACTTAAGCACTATTTTATAAAATTTTAGAAATGAAAAAAAGAAACACAATTTCACTTTTTACATCTCTAGAAAGAAGCAGCTGCTACCGAGTTGGTATATTTTATCCTTAATCAACGACAGTTCGTATCGTTCTACTTTATATGACATATGAATGAAGAAAACGTTTCATATTATTTGATCGACGTTTTAGTCGCAAGTTTGTTTATCATGAAATGCACTAACAAATATTGTATTCAGTTATAAGTGTGTGTTGCTTATGTTTTGAATGAAGATTAAAGAGTTAACTGCTCTTTTAAATAGAAATTGTCAAAATTAGGTCTCTCATTAAAACAACAAATATAAAAAGCTTCTGACAGACATTATATTAACTAGTTTTCGTATATTATTTTCTGGGATGATTAAATAGTACAAAAACAGGTAGTCGGGGACTGCATGTGGCTACTGCTGTAAATAAAAATTGAAAATCATTGTAAAGAATATGTCTTCCTGTGTTACTAGACGTCACAAGCAACCTATGTAAAATATAAGGATCGATTTGTCTAATACATGAATCAGAAAGTTAGTAGACCAAGGTGCAACGCGTTACGCAATATTGTGGTAAGCTTATGTTTTTATACTGACACGGTTCGATATTTTTTTTTTAAATTACGTAACGAGTTTTGAAGAAGGCAAAAAGAAAACCAATAAAATCAAAGGCTCCTTAGAGCCAACCCGTGAATTTGAAATGCTAGCGTAACGCAATATTGCGGTAAGCTTATGTTTTCACTCTATCACGGTTCAATATATATTTTTTTAAATTAAACGTAAGGAGTTTTGACAAACGCAAAAAGTAAAAATACAGTACATCACTTTCATAATGTTCAGTCCGAAAAAGAAAGAAAAAAAAAACAGAAAAAAAAAAACGGCCCGAGCGAGATTCGAACCTGGGCCTTTCGGCTGTAAGTCCGCGGTTTACACCACTCGACCACCGTGACCGCTGACTTGAGATGGGTTAAATTTTATTACTTGAATCTAGATAAGAATCAAAACGCGTGTCTCAGTTGAAAATTCCTTTTAGATTGATTTTAACGTTGCATTAAAGACTCCAAATGCGAAACATCTTTAAGCTTATTGTTGTTTATATTCGTTTACACCAATTTAGTGATTGTTATCGCTGGATTCACGCTGTTCTTGTTACAAAACGCATTCGTAACAAAAGCATTACGTCACTAAGTTTACAGCTGATGGAAGGAGTGAGCGAGTGCTCATTTGCATATCTGTCGCCGTTACCGATAACCCGTTCATTACGCATGCGCGTATATTCACGAGGGAGGGAACAGCAAGATTTGAACTCAAGACGTCTGACAGCTGCCATGGCATGAAACACGCCACCAGATCACGAAAACCTACATTAAATATATTAGGGCATCATTTTATTATTTCAACGTAGATACGCGGTAAAACGCGTATTAAAATCCAGTTCAAGCCTGCAGCTTGGTTTTAATTTTGCGCAAAAAGACTCCAAATGCGAAACATCTTTAAGCTTATTGTTGTTTATCTTCGTTTCCATCAAATTAGTTATTTTTATCGCTGGATTCAGGTTCTTCTTGATACGCAACGCATTCATAACAAAACATTACGTTTCTATAATAAAGTTTACAGCTGAGTAATGGAACGAGCGAGAGAGCGAGTGAGTGAGTAAATTTGTCGTCGTCTTAGATACGGCTCTGAACGTTGCAATCGATAACAAGACGAGAGATCACGGAAATTCGAAACATGTCACTGATTGCCGCCGATAACCACGATAGTCGACGATAAGTCACGAACGATACACACGAAAATACAAACATCAAGCGTCGGTGTCGATCGAAGCCTGATCGTGTAATTCCGAACACTATCCGCAGATTAGGACTACTGACACTCACTCTTACACGACCGGAGCCTGTTCGTGAATATTTCGTGCATTTTCGGCATCAGCCGTCGTACTTCGTGCATATTTTTTCATAAATGCATACTGATGAGCGGAACCTGTTCGGAGGTATTTTAAAAGTTTTCCAAGTGTGAAATTTTCTTGTCTCTTATGTTGCCGTTTTTAATGGAATTTAGGTAAAGCATGTAAAAGTTATTATCATTTGTATCTAATCCTAAATTGTTTTGCCCAGTGTACTACTAAGGCCCGGTTCAATCGTCGAACTTCACATGTGCCGAACCTAATGCAAATGAGAAAAATCTATTGCTCTTGCTCATTTGCATTAGATTCGGCACATGACTGTGAAGTTCGACGTTTGAACCGGGCCTCATTTAGCTTTCAGAAAATACAATGGTTTGTTGCGGTTATATTCTCCATTTTCGAATTACCAATAATACACTTTGTTTGCCCTCCAAATTTTGCATAAATTATTGTTAGTAAATGCTCTTGGGAGGACTGCATATTCTCAAGAGCATTTCAAAACAATAGTTTATGCAAAATTTGGGGGGGGGGGCAAACAAAGTATATTTTGGGTAATTCGAAAATATAGAATTGAGGCATAGAAGTAGTAGGAAAATGGGGGTTCACCAACACGGGAGGAGGGGAGTGGGTAACGTCATGATCCCTAGAGGTACGTCATGGGTTAAAAATAGGTGAGATGACATCATAATCTATTTTAATTTATTTTAAGTGAATGGGGAGGCCGGGAGGAGGGGGATTAGCTGACGTCATGATCCCTAGGCGCCACGGGATCGGGATTAGCTGACGTCATGATCCTAGAGGTGAGGTCATGGGTAAAACATGGGTAGAGATGACATCATAATCTATATTAAGTCAATAGGGACTTGGAAATGAATCACATCATAATCTATTTCAACTGAATGGGGAGTCGGGAATAAATGACATCATAATCTATTTTTAACTCGAGAGTCACACTGGAGTAGAATGACGTAATGTGATTAATTTTAGATTGTTGATTTAATAATTTTAATGGTTATAAATTCAAGGGGATGCTCTATGAAAAGTTTAAATGGTAGTGATCTCGAAGCTAATATGGGTATTACTCTCTCTTTTCTTCGAATCCGGTTTGATCGATATCGCTTTTTAGCAAGAAGTATAAGTTTTACTTCAAGTGAACTATTGTTTTTGTAACCACTAGACCATCAAAGCTGTAGACATTATAACCGAATAAAACTAATTAGAGGTTTACGAAACATTCAAGTTTAGAAGCAATAAAATTGCACAGGATAAAAAACCGCTTCTTATTGGTATTTACCGCCGTTTTAGCCGCCACATCACTAGACTCTATGTCGATTTTCAGTTTGCAAGCCATCACCCACTTTAAGTTTTAAAACATGACTTTACCAGATCACCTTCAAAGTTCAAACTTTTAATTATGCGAACTTACACTAAACTAAATTTGCATGGAAAATTAGCACCTCGGAAAAATGAACAAAGCAACCAATTACATGCGCGCTAAAACAATAAAACCACACTATTAAGTTCAAACTATATTTATTGATAACAAACAATTTCATAATTATACAGACAATTTAAAAGCTTAGTTGGAAAGGAACAGAGTTTATTTATTCTTTTTCATCGGGTTTATACAAAGTACTCTTTGATTCCCTTGGTTTTCTGTGTCTCACCGCACTGCAATCATCGCAACGAGCAAGGGTCTCTTTCACGAGTTTAGTTTTGTCCAAAGGAATCTTGTGCTCGCATATGGGGCAAATCTTTTTATTATCATGCCAAAAGCATTTGGGACATTTCACGACTCCGGTTATATACACATTTGAACTCTCGCAATGATGACATGGGATTTGACTTTTTGCCTGAATTATTTTCCCGCTTTCAGAAGCGCTTTCCTCTTCTTCGTTGTCGGTTGAATTTCCTGCATCATCTTCATCAATTTGAATTTCTTGGTCGCTCTCTTCAGACCCATCGGCCGGACTGTTCTCAGAAGCGCTTTCCTCTCCTTCGCTGTCGGTTGAATCTCCTTCATATGTCTCGTTGTCGGATTCTTTTTGTTCTTGATAGATCTTTTCTTTCTCTAAAAGATCGCTTAACAGTTTTTTATTCTTGATTAAACGCTTATCAATTCCCAACTCTGCGAGTCCATCTAAAAAGGTATTAAGCGCACGGGGTCGGGCTACATCATCGTTATGGGGAAGTAGCACATACTCAACCAGCTCTGCGATGTTTGTCACGGGTATTATGCGCTGATTTCGGAGTAATTGGCCTCTAGGTGTCCAAAACAGGATATCTTTGGAAGCGGCCATACTATGCAACAAATCAGAAGCACGTTCTTTTGACACCGCTTTGGAAAGATTGCCTAAAACATCTTTAATTCTTGGCTCCTCGTTGTCTTTCTCGTCATCGTTGTCCTCATCGGAGGTTATAGTGTCTTCCATACCGCTCTCCATTTCTTCTTCATCCCAGTCTACTTTTCTCTTCATATCGATCCGTACTCGTTAAAAGACAAGCTTTAAATGATCAGTGCAATGATGTAAAGTTTCTTTTATAGCATCAAAACGCCCAAGCTTGTAACAACGGGGGCTAATAAGTCTTGTATAAAGCCACCACCCTCTTGTACAAGTATTTGCTTCTTTGTCTTGTAGGGAACGTTTTGCTCGGCCAGATTAATAAGAGCATCCTTATGTTGGAGCAAAACACGCTTATTTGTTTCAGAACAGGGAATGTTTTCCTTAAGAACATGATAAAGAATATGTAACAAGGCGTGAACCTGTTGTGGAGAAGCTGTCCTTAAGAGAAATTGGCGTTGATGATCGGGGCCATTAGCTAAGAGCTGTAGAAAACCCCAATTGTTCTTTACTACTTGAGACATAACTATAGAATGAGCTAAGAATAGTGAGTAACTGTCTTTTATCGTGGACTAGAAGGAAGAAACAATAGGATTGTGGTGGTGGTGGTGGTGGTGAAAACAATATAATTGTTGTGGCGGTGGTGGTGGTGAAAACAATAGCATTGTGGTGGTGGTGGTGGTGGTGGTGGTGGTGAAAACAATAGAATTGTGGTGGTGGTGGTGGTGGTGGTGGTGAAAACAATAGAACTGTGGTGGTGGTGGTGGTGGTGGTAAAAACAAAAGAATTGTTGTGGCGGTGGTGGTGGTGGTGGTGAAAACAATAGAATTGTGGTGGTGGTGGTGGTGGTGGTGAAATCAATAGAATGGTGGTGGTGGTGGTGGTGAAAACAATAGAATTGAGGAGGAACTAGCCTTTTTTAGTGAGCAACATTCGTCTCTTTCTCAGTTCACATTGAGCTTTCATTGAGTTGACATGAATTTATCCTGTCCCGTTTGTGAGAAGACATTTAGCAGGAAAGATAGTATGCAAAGACATATGACCAACAAACACACCAGTCCGACTTTCACTCCATTTAAAGCAATGCCGATTTCTACACAAAAGTGTCAGCGGTTTCACTTCGAGCACCCTTTTACTTGTATGGTTGCAGGGATGACCGGTTCGGGGAAAACGTTTTGGGTTCAATCACTGTTACAACAGGCCTCAGAAGTGATAAATCCACCACCCGAGAGGATTGTCTGGTGTTATTCCCAATGGCAGCCCGCGTACATACAAATGCTAGTCACAATACCACAAATTGAATTTGTCAAGGGCATTCCTCCTGCGTTGGAACACGATTCCTATTTCGATGTCAATAAACGGAACTTAATCGTCTTTGACGATCAAATGATTGACGCTGGCAAAGACAAGCGAATAGTAAACCTTTTTACACGAGGTTCTCATCACCGCAACCTGAGTGTCATTTATATCGTACAGAATCTATTTCATCAGGGGAAGGAAAGCCGTAGTATCAGTTTAAACAGTCACTACTTGGTCCTTTTCAAGAATCCCAGAGACAAACTGCAAATTTTGACTCTAGCCAAGCAAATGTATCCTGGGCAAACGGCTTTCTTTATAAACCAGTACGAAGAGGCTGTACGAAGACCGTTTGGTTATCTCCTGGTGGATTTAAAAACAACCACACAAGATAATTGTAGACTGCGAACGAATGTACTACCCGGCGAAGAACAGTTTAATCAAACAGGGGTACAAGACAATATTTCTCAGGAGCTACTAAAGTATCTCAGACAACAGAACCTTTCGACAGCTCCAGTTCTCTCAGCCATGCAGGGACTACAGGACAGAATGAACAGCCTTCTCTCTCGTACAGACCTTGGGGGAAATGACAAAGCCAAACAGTACCTTGAGCTGCAAAACAGATATCTGACGTTTAAACATCAATTGAACGGAAGACCTCAACAGTCTGATGAAATGAAAAGGAGTTTTGCAAGTCATCCGAAAGATAATTTACCCACCATTATGCAAGAACCCACAGCAGTAACAGCGGTGACAACCTCTACACCCTTAAATCCATTTATCGCGACACCCTCTCCAGCGCCCACCATACAAGAAACTTCCGCAGTAATGCCACTACCTTTAAATCCAGCCGTCTTGACCCCTCCCCCCACAGTACAATCACCCTCGCCAGCACCGAAGCGAAAACGACCGAGAATCCAATTAGTAAATTACTTAGATGTTGGTAATGATAAACCTAAAAGGCGATCGCGGCGTTACAGATTTAGAGCTGAACCTTACAAGCATTCAAAGAATCAAGAGCATTAATTTCACCCGAAACGATGATTGCAGTGCGGTGAGATACAGAAAACCAAGGGAATCAAAGAGTACCTTGTATAAACCCGATGAAAAGAATAAATAAACTCTGTTCCTTTCCAACTAAGCTTTTAAATTGTCTGTATAATTATGAAATTGTTTGTTATCAATAAATATAGTTTGAACTTAATAGTGTGGTTTTATTGTTTTAGCGCGCATGTAATTGGTTGCTTTGTTCATTTTTCCGAGGTGCTAATTTTCCATGCAAATTTAGTTTAGTGTAAGTTCGCATAATTAAAAGTTTGAACTTTGAAGGTGATCTGGTAAAGTCATGTTTTAAAACTTAAAGTGGGTGATGGCTTGCAAACTGAAAATCGACATAGAGTCTAGTGATGTGGCGGCTAAAACGGCGGTAAATACCAATAAGAAGCGGTTTTTTATCCTGTGCAATTTTATTGCTTCTAAACTTGAATGTTTCGTAAACCTCTAATTAGTTTTATTCGGTTATAATGTCTACAGCTTTGATGGTCTAGTGGTTACAAAAACAATAGTTCACTTGAAGTAAAACTTATACTTCTTGCTAAAAAGCGATATCGATCAAACCGGATTCGAAGAAAAGAGAGAGTAATACCCATATTAGCTTCGAGATCACTACCATTTAAACTTTTCATAGAGCATCCCCTTGAATTTATAACCATTAAAATTATTAAATCAACAATCTAAAATTAATCACATTACGTCATTCTACTCCAGTGTGACTCTCGAGTTAAAAATAGATTATGATGTCATTTATTCCCGACTCCCCATTCAGTTAAAATAAATTATGATGTCATTTATCTTCGACTCCTCATTGACTTAAAATAGATTATGATGTCACCTCTACCTATTTTTAACCCATGACCTCACCTCTAGGGATCATGACGTCAGCTAATCCCCGATCCCGTGGCGCCTAGGAATCATGACGTCAGCTAATCCCCGATCCCGGGCGTGAACATACAATTTATAATATGATGTCATCACTCCCCATTGACCTAAAATAGATTATGATGTCATCTCTACCTATTTTTAACCCATGACGTCACCTCTAGGGATCATGACGTCACCCACTCCCCTCCTCCCCTGATTGTGAACCCCCAATTTCCTACTACTAGTAAAGCAGCTCAAATAGACAGAGCCGTTATAACAAACGCATTTTGATTTCAGATAAATGTCACGATTGACACTGCCTCTCCAGCAAACTAATTCAACTTTTATATCAAGCTAAATCTTAATCCACTTCAATCCTTGAAATCCTGCACTTTGTCTCCAAAGTACTACTTTTATTTTGTACTATAGGATATGTTTATCCAACCAAGTTGTATATTTTGTGCCCTTTGGCGATATAACATGGAAATAAGTCAGTAGTATGCATTTACGAAGAGTATTCAAGAAGTACGACGGCTAAAACGGAAAATGCCCGAAATATTGACGAAGAGGCTCCGTAATTTTTTTCCTCGGAGCCAACAAATGTCTCATAAGTTATGACAAACGAACAATTAATTTTTGCATCTTACAAACATTAACTAAGGAAATGCAACGAAGTAAAGCAGCTAAGAATAGACGGTGCCGTTATAACGCACGCATTTTGATTTCAGACAAATGTCATGATTGACACTGCCTCTCCAGTAAACAAAGGCAGCTTTGATATCTTTGTATATTTTGTGCCATTTGGCGATATAACGTCGAAATAAGCTAAGCGACATTTTGTCATTTCGGCGAAACAGTGTCATTAGTATGCATTTACGACGAGTATTCACGAAGTGCGACGTTTAAAACCGAAAATGCCCGAAATATTGACGAAGAGGCTTCGTAATTTTTCCCCTAGGAGCCAACAAATGCCTCAGAAGTGATGACAAACAAACAATTTATTACTCCATCTTACAAACATTAGCTTAACAAATGCAACGAAGTAAAGCGGCTCAAAATGAATGAGCCTTATAACACACGCCTTTTGATTTCAGAAAAATGTCACGATTGACACTGCCTCTCCTGCAAACAAAGGCAACTTTGATTTCAAGCTAAACTGGGTAGATTCTGCATGTACCGGTCACATATTACGTAAAACAAAAGAAACGAAGAACGACAATAATACAAATGCAAAACAAGACCAAAAATACAATACCTCACAAACAATAGAAGACAATGAGTGGTTAATGGGTACCGGTACATGCAGAAAGACCCCTAAATCGTAATCCACTTCAATCCTTGCAATCCTGCGCTTTATCTCTAAACTACTACTTTTGTTTTGTACTATAGGATCTTTTTATCCAACCAAGTTGTATATTTTGTGCCATTTGGCGATATAAAGTGGAAATAAGCTGAGCGACATTTTGCCATTTCGGCGGGACAGTGTCATTACTATGCATTTACGAAAAGTATTCACGAGTTGCGAACTTAAAACCGAAAAATTTCGAAAAAACGCCGAAGAGGCTCCGTAATTTTTCTCCTAGGAGCCAACAAATGTCTCATAAGTTATGACAAACAAACAATTTATTTTTGTATCTTTCAAACATTGACTAAGCAAATGCAACGAAGTAAAGCAGCTAAAAATAGACTGAGCCGTTATAACACACGCATTTTGATTTCAGATAAATGTCACGATTGACACTGCCTCTCCAGCAAACAAAGGCAGCTTTGATATGAAGCTAAACTGTAATCCAGTTCAATCCTTGCAATCCTGCGCTTTATCTCCAAACTACTACTTTTGGTTTGTACTATAGGATCTTTTTATCCAACTAAGTTGTATATTTTGTGCCATTTGGCGATATAACGTGGAAATAAGTTAAGCGACATTTTTCCATTTCGGCGGGACAGTGTCATTACTATGCATTTACAAAGCGTATTCATGAACTGCGACGGCTAAAACCGAAAAGGCCCGAAATATTGACGAAGAGGCTCCGTAATTTTTCTCCTAGCAGCAAACAAATGTCTCAGAAGTTATGACAAACAAACAGTTAATTTTTCCATCTTACAAACATTAGCTAACCAAATGCAACTAAGTAAAGCGGCTCGAAATAGACTGAGCCGTTATAACGCACACATTTTGATTTCAGATAAATGTCACGATTGACAATGCCTCTCCTGCAAACAAAGGCAACTTTGATATCAAGCTAAACTGTAATCCAATTCAATCCTTACAATCCTGCGCTTTATCTCTAAAAGACTACTTTTGTTTTGTACTATAGGATCCTTTTATCCAATTAAGTTGTATATTTTGTGCCATTTGGCGATATAACGTGGAAATAAGTTAAGCGACATTTTGCCATTTCGGCGGGACAGTGTCATTACTATGCATGTACGAAGAGTATTCACGAATTTCCACGGCTAAAAGAGAAAATTCCCGAAAAATTGACGTAGGAGCCAACAAATGTCTCAACTTATGACAAACAAACAATTTATTTTTTCCATCTTACAAGTATTAGCTAAGCAAATGCAACGAAGTAAAGCAGCTCAAATAGACAGAGCCGTTATAACAAACGCATTTTGATTTCAGATAAATGTCACGATTGACACTGCCTCTCCAGCAAACTAATTCAACTTTTATATCAAGCTAAATCTTAATCCACTTCAATCCTTGAAATCCTGCACTTTGTCTCCAAAGTACTACTTTTATTTTGTACTATAGGATATGTTTATCCAACCAAGTTGTATATTTTGTGCCCTTTGGCGATATAACATGGAAATAAGTCAGTAGTATGCATTTACGAAGAGTATTCAAGAAGTACGACGGCTAAAACGGAAAATGCCCGAAATATTGACGAAGAGGCTCCGTAATTTTTTCCTCGGAGCCAACAAATGTCTCATAAGTTATGACAAACGAACAATTAATTTTTGCATCTTACAAACATTAACTAAGGAAATGCAACGAAGTAAAGCAGCTAAGAATAGACGGTGCCGTTATAACGCACGCATTTTGATTTCAGACAAATGTCATGATTGACACTGCCTCTCCAGCAAACAAACATAACGTGGAAATAAGCGGAGCGACATTTTGCCATTTCGGCGGGACAGTGTCATTAGTATGCATTTACGACGAGTATTTACGAAGTGCGACGTTTCAAACCGAAAATGCCCGAAATATTGACGAAGAGGCTTCGTAATTTTTCCCCTAGGAGCCAACAAATGCCTCAGAAGTGATGACAAACAAACAATTTATTACTCCATCTTACAAACATTAGCTTAACAAATGCAACGAAGTAAAGCGGCTCAAAATAGACTGAGCCTTATAACACACGCATTTTGATTTCAGAAAAATGTCACGATTGACACTGCCTCTCCTGCAAACAAAGGCAACTTTGATTTACGAAGTTATATAAAATAAAGTTGGAAAAAATAAATTGTTTGTTTTTCATAACTTATGAGTCATTTGTTGGCTCCTAGGAGAAAAATTACGGAGCGTCTTCGTAAATATTTCGAGTTTTAGCCGTGGCACTTCGTGAATGCTCTTCGTAAATGCATACTGATGAGACTGTCCCACCGAAATGGCAAAATGTCGCTAAGCTTATTTCCGCGTTATATCGCCAAATGGCACAAAATATAAAACTTAGTTGGATAAAAAGATCCTATAGCACAAAATAAAAGTAGTAGCTTGGAGACAAAGCCCAGGATTGCAAGGATTGAAGTGGATTACAGTTTAGGGGTCTTTCTGCATGTACCGGTACCCATAAACCACTCATAGTCTTCTATTGTTTGTGAGGTATTGTATTTGTGGTCTTGTTTCGCATTTGTATTATTGTCGTTCTTTGTTCCTTTTGTTTTACGTAATATGTGACCGGTACATGCAGAATCTACCCAGTTTAGCTTGAAATCATAGTTGCCTTTGTTTGCAGGAGAAGCAGTGTCAATCGTGACATTTTTCTGAAATGAAAATGCGTGCGTTATAAGGCTCAGTCTATTTTGAGTCGCTTTACTTCGGTGCTTTTATTAAGCTAATGTTTGTAAGATGGAGTAATAAATTGTTTGTTTGTCATCACTTCTGAGACATTTGTTGGCTCTTAGGGGAAAAATTACGTAGCCTCTTCGTCAATATTTCGGACATTTTCGGTTTTAGCCGTCGCACTTCGTGAATACTCTTCGTAAATGCATACTGATTTTTGTATTACAAATAGTAAATACAATGTGTTGCAATACAATGAAAAAAAGAAAGCAAGAGTAAAATAGTTACGATACATATGCAAAAAGAGAAGAAAAATAATATAGTAATTGAAAAAAGTACAATATAGCTTAAACGAATATATGTTAACTCATTGACGTCAGTCCCGGCCAAAATTGGTCTTAGAAGACCAATAAGACTCAACTGCTTTAAAAAATTGCAGCTTTCTCAATCGCGCGAACATTTTCAGTTGCGTGCATTGACTAGAATGTCACTCAATTTGAGACATCCAATAAAAATAAAAAAGTCAGCGATTTTCGCAGAATATCAGCGTTTAAATTTGGAGAAGAACAAAAATGACCGATTTTAACGTCATAGAAGAAGAACAAAAATTACCTTTTTGCCTCCAGTTTTTCCTAAATCATCGTTGCAAACCCAAAAGTTAACATTCACAGCAAAAGTCAGGCCTAGTCCTACCTTAGAAATGATTTTTGCTCTTATTCGTTGTCCGGGCCAAGCTACATCCTCTCGTTCTAGTGCATCCTTGCCTTGCCTCGATTTTCAACATCACGACCACACTGCATGCTAGGAAATAGCGATAATTTTTGACAGGGTTCGTTCCTTTCCCCACATATTTCATATTTATACTAAGTCCATAGCCAGTCCGACCTACCACCGAAATTTGGCGCTTGTTGTTTTCTTCAGTGGTCGCGAATCCCAAAATATGCCGTGGTAGGTCATGAAATTCATCAGTGGTGGAGTCCCAAGGCTACTTCGTTTCGGAGCGGCCATTTTTTCAGTTCTACGAACAACAAGCCAAATTCGCAAACGAAGTACATCACCTTACTCGCTTCTTTGAGAAAGTGGACTCTTAGCTACTTTCACGCTTAATGATGCTCATCAGGCAGCTACTAAAGATAAAAAATGGCTGTGAACTTACCAAAAATCGCATACAAACCATATTTGAGCCGCTATTATAGCTCAACGAAGCAAAAACACGTCATAATGACGTTTCTAGAAAACTCGAGCCTTCAGTTGTTTAGAACAGCAACACTTACCATGGTAACCCCAAATATGGAGTCACGAAATCCTATGGATCGGTTATATGCAGAAAATCACTCAATAACGTAAAAAGTCACTGACGACAATAACTTAAGGGAGTTGCACTAGCATTCATTTAGCCCATGTTTTTTTAATTGCTCTGATCGGTTAGATTTAAAAGCTATGGTGCGTAAAATATCAATTTTGTTATCAAGGCGCAAAAGAAAACTGTCGAAGTCTAGGATGCCGCCGCCTACGCTTGTTGCAAAAACATGATATTTGGCGACAATCAAACAGTAGTTAAGAACTTTCTAATTGTTTGACTCTTTGTGCCAACCGTATAAAAAGGTATTTTCAGATAAGGTCAGTTTTTCATTAAATTAGAAAAAAAGTCCAAAACAACGAGGATACACTGCAAGTAATTAACATGTGTCTTAGAGATTGATTTTCAAGGTTACATAAAGGACGGACTTGCCAGACTTAGAAACCGCACTGTTTTGCCGATTTGGCGACGATTTGAGGCCAGGACGCCGATTTCGAGATCTGGTGTGCTCAAAAGTGAGATTTTGCTAAAACTTGCTCCGCACGGCCCCAAACCTGCGTTTCGTACACTTTTCATAGAAATCGCACTGCTTTCCTGATTTGGCGATGATTTGAGGCCAGTACGACGATTTTGAGATTTGGTGTGTGCTCAAAAGTGAGATTTTGCCAAAACGTGCTCCGCACGGCCCCAAACGTGCGTTTTGTGCACTTTTCATAGAAATCGCACAATATCTGTCTCCATTTAGAATTTAGGTTTCAAAATATGATGCCATCCAAGAATCAGGACCGCCATTTTAGAATTTTTCTCAAAGAAAACAATTATAAAAAATGGACAATTTATCCAAATCATCTGAAACTTGGTACAGAACATCCTAATAATCTGTAAATGTACACATCAAAGCACAAGTCCATATCTTTCTCCATTCAGCATTTAGGTTTCAAAAAATATGTTTTTTCCTAGCCATTTTCATTCATGTCATAATGACGTCACAATGAGACATCGACACTGTCAATCTACTAACCTTATGATTTTGTACTATCTGCTAAATTTGAAGTCTAAAGCGGTAATACTTTAGGAGTTATGATGGGGTATGTTTTAAGACATATCAGTGTCCGTACATGAAGCTGGTCATCACAGCAGGGACAAGCCATGGAGCGATGAGTACACGCTCTTTTGCGCTCCGCATTTGTACTCTATTTAGACCTTTTCAAGACTATGCACGACCAAACCAACTATCAGAACTATGACATAAGGTCCTAGTGCTACTCTAGGAAACTGTTTTCCCAACCGAAAGTGTTTGCTTTTGCATAGTCAGCAGTTTATCTTTAGATATTTAATCCTTGCCTCAAGAAATCACTTTATGGCTTTTAGAGACAAAGGACGAGGGTTTATCTATACTTTTATGATAGATGTAGTTGATACACCAGGAAAGGAACACTTTGGTGTAAGTTTTGCGTGAATTCATCATTGTGCTTAGGAGTAATTAATAACTGAATAATTAATTAGCTGCAAATTTCAACCGTTAATAACATCGTCAGATCTTGTGTTTATGGTAGTGTTTATATCAATCGAGTTAGATCCCAAAGTGGTCTAACCGTGTTGCTAAAGTCAAGGAAACAGCTTCTAAAACATGCGAGTTATTAACAGTTGAATTTTGTCCAACATGGCGGATCCAAAAGTGCGTCAAACATGCAAACGAGGCTATACTTTGAACGTTAATATCTCTGACGGGATTTTATCACACTTCCTCAAATTCGCAGGATATATACAACGTCTTTAATACTATTTGCCAATACACTCGGCGTTATTATCGGCTCAACGGTTTGTTTCTAGCCTTGTTTCAAGTTTTTCAAACATGGAAACGAGGCTACAATTTGATCGTTAATATCTCTGAGGGGATTACATCAAACAAATTCAAATTTGCAGGATATATAGCATGACTTTTATACTATCTGCGAATATACTCGGTTTTAATATCGGCTCAATCTTATGCTTCTAGTTCAAATCCTCGAACACATGCGAAAACACCTCAACAGAAGCTAATATAATATAATATAATATAATTTAATATAATATAATAAAATATATTATCAGCGAGGGATGTCTTGAAGGGGAAAAGACAGAGTACCGTACAACAAGGACAAAGACATTAACTGGAACACGTTTCGCTCCGATTATCGCCACTGTGCAGTTCTTTACCAAGCAGTGGATGCTTTGGGCCTTGAAATGCTGCAAAGGGGCGCCAAACGGGCCTTGGGGTGCATGTCCTGGATCTCTCAGCAAACGAGAGATTGATGACCTAGCCTCGAAGGTGCTACAAAGGTGCGCCAAACGGGCCTTGGGATGCATGTCGATGATCTCTCAGCAATGAGAGATTGATGACCAAGCCTCACGAGCCCTTGACACTGAGACATTATATGGAATGTACAAGTTAACGCTAGACTGTGCGCCAGAAACGTTTCACTTAAACGAAGATCAAACAGTTGGCGATGCAGATAAGGACATTGAGAGAGACGAGGAAGAGAAGAAGTCCAAGAAAACAAAAGCCACGCCAACAGACAGTGAGAGCGACTACCAACCTGTAAAGAAGGCAAAGAAGAAAACAGCAAGTGCCCTTACAACAGACAGCGAGAGCGATTTCCAAGCGCCCGTAAAGAAAACGAAAAAGAAAACAGCAAGTTCCCTGAAGAGCGATGACGAAGCGACCGTAAAGAAAACGAAAAAGAAAGCAGCAAGCCCCCTGAAGAGCGACAGCGAGCAGAAACGGGCCTTGGAGTGCATGTCGATGTTCTCTCAGCAATGAGAGATTGATGACCAAGCCTCAAGAGCACTTGACACTGGGACATTATATGGAATGCACAAGTTAATGCTAGACTGTTCGCCAGAAACGTTTCACTTAAACGAAGATCAAACAGGTGGCGATGCAGATAAGGACATTGAGAAAGACGAGGAAGAGAAGAAGTCCAGCAAAAGAAAAGCGATACCAACAGACAGTGAGAGCGACTACGAACCTGTAAAGAAGGCAAAAAAGAAATCAGCAAGTGCCCTTACAACAGACAGCGAGAGCGATTTCTTAGCGCCCGTAAAGAAAACGAAAAAGAAAACAGCAAGTCCCCTGAAGAGCAATGACGAAGCGCCCGTAAAGAAAACGAAAAAGAAAGCAGCAAGTCCACTAAAGAGCGACAGCGAGCAGAAGAAAAGAAGCCATCATAAGGAGAGGATGTGCAGGATAACAGGCTGCTTCTTTTACGGCTACAACCTTCAACGTGATATACAAATGCTCGTCAGGAAGGGCGGCATAGAAGAGGAAGACATTCCCCGTTTGACGTCGATGATTTGAGGACAGTACGACGATTTTGAGATCTGGTGTGCTCTAAGTGAGATTTTGCCAAAACTTGCTCCTCACGGCCCCAAACGTGCGTTTTGTGCACGTTTCATAAAAATGCAGTTTTCGCTTTTTGGCGATGATTTGAGGCCAATACCACGATTTTGAGATCCGGTGTGTTCAAAAGTGAGATTTTGCCAAAACGTGCGTTTTGTGCACTTTTTATAGCAATGCACTGTTTTCGCTTTTTGGCGATGATTTGAGTCCAGCAGGATGACTTTGAGATCTGGTGAGCTAAAAAGTGAGATTTTCCCAAAACTTGCTCCGCGCGGACCAAAACGTACGTTTTGTGCATTTTTCATACAAATGCACTTTTTTCGGTTTTTGGCGATGATTTGAGGTCAGTACGACGATTTTGAGATCTGGTGTGTTCAAAAGTGAGATTTTGCCAAAACTTGCTCCGCACGGCCCCAAACGTGCGTTTTGTGCACTTTTCATAGAAATGCACTGTGTTCGCTTTTTGGCGATGATTTGAGGCCAGTACCACGATTTTGAGATCCGGTGTGTTCAAAAGTGAGATTTTGCCAAAACTTGCTCCGCAGGGCCTGAAACGCACGTTTTGTGCATTTTTCATAGAAATGCACTGTTTTCGGTTTTTGGCGATGATTTGAGGTCAGTACGACGATTTTGAGATCTGCTGTGCTCAAAAGTAAGATTTTGCCAACACGTGCTCCACACGGCCCAAAAAGTTCGTTTTGTGCACTTTTCATAGAAATGCACTGTTGCCGCTTTTTTGCGATGATTTGAGGTCAGTACCACGATTTTGAGATCTGGTGTGCTAAAAAGTGAGATTTTGCTAAAACTTGCTCCGCACGGCCCGAAACGTACGTTTTGTGCATTTTTCATAGAAATGCACTGTTTTCGCTTTTTGGCAATGATTTGAGGTCAGTACGACGATTTTGAGATCTGGTGTGCTAAAAAGTGAGATTTTCCCAAAACTTGCTGCGCACGGCCCGAAACGTACGTTTTGTGCATTTTTCACAGAAATGCACTGTTTTCGGTTTTTGGCAATGATTTGAGGTCAGTACGACGATTTTGAGATCTGGTGTGCTAAAAAGTGAGATTTTGCTAAAACTTGCTCCGCACGGCATGAAACGTACGTTTTGTGCATTTTTCATAGAAATGCACTGTTTTCGCTTTTTGGCAATGATTTGAGGTCAGTAGGACGATTTTGAGATCTGGTGTGCTAAAAAGTGAGATTTTGCCAAAACTTGCTCCGCACGGCCCCAAACGTGCGTTTTGTGCACTTTTCATAGAAATGCACTGTTGCCGCTTTTTTGCGATGATTTGAGGTCAGTACGACGATTTTGAGATCTGGTGTGCTGAAAAGTGAGATTTTGCCAAAACTTGCTCCGCACGGCCCCAAACGTGCTTTTTGTGCACTTTTCATAGAAATGCACTGTTACCGCTTTTTTGCGATGATTTGAGGTCAGTACGACGATTTTGAGATCTGGTGTGCTAAAAAGTCAGATTTTGCCAAAACTTGCTCCGCACGGCCCGAAACGTACGTTTTGTGCATTTTTCATAGAAATGCACTATTTTCGCTTTTTGGCAATGATTCGAGGTCAGTACGACGATTTTGAGATCTGGTGTGCTAAAAAGTGAGATTTTGCTAAAACTTGCTCCGCACGGTCCGAAACGTACGTTTTGTGCATTTTTCATAGAAATCCACTGTTTTCGGTTTTTGGCGATGATTTGAGGTGCGTAGACCGGATGTCTTCTCCTGCATGTGTTTGTGGATGTGCGACATGAGTGCTAAATCGTCAGCAAAGTCCAGGTCTTCGAGTTGTGTCAAGAGGGTTTATCTGATGCCTCGCGCTTGGTCTGCTGTTGTCTGTCTCATCACCCAGTCGATTGTCAAGTTGAAAAGCATCGCAGACATACAACAGCCTTGTATAACACCGGTCTTCACGCTGAAGCTGATCTCGCTGCTTCTTACCCTGCATGAGAAGTTGCTTTAGAAGCTTTTGATGACAAGAACAATCGCCTGCGGTATTCCATATGCCCTGAGAATTCGCCATAGACTCTCTCGATGGATGCTATCAAAGGCTTTTTCAAAGTCGACAAAGTTGATGTACAGCTGTCTCTGCAATTCTGTGCACTGTTCGATGATGTTTCGCAGAGTGAATATTTGATCTGTGTACCCTCTTCCTGGTCGAAAACCAGCCTGCTCCTTTCGGAGTTGCTGCTCCAACGCGTCTGAAATTCGCTTGATGATGATTTTTGCGAGGATCTTGCTTGGAACAGACAGGAGGGTGATTCCTCTCCAGTTGTTACAGTTGCTCAGGGCTCCCTTTTTCGGGATCTTTACTGTGACGCCTTCCGTCCAATCTTCTGGTAGTTGCTTCTCGTCCCAGATGGCTGTAAAGAGTGGCTGAAGAACTTGCGCTGCAAGCTCTGGGTCTGCCTTGAAGAGTTCTGCTTTGAGGCTGTCTTGACCAGGGGCCTTTCCGTTTTTCAGGGATCTGATGGCTGCCACAATTTCTTCTTTCTCAGGTGGCGCTGTATTTACATCCAGGTCTTTGGCCGGGTCCTGTACATCCGCTGTAACTGTTGGTGGTGGTCTGTTTAGAACTTCGCTGAAATGTTCTGCCCATCTCGCCTCTTGTTCCGCATCTGTTGTTAGTAGCCGTCCCTGTTTATCGGCGATGGGTGCGTCTGTAGATCCCCGGTACTTGCCGCTGACGAGCTTAGTGATTTTGTACACTCGTCCTTGTTCTCCTCTGGCAGCGGCCTCTTCTGCTTCCCTTGCAAGGCCTTCCATGTAGGCCCGCTTGTTGGCCCTAGTCATTCTTTTCACTGTTTGATCAGCTTCCCTGTACTGTTGCTTGTACCTCTCTTTGAGCCTCTCTGACTTGGTCTCCAACACTCTCTTCTAAAGGGCTCTCCTGTTCTCAATGGCTTTCCAGGTATCCATTGTTATCCACTCTTTCCTCCTCTTTCGTCCTCTTCCTAAGCAAGCTTCACTGGTCTGTGTATAGACTGATCTTATTTGCTTCCACGCGGTGTCGATTCCAACCGACTCTGTCTGGGTGTAATTTTCAGCATCTGCCAAAACTTGGAACTTGTTCTTCAGCTTAAGGATGAAGGCATTCTTTATTTTAGGGTCGCGCAGCTTCTCCACGTCAAACTGCTGTTGTCTTGGTTTCTCAGGTCCATTCTTTCTCAGTTTCACTTTCAGAGTTGCAGTGACAAGGTGGTGATCACTGCCAACATCTGCTCCTCTTTTCACTCTAACGTCTTGCAGCGATCTTCTCCACACCCCATTAATCATCAGGTGGTCGATCTGATTCTTGTCTCTGCCGTTAGGTGAACACCAGGTAAGTTTATGATGTCTGGGTGTGCAAAGAGAGTCCCGCCAATGACAAGATCGTATGTCCAGCAGCATTCAAGCAGTCTCTCTCCATTGTTGTTCATACTTCCACACCCTTTCTTACCCATGGCTCTCTCGTAGTTGGTGTTATCATTTCCAACTTTAGCATTCAAGTCTCCCATCACTATCTTCATTTCATGTCTTGGTATGTTCTCCAAAACTTGCTCCGCACGGCCCGAAACGTACGTTTTGTGCATTTTTCATATAAATGCACTGTTTTCGCTTTTTGGCGATGATTTGAGGCTAGTACCACGATTTTGACATCCGGTGTGCTCAAAAGTGAGGTTTTGCCAAAACTTCCTCCGCACGGCCTTAAACGTGCGTTTTGTGCATTTTTCATAGAAAAGCACTGTTTTTGCTTTTTGGCGATGGGTTGAGGCGAGTATGAAGATTTTGAGATCCAGTGCGTTCAAAAGTGAGATTTTGCAAAAACTTGCTCCACACGGCCCGAAACGTACGTTTTGTGCATTTTTCATAGGAATTCACTGTTTTCGGTTTTTGGCGATGATTTAAGGTCAGTACGACGATTTTGAGATCTGGTGTGCTCAAAAGTGAGATTTTGCGAAAACGTGCTCCGCACGGCCCAAAACGTGCATTTTGTCCACTTTTCATAGAAATGCACTGTTTTCTCTTTTTGGCGACGATTTGAGGGCAGTACGACGATTTTGAGATCTGGTGTGCTCAAAAGTGAGGTTTTGCCAAAACTTGCTCCGCACGGCCCCAAACGTGCGTTTTGTGCATTTTTCATAGAAATGCACTGTTTTTGGTTTCTAGCGATGATTTGAGGTCAGTACGACGATTTTGAGATAAGAAAGGTGGCGTTGTGGCACCTAGAAAAATGGTTATAGACAATATTGAATGTTTACAAAATAAAGTGGACCTTGTCGACGTTTGGAGAGTTAAAAATCCACAATCTAGAAGTTACACTTGGAGCCAAAAATCTCCACCGATTTTCTGTCGTTTAGATTACTGGCTTGATAACAAACAACTTACAGGATTTTGTAAATACAACAGGAAGCGAGAATTTATCAGACAAAAGGTGTATCGGGGATTGAATTAAGTATAATATTCGGAACCATGCTATTTTGTTCTCGAAAAAGAAAGCCAAAGAACTATCTGCAATGGAAAAAAACTTACGAGTATACGAGGAAGCAACTAAAAAATTGGAACAGGACCCTTCCGACTCTAACCTAAATACTCTAAATGAAGCAAAAGAAACTCTAGAAAGTTATTAGGACGAAAAAACAAGGGGTGTAATTATTCGCGCAAGGGCACGATGACACGAGCATGGCGAGAGAAGTACAAAATATTTTCTAAATTTAGAGAAGCGTAATCACGTCAAAAAACATATAAGAAAACTATTAATAAGTGGTGCCATTACATGTGATCCTTTTGGGATACTGAACGACCAAAAAACGTTTTTACCATAGCTTGTACCAATCAAACGTAACAGATGAGGATAAAGAAAATGCAAACGAATTTTTAAATAATTTGAATATGCCAAGATAATCAGAAGAGCAAAAACAATCTTGTGAAGAAGAAATATTTGTTGAAGAAATTACAGCCATTCTTAACAGTTTTGAGAGTAACAAATCCCTTGGTAATGATCGAATACCAATAGAAGTTTACAAAAGTTGCTGGGAATTAATTTGTGATCCAGTTATGGAAAGTGTGAGGGAGTGTTTCAACCACGGCGAAATGTCTAGCTCTCAAAGAAAAGCAATTATAACTCTTATAGAAAAGCAACATAAAGATCGAACTCTCATTGAAAATTGGAGGCCAATCTCTCTTATTAATGTGGATGCAAAAATAATTTCAAAAGTGATTGCTTTAAGATTAAAGAAAGTTTTACCGAATATCATACATCATAATCAAACAGGTTATGTTGAAGATCGCTGTATTGGTGAGACTATTCGATCAATTTTCGACTGAACAAGACTGAACAGGAAACATTATGTCACTTTCTCTTTTACTGTCGACATTCACATATGTTGTGGAAAAATGTTGAACAGTATTATTTAACAATAACAAAGGAATTTCACGGGTTGCGTTTACGAGAGGTTATAATTGGAATAACGATGTCAAAATGTCCAGTGTTAAATTATCTGATATTAATTGGTAAATTGTATTTATGGGATTGCAGAAAGAAACAGGTACTTCCAAACATGGAAGGTTTCAAATTTAAAGTAAGAATTAAATACCAAGTTAAAAAATATATTTCTATTAAGAATAATAAACAAGAAATCTTTTATGAGAAATGGCCAAAAGACATTTACCCCCTTTAATTAAGTTCGTGTATATGCTTTTGTGTGTATGTTCGTGTGTCTTCTTGTTTTATCTTAGGGTGTACCGTAAATAACTGTCAATTTCTCTCTTATCAACCTAATTAAGCATTAATACAAGCCTCATTCAGCAATTGCGCGGCTGTTTCTGGCTGTAATGTATATAATCTGTGAAATCTTGACAATTGTAAGTATGTCTGTTATGGCGGTTGTTTAAAATATTGTAATTTTTTTCTTTTTAAGTAGTTCTTTGTAATTAAAGTAAAACAAGAAAAATAATAATGATAATAAAAACTGTTTTTTCTTTTTTGGCGATGATTTGATTTTGAGATCTGGCGTGCTCAAAAGTGAGATTTTGCCAAAACCTGCTCCGCACGGCCCCAAACGTGCGTTTTGTGCACTTTTCATAGAAATGCCACTGTTTTCCAGATTTGGTGGTGATTTGAGGCCAGAACGACGATTTTCAGAGCTGGTGTGCTCAAAAGTGACATTTAGCCAAAACTTGCTCCGCACGGCAACAAACGTGGGATTTATGCACTTTTCATGGAAATGCCACTGTTTTCGCTTGGTGACGATTTGAGGCCATTACGACGATTTCGAGATCTGATGAGCTCAAAAGTGAGATTTTGCCAATATAGGCTCAGCACGGCTTCAAACGTGCGTTTTGTGCATTTTTCATAGAAATGGCACTGTTTTCACTTTTTGGCAATGATTTGAGGCGAATACGACGATTTTGAGATCTGGTGTGCTCAAAAGTGAGATTTAGCCAAAACTTGCTCCGCACGGAACCAAAGGTTGGATTTGTGCACTTTTCATGGAAATGCCAGTGTTTTCTCTTGGAGATGATTTGAGGCCAGTTCGACGATTTCGAGGTCTGATGAGCTCAAAAGTGAGATTTTGCCAAAACGTGCTCCTCGCGTCCCCAAACGTGCGTTTTGTGCACTGTTTTCACATTTTGGCGATGATTTGAGGCCAATACGACGATTTTCAGATCTGGTGTGCTCTCAAGTTAGATTTAGCCAAAACTTGCTCCGCACGACCCAAACGTACGTTTTGTGCACTTTTGTTAGAAATGCCACTGTTTTCGCTTTTTGTCGATGATTTGAGGCCAGTACGACGATTTTGAGATCTGGTGTGAGGAAAAGTGAGATTCTGCAAAAATTTGCTCCACACGCACTTTTCATGGAAATCGTGATGTTTCCCCGATTTGGCGTAGATTTGAGAGCAGTACGACGATTTTCAGATGTGGTGTGCGGAAAAGTGAGATTTTAAAATATACAACTTCGTTGGATAAAAAGATCCTATAGTTCAAAACAAAAGTAGTAGTTTGAAGATGAAGCACAGGATTGAAAGGATTGAAGTGGATTACCGTTTATCTTGAAATCAAAGTTGCCTTTGTTTGCTGGAGTGTCAATCGTGACATTTATCTGAAATCAAAATGCGTGCGTTATAACGGCTCTCTCTATTTTGTGCTGCTTTACTTAGTTGTATTTGCTTAGTTAATGTTTGTAAGATGGAAAAATATATTGTTTGTTTGTCATAACATATGTGACATTTGTTGGCTCCTAGGAGAAAAATTACGGAGCCTGTTCGTCAATATTTCGGGCATTTTCGGTTTTAGCCGTGGCACGTCGTGAATACTCTTCGTAAATGCATAGTCATGACACTGTCCCGCCGAAATGGCAAAATGTCGTTTAACTTATTTCCACGTTATATCGCCAAATGGCACAAAATAAACAACTTAGTTGGATAAAAAGATCCTATAGCACAAAATAAAAGTAGTAGTTTGGAGACAAAGCGCAAGATTCCAAGGATTGAAGTGGATTAAGATTTAGGTTGATAGAAAAGTTGTCTTTGTTTTCTGTAGAGGCAGTGTCAATCGTGACATTTATCTGAAATCAAAATGCGTGCGTTATAACGGCTCAAACCATTTTTAGCTGCTTAACTTCGTTATATTTGCTTAATCAATGTTTGTAAGATAGAAAGCTAAAAGGTTTGTTTGTCATAACTTATGAGTCATTTGTTGGCTCCTAGGAGAAAAATTACGCAGCGTCTTCGTAAATATTTCGAGCATTTTCGGTTTTGGCCGTCGCACTTCGTGAATACTCTTCGTAAATGAATACTGATGAGACTGTCCCACCGAAATGGCAAAATGTCGCTAAGCTTTTTTCCGCGGTATATCGCCAAATGGCACAAAATATACAACTTAGTTGGATAAAAAGATCCTATAGTACAAACCAAAAGTAGTAGTTTGGAGATAAAGCACAGGATGGCAAGGATTGAAGTGGATTACAGTTTAGCTTGATATCAAAGCTGCCTTTGTTTGCAGGAGAGGCATTGTCAATCGTGACATTTATCTGAAATCAAAATGTGTGCGTTATAACAGCACCGTCTATTTTTAGCTGCTTTACTTCGTGCGTTATAACGGCTCAGTCTATTTTGAGCCGCTTTAGTTGCATTTGCTTAGCTAATGTTTGTAAGATGGAAAATTAAATTGGTTGTTTCATAACTTATGAGACATTTGTTGGCTCCTAGGACAAAAATTACGGAGCCTCTTCGGACATTTTTCGAAAATTTTAGGTTTTAAGCTCGCACCTCGTGAATACTATTCGTAAATTCATAGTAATGACACTGTCCCGCCGAAATGGCAAAATGTCACTTAGCTTATTTCCACTTTATACCGCCAAATGGCACAAAATATACAACTTGGTTAGATAAAAAGATCCTATAGTAGAAACCAAAAGTAGTAGTTTGGAGATAAAGCGCAGGATTGCAAGGATTGAAGTGGATTAAGATTTACGTTGATTGAAAAGTTGTCTTTGTTTGCAGGAGAGGCAGTGTCAATCGTGACATTTATCTGAAACCAAAATGCGTGCGTTATAACGGCTTGGTCTATTTTGAGCTGCTTTACTTCCTTCCATTTGCTTAGTAAATGTTTGTAAGATAGAAAAATAAATTGCTTGTTTGTCATAAGTTGGCTCCTAGGGGAAAAATTACGGAGCCTCTTCGTCAATATTTCGGGCCTTTTCGCTTTTTCGCCCTCGCACTTTGTGAATACTCTTCGTAAATGCATACTAATGACACTGTTTTGCCGAAATGCCAAAATGTCGCTTAACTTCTTTCCACGTTATATCGCCAAATGGCACAAAATATACAACTTAGTTGGATAAAAAGATCCTATTGCACAAAAAAAAGTAGTAGTTTGGAGACAAAGCGCAGGATTCCAAGGATGTTTGCTGTAGAGGCAGTGTCAATCATGACATTTGTCTGAAATCAAAATGCGTGCGTTATAACGGCACCGTCTATTTTTAGCTGCTTTACTTCGTTGCATTTCCTTAGTTCATGTTTGTAAGATGCAAAAATTAATTGTTCGTTTGTCATAACTTATGAGACATTTGTTGGCTCCGAGGAGAAAAATTACGGAGCTTCGTCGATATTTCGGGCATTTTCGGTCTTAGCCGTCGCACTTCGTGAATACTCCTCGTAAAAGCATATTGATGATAATGTCTCGCCGAAATGGCAAATTGTGGCTTCGCTTATTTCCACTTTATATCGCCAAATGGTACAAAATATAAACCTTGGTTGGATAAAAAGATCCTATAGTACAAACCAAAAGTAATAGTTTGGAGATAAAGCGCAGGATTGCAAGGATTGAAATGGATTACAGTTTAGCTGGAAATCAAAGTTGCCTTTGTTTGCTGGAGAGGCAGTGTCAATCGTGACATTTATCTGAAACCAAAATGCGTGCGTTACAACTGCTTAAAGTATTTTTAGCTGCTTTACTTCGTTGAATTTGCGTAGTTAATGTTTGTAAGATGCAAAAATTAATTGTTCGTTTGTCATAACTTATGAGACATTTGTTGGCTCCGAGGAGAAAAATTACGGAGCTTCGTCGATATTTCGGGCATTTTCGGTCTTAGCCGTCGCACTTCGTGAATACTCCTCGTAAAAGCATATTGATGATAATATCTCGCCGAAATGGCAAATCGTGGCTTCGCTTATTTCCACTTTATATCGCCAAATGGCACAAAATATACAACTTAGTTGGATAAAAAGATCCTATAGTACAAACCAAAAGTAGTAGTTTGGAGATAAAGCACAGGATGGCAAGGATTGAAGTGGATTACAGTTTAGCTTGATATCAAAGCTGCCTTTGTTTGCTGGAGAGGCAGTGTCAATCATGACATTTGTCTGAAATCAAAATGCGTGCGTTATAACAGCACCGTCTATATTTAGCTGCTTTACTTCGTTGCATTTCCTTAGTTAATGTTTGTAAGATGCAAAAATTAATTGTTCGTTTGTCATAACTTATGAGACATTTGTTGGCTCCGAGGAGAAAAATTTCGGCGCTTCTTCGTCAATATTTCGGGCATTTTCGGTCTTAGCCGGTGCACTTCGTGAATACTCCTCGTAAAACCATATTGACAATAATGTCTCGCCGAAATGGCAAATTGTGGCTTCGCTTATTTCCACTTTATACCGCCAAATGGTACAAAATATCAAACTTGGTAGGATAAAAGGATCCTATACTACAAACCAAAAGTAGTAGTTTGGAGATAAAGCACAGGATTGTAAGGATTGAAGTGGATTACAGTTTAGCTTGATATCAAAGTTGCCTTTGTTTGCGAGGATTGAAGTGGATTAAGATTTACGTTGATTGAAAAGTTGTCTTTGTTTGCAGGAGAGGCAGTGTCAATCGTGACATTTATCTGAAACCAAAATGCGTGCGTTATAACGGCTCGGTCTATTTTGAGCTGCTTTACTTCGTTCCATTTGCTTAGTAAATGTTTGTAAGATAAAAAAATAAATTGCTTGTTTGTCATTAGTTGGCTCCTAGGAGAAACATTACGGATCCTCTTCGTAAATATTTCGGGCCTTTTCGCTTTTTCGCCCTCGCACTTCGTGAATACTCTTCGTAAATGCATACTAATCACACTGTTTTGCCGAAATGACAAAATGTCGCTTACCTTATTTATCCACGTTATATCGCCAAAGGGCACAAAATATACAAGTTGGTTGGATAAAGATATCCTATAGTACAAAATAAAAGTATTACTTTGGAGACAAAGCGCAGGATTGCAAGGATTGAAGTGGATTAAGATTTAGCTTGATATAAAAGTTGAATTAGTTTGCTGTAGAGGCAGTGTCAATCGTGACATTTATCTGAAATCAAAATGCATTTGTGATAACGGCTCTGTCTATTTCAGCTGCTTTACTTCGTTGCATTTGCTTAGCTAATACTTGTAAGATGGAAAAAATAAATTGTTTGTTTGTCATAAGTTCAGACATTTGTGTGCTCCTAGGAGCAAATTTACGGAGGCTCTTCGTCAATTTTTGTGGAATTTTCTGTTTTAGCCGTGGCAGTTTGTGAATACTCTTCGTACATGCATATTGATGATAATGTCTCGCCGAAATGGCAAATTGTGGTTTCGCTTATTTCCACTTTATATCGCCAAATGACACAAAATATAAAACTTGGTTGGATAAAAGGATCCTATAATACAAACCAAAAGTAGTAGTTTGAAGATAAAGCGCAGGATTGCAATGATTTAAGTGGATTACAGTTAAGCTGGAAATCAAAGTTGCCTTTGTTTGCAGGAGAGGCAGTGTCAATCGTGACATTTATCTGAAACCAAAATGCGTGCGTAATAACGTCTCAAACTATTTTTAGCTGCTTTACCTCGTTGCATTTGCGTAGTTATTGTTTGTAAGATGGAAAAATCAATTGTTTGTTTGTCCTAACTTATGAGACATTTGTTGGCTCCTAGGAGAAAAATTACGGAGCCTCTTCGTCAATATTTCGGGCATTTTCGGTTTTAACCGTCGTACCTCTTGAATACTCTTCGTAAATTCATACTATTGACACTGTTCCGCCGAAATGACAAAATGTCGCTTACGTTATTTATCCACGTTATATCGCCAAAGGGCACAAAATATAGAAGTTGGTTGGATAAACATATCCTATAGTACAAAATAAAAGTAGTACTTTGGAGACAAAGCGCAGGATTGCAAGGATTGAAGTGGATTAAGATTTAGCTTGATATAAAAGTTGAATTAGTTTGCTGGAGAGGCAGTGTCAATCGTGACATTTATCTGAAATCAAAACGCGTTTGAGATAACGGCTCTGTCTATTTGAGCTGCTTTACTTCGTTGCATTTCCTTAGCTAATACTTGTCAGTTGGAAAAAATAAATTGTTTGTTTTTCATAATTTGAGACGTTTGTTGGCTCCTAGGAACAAATTTACGGAGGGTCTTCGTCAGTGTTTCGGGAATTTTCAGTTTTACCCGTGGCAATTCGCGAATACTCTTCATACATGCATGGTAATGACACTGTCACGCCGAAATGGCAAAATGTCGCTTAACTTATTTAAGTATTCAGAACTACGACGGCTAAAACGGAAAATGCCCGAAATATTGACGAAGAGGCTCCGTAATTTTTCTCCTCGGAGCCAACAAATGTCCCATAAGTTATGACAAACGAACAATTAATGTTTGCATCTTACAAACATTAACTAAGGAAATGCAACGAAGTAAAGCAGCTCAAACAGACAGAGCCGTTATAACAAACGCATTTTGATTTCAGATAAATGTCACGATTGACACTGCCTCTCCAGCAAACTAATTCAACTTTTATATCAAGCTAAATCTTAATCCACTTCAATCCTTGAAATCCTGCGCTTTGTCTCCAAAGTACTACTTTTATTTTCTACTATAGGATATGTTTATCCAACCAAGTTGTATATTTTGTGCCCTTTGGCGATATAACATGGAAATAAGTCAGTAGTATGCATTTACGAAGAGTATTCAAGAAGTACGACGGCTAAAACGGAAAATGCCCGAAATATTGACGAAGAGGCTCCGTAATGTTTCTCCTCGGAGCCAACAAATGTCTCATAAGTTATGACAAACGAACAATTAATTTTTGCATCTTACAAACATTAACTAAGGAAATGCAACGAAGTAAAGCAGCTAAGAATAGACGGTGCCTTTATAACGCACGCATTTTGATTTCAGACAAATGTCATGATTGACACTGCCTCTCCAGCAAACAAAGGCAGCTTTGATATCTTTGTATATTTTGTGCCATTTGGCGATATAACGTGGAAATAAGCTAAGCGACATTTTGTCATTTCGGCGAAACAGTGTCATTAGTATGCATTTACGACGAGTATTCACGAAGTGCGACGTTTAAAACCGAAAATGCCCGAAATATTGACGAAGAGGCTTCGTAATTTTTCCCCTAGGAGCCAACAAATGCCTCAGAAGTGATGACAAACAAACAATTTATTACTCCATCTTACAAACATTAGCTTAACAAATGCAACGAAGTAAAGCGGCTCAAACTAGACTGAGCCTTATAACACACGCATTTTGATTTCAGAAAAATGTCACGATTGACACTGCCTCTCCTGCAAACAAAGGCAACTTTGATTTCAAGCTAAACTGGGTAGATTCTGCATGTACCGGTCACATATTACGTAAAACAAAAGGAACAAAGAACGACAATAATACAAATGCAAAACAAGACCAAAAATACAATACCTCACAAACAATAGAAGACAATGAGTGGTTAATGGGTACCGGTACATGCAGAAAGACCCCTAAATCGTAATCCACTTCAATCCTTGCAATCCTGCGCTTTATCTCTAAACTACTACTTTTGTTTTGTACTATAGGATCTTTTTATCCAACCAAGTTGTATATTTTGTGCCATTTGGCGATATAAAGTGGAAATAAGCTGAGCGACATTTTGCCATTTCGGCGGGACAGTGTCATTACTATGCATTTACGAAAAGTATTCACGAGTTGCGAGCTTAAAACCGAAAAATTTCGAAAAAACGCCGAAGAGGCTCCGTAATTTTTCTCCTAGGAGCCAACAAATGTCTCATAAGTTATGACAAACAAACAATTTATTTTTGTATCTTTCAAACATTGACTAAGCAAATGCAACGAAGTAAAGCAGCTAAAAATAGACTGAGCCGTTATAACGCACGCATTTTGATTTCAGATAAATGTCACGATTGACACTGCCTCTCCAGCAAACAAAGGCAGCTTTGATATGAAGCTAAACTGTAATCCAGTTCAATCCTTGCAATCCTGCGCTTTATCTCCAAACTACTACTTTTGGTTTGTACTATAGGATCTTTTTATCCAACTAAGTTGTATATTTTGTGCCATTTGGCGATATAACGTGGAAATAAGTTAAGCGACATTTTTCCATTTCGGCGGGACAGTGTCATTACCATGCATTTACAAAGCGTATTCATGAAGTGCCACGGCTAAAACCGAAAAGGCCCGAAATATTGACGAAGAGACTCCGTAATTTTTCTCCTAGCAGCAAACAAATGTCTCAGAAGTTATGACAAACAAACAGTTTATTTTTCCATCTTACAAACATTAGCTAACCAAATGCAACTAAGTAAAGCGGCTCGAAATAGACTGAGCCGTTATAACGCACACATTTTGATTTCAGATAAATGTCACGATTGACAATGCCTCTCCTGCAAGCAAAGGCAACTTTGATATCAAGCTAAACTGTAATCCAATTCAATCCTTACAATCCTGCGCTTTATCTCTAAAAGACTACTTTTGTTTTGTACTATAGGATCCTTTTATCCAATTAAGTTGTATATTTTGTGCCATTTGGCGATATAACGTGGAAATAAGTTAAGCGACATTTTGCCATTTCGGCGGGACAGTGTCATTACTATGCATGTACGAAGAGTATTCACGAATTTCCACGGCTAAACGAGAAAATTCCCGAAAAATGGACGAAGGAGCCAACAAATGTCTCAACTTATGACAAACAAACAATTTATTTTTTTCCATCTTACAAGTATTAGCTAAGCAAATGCAACGAAGTAAAGCAGCTCAAACAGACAGAGCCGTTATAACAAACGCATTTTGATTTCAGATAAATGTCACGATTGACACTGCCTCTCCAGCAAACTAATTCAACTTTTATATCAAGCTAAATCTTAATCCACTTCAATCCTTGAAATCCTGCACTTTGTCTCCAAAGTACTACTTTTATTTTGTACTATAGGATATGTTTATCCAACCAAGTTGTATATTTTGTGCCCTTTGGCGATATAACATGGAAATAAGTCAGTAGTATGCATTTACGAAGAGTATTCAAGAAGTACGACGGCTAAAACGGAAAATGCCCGAAATATTGACGAAGAGGCTCCGTAATCAGAACTATGACATAAGGTCCTAGTGCTACTCTAGGAAACTGTTTTCCCAACCGAAAGTGTTTGCTTTTGCATAGTCAGCAGTTTATCTTTAGATATTTAATCCTTGCCTCAAGAAATCACTTTATGGCTTTTAGAGACAAAGGACGAGGGTTTATCTATACTTTTATGATAGATGTAGTTGATACACCAGGAAAGGAACACTTTGGTGTAAGTTTTGCGTGAATTCATCATTGTGCTTAGGAGTAATTAATAACTGAATAATTAATTAGCTGCAAATTTCAACCGTTAATAACATCGTCAGATCTTGTGTTTATGGTAGTGTTTATATCAATCGAGTTAGATCCCAAAGTGATCTAACCGTGTTGCTAAAGTCAAGGAAACAGCTTCTAAAACATGCGAGTTATTAACAGTTGAATTTTGTCCAACATGGCGGATCCAAAAGTGCGTCAAACATGCAAACGAGGCTATACTTTGAACGTTAATATCTCTGACGGGATTTTATCACACTTCCTCAAATTCGCAGGATATATACAACGTCTTTAATACTATTTGCCAATACACTCGGCGTTATTATCGGCTCAACGGTTTGTTTCTAGCCTTGTTTCAAGTTTTTCAAACATGGAAACGAGGCTACAATTTGATCGTTAATATCTCTGAGGGGATTACATCAAACAAATTCAAATTTGCAGGATATATAGCATGACTTTTATACTATCTGCGAATATACTCGGTTTTAATATCGGCTCAATCTTATGCTTCTAGTTCAAATCCTCGAACACATGCGAAAACACCTCAACAGAAGCTAATATAATATAATATAATATAATTTAATATAATATAATAAAATATATTATCATGCTTATAATGGTGACCAAGCAGCGAAGGATGTCTTGAAGGGGAAAAGACAGAGTACCGTACAACAAGGACAAAGACATTAACTGGAACACGTTTCGCTCCGATTATCGCCACTGTGCAGTTCTTTTCCAAGCAGTGGATGCTTTGGGCCTTGAAATGCTACAAAGGGGCGCCAAATGGGCCTTGGGGTGCATGTCCTGGATCTCTCAGCAAACGAGAGATTGATGACCTAGCCTCGAAGGTGCTACAAAGGTGCGCCAAACGGGCCTTGGGATGCATGCCGACGATCTCTCAGCAATGAGAGATTGATGACCAAGCCTCACGAGCCCTTGACACTGAGACATTATATGGAATGTACAAGTTAACGCTAGACTGTGCGCCAGAAACGTTTCACTTAAACGAAGATCAAACAGTTGGCGATGCAGATAAGGACATTGAGAGAGACGAGGAAGAGAAGAAGTCCAGGAAAACAAAAGCCACGCCAACAGACAGTGAGAGCGACTACCAACCTGTAAAGAAGGCAAAGAAGAAAACAGCAAGTGCCCTTACAACAGACAGCGAGAGCGATTTCCAAGCGCCCGTAAAGAAAACGAAAAAGAAAACAGCAAGTTCCCTGAAGAGCGATGACGAAGCGACCGTAAAGAAAACGAAAAAGAAAGCAGCAAGCCCCCTGAAGAGCGACAGCGAGCAGAAACGGGCCTTGGAGTGCATGTCGATGTTCTCTCAGCAATGAGAGATTGATGACCAAGCCTCAAGAGCACTTGACACTGGGACATTATATGGAATGCACAAGTTAACGCTAGACTGTTCGCCAGAAACGTTTCACTTAAACGAAGATCAAACAGGTGGCGATGCAGATAAGGACATTGAGAAAGACGACGAAGAGAAGAAGTCCAGCAAAAGAAAAGCGATACCAACAGACAGTGAGAGCGACTACGAACCTGTAAAGAAGGCAAAAAAGAAATCAGCAAGTGCCCTTACAACAGACAGCGAGAGCGATTTCTTAGCGCCCGTAAAGAAAACGAAAAAGAAAACAGCAAGTCCCCTGAAGAGCAATGACGAAGCGCCCGTAAAGAAAACGAAAAAGAAAGCAGCAAGTCCACTAAAGAGCGACAGCGAGCAGAAGAAAAGAAGCCATCATAAGGAGAGGATGTGCAGGATAACAGGCTGCTTCTTTTACGGCTACAACCTTCAACGTGATATACAAATGCTCGTCAGGAAGGGCGGCATAGAAGAGGAAGACATTCCCCGTTTGACGTCGATAATAAGTGTCATATATGGCCATTTCTCAATTTCTCGTCTTAGTAGGTTTTTGGTTTACATGTATTTCTTTCTTACTTGCCTACATTATATTTTTTGTTTTCGTTTTCTTATTTTATTGCCTTGATCCTTGATTTCCATGATTGCCTTTTGTAATTCTGCAATTATGTTGCCTCGATTCCATTTTTACTTTCTGTATTCTGTATTTATGTTGCTCGATTCTATGTTTACATTTTGTATTCTGGAATTATGTTGCCTCGATTCCATGCTCCTTGTTTTATTTACGGTATTTGTACACTGCATTCTGGAATTATGTTGCCTCGACTTCATGTTCCTTGTTTTATTTACCGTATTTGCATTCTGCATTTTGCATTCTTGAATTATGTTGCCTCGATTTCATGTTCCTTGTTTTATTTACTGTATTTGCATTCTGCATTTTGCATTCTGGAATTATGTTGCCTCGATTTCATGTTCCTTGTTTTATTTACCGTATTTGCATTCTGCATTTTGCATTCTGGAATTATCTTGCCTCGATTTCATGATCATTAATTATTTACGGTATTTGCATTTTACATCCTGGAATTCAACGTATTTACGGTAATTATGTTGCCTCGATTTCATAGAGTTAGAACGAGGTGGCCTGGAAATAACTTGGGAGCGAGGCTATAGTCGTGAAAGACTGGAACCGATAATCGTCGGTTGAGCAGAATTATTTGAAAAAAGTCACCTGCAAAATGAGTTTAGCGGACTTGGTGGACGAGGCGTTTATACGAGTGCTGGTTGAACGAGGGTTTTCCTACAAATCCATTAGTGAAAGACTCCGAGTGCTCTTTCCTGGTAAGAGTTACATCTCTTTGAATTAGCTTTCTATATACATTTCTGGCTTATAATGTTGATGTTTCGTCCGACAGAATTACGCGTGCTTAGTGCGCGAAGCGTAAGACGATTTTGTAACGAAAGAAATATAAGTGTAACATCATTACGATGGATATCTGACGAACACCTAGAAGAAATGGTTACGACCAACATCTTGCAGGTGAAGGTGAATTTTGTGAATTGTATCACCAACCAACTGTTGATCCCTCCATGTAAGCCGGTGTAAAATGTCACGTTCATTGGCATGCCTCGTTTTTGGCGGGAAATCGTATGGTAACCAGCGTTTTCAGGGGCAGGAAATCACATGTCTAATACAGTAATAGCCCACGTATAAGGACCTGGGACCGGTTTTTCGAAAGCTGATTAACGCTAATCAGCGTCATGATACCTCGTAATATGTATTTCAATTTTCACTTACAGGGCCCAAGGGGTGTATACCCATTGAGAAGATGGCAGAAACAAACATGGCTGTTCTGCTTGAACCACACGAAATTCCAACAACTACAAATGTATGAAGAACGGGGTGGATAGCTCAATACTAACCCTAGCATTGGTTGTGATCCAATTGTATGTTATGATCATTTAATGGAATCAAGAGAGTATTTATTTGTGTCTCAAAACCCATCGTTTGAGAGCATATTTTCTGATATTGTTCATGACAGGAATGCAACATTAGTCAATACCATCAAAAGTTTTGTTAACATATTAGATTCCCTTGTTCAAACACAAGCCACTTCATGACTACACTTTGTTTATTTTCCATAACAGAACTTCAACAGATGTTTTTTTAATTTCAAATGAAAGTTTGATCATTAACATCAGATAAAACTTATGTAATCTTTCAATTTTAATAAATGCCTGCCCTGGGGCATTTAAACATAAACAGATGTAGAGGTTATTTCCCCCAAATGGGAAAATGCATGTACATTGTAGAGTTTTTTTTTCTGGCTGTTAAATTCTTAATAGAAAAAGCTTTGTTCTTTTACTGTGAAAGACCCTTCTGTTCTGTCTAACCGTTTAACAAGAACTATTAACATTAATGTCAACATGACTACAAAGCAGAAAAAAAAAATGAGCAGCTGCATGAGCTGCTATTCTTTTGCTGCTTTAGAGGATTTCGTCATCCCCATCTTCAACATTGTTTGCTTCAATCCTGGCTTCCCTCAGTGCTGATGTCATGGAAACTTCCGGAATACCCAAAACATCTGCCAGGCCACTTACTTTAAGTGGTTTGCGTATTTCGGTATCTGGTAGACTAACCCTACATAGGGGGAAATCTTGCAATCGGGAGGCACAGCAGAAGCACCCAATTAATTGGCCACACCCAGCTACACAAAAATACAGTGACGAAGTACATGTGGATTGGCAAACAACACACTTTATAACCTCTTTCACCCTTTTCTTTTCCTTATTAACTTCAAGGGCATCTTTGATTTCTTTGAACATTTCTTTTATTTCTGCAAATGTGTCATTTTTTTTGAACCTGTGAAAACAAAAAGTCAGTTATTAGGGGTGTATCTTAAAAACTAATGATCAGAGAAAATTTTATATTCTTTTTCTTAAAATCAGAGTGCATTTCTTGTTTTTTTTTTACCGAGATAACCATTTTTAAGCTATTGTAGTAGCTGTAAGTAAGTAGTTATGGCTTTAATATGGTTTTTGAACCTCTGGGTGTGTGAGTGGGTGCATCACACTGAGTGGTAGTCAAAGTTGACTGATATTTTAATTTAAGCGTAAACATAACAGAATGTACTGAAGTAAATGCACCCAAAACCCATGTAAGAGAGCCTAGGGATTAGAAACTCACAGGTTGAAATTCAGCATCGAAATTAGCTTCAGCCTTCTTTATGAAATCAGTTTTTGTTTCAAAAAGTCAGTGAGTGACAAATAAAATCAGTAACTGTTTTCATCCAACCTAAAGGTACTTGAATGACCTGTTTCACGTCCATAATATACAGTAACTTTTTACTGTAATCATTACGGGTGAAGTTAAATCAGGTATAATATCTGTTTCGAGGAGTGGCGAATTCAGACCTTAAGGTAAGGGGAGGGCCTGGTCTCTAACTGAAACAAGGTATCTTGGTGCCTTGGCCATGCGTCCCTCAGTTTTGGTCTAAAATAAGGAGAAGGCCCTGACACTCTTCTCTTATCACTAGCATGCAGATTTTCCATATAGCATCTAGTATTTGTAAACCTGAGAAGGCTTTAGTTTACGTAAAACTCTTTATGCTGACTTGGAAGAAGTACTATTTTAATGAATTATGTAATGAAACAATCAAGTTTTCTGTGACTAGACATCTTTAAAATGAACTTACAGTGGGATCCAAGGAAAGATCTTGGTGGTCCACCAATGTCTCCTCTGGCACCTCATCCTCTAGGGTGTGGAGTCCTGTACTCAATGCAGCCCACACCCCTGGCTTCCATTTTCGAAAAGTCTGTTGGGACATGGCTCTAAATGTTCGCTGTGATGCCCAAAATTCCTCTTCTGGGTAGTAAAATATGTAATTCAACTGGTGAAATACAACTTTTAAATCAGAGATTTGTTAGGCATTTGTCTTTTTTTCCATCAAAAGGCTGCAAATGTGGGGGGCAAGCAGGTTCATACAAAAAAAACACTGTGGGGCTTAAAAGATGTGTGCAATTGCCCCACCCTGGGGACAATGAAAACACAAAGTTTTCTTGAAAGAAGCTTCATGGCAAATCTGTGCCATAAGGTTGATAATAATGTAATAAAACTTGAAGTTTTGAATTGTCAGATATTTCTTTTAAATAAGCATGTGTTCATGTACAGTTCCGGGGGGGGTACTCCCTATAAAGGGCTATACGGGGATGCTCCGCCCGAAAGGGGTACCTTTTTTAGGCTGGAGGTATATGAAAGGGTAGGGATTTGACGGGTTGAAGTATATGAAAGGGTAGGGATTTCACGAAGTATAGGAAAAGGTAGGGAAAACACAAGTTGAAGTATAAAAAAGGTAGGGAAATCTGCCATTTAAGTATAATTATAAAAAGCGCCTTTCAAAATACATCAAAAAGAGGCAAGTAAAGGCTATATGAAAGGGGTACCATTTTCAATGAAAGGTATATGAAAGGGGTACCTTTTCCTGTCAAAATCGGTATGTGAAAGGGTAAGGGTTTGGACCTTGGGGCGGAGCATCCCCGTACAAAACTTTGTTGGGTACCCCCCCCGGGGTACAGTTAAAATGCCATATATTTTTCCCTTTTTAAAGTAGTAGAAAATGTGAAATTTAACAAAGACAAATGCACCACCCCCGGGTAGACCTTTGATGACAAACGTCCCACCCTGTAAACAACTCACATCCTGCTGACAAATGCTCGACAAATGTCCGGGGCATAGCTGCTTGGAACTGACTGAGACATTATAGGCAAATGGTAAGAAATTGCCTACGGGTTCTTTTTCCGGAAAAAACTTAAACGGATGGCAGGAAGGAAAATGAATAAACAAAATATAAGAACTTGCTTCTTGTATGGGAGGAATCCACGATTGGCTGGCCCCGTGCGTCCATAACTACAAGTCTCACGACTTCTCCTTGGTCTCGAAGTTCCTGCTCAATAGCACTGCAGACGATTGAGACCGACAGGTGCCCGAACCTTTCGAGGAGTTCAGTTAAGTTGATTGAGATCGGAAAGAGCATAACCATTTGTCCTTCTTCGTCCACGGAAGAAAAAGTGAAGTCCTTAACTTGGTTTGCTTGCTTCTTCTTTTTAGACTTGATAAACGACATACCAGGGGCAGGTCGTTTCCCAAACCCAGCACTGGTTACTGGTGGGCTAAGGAATCCGCTGCGGCCACTAATTGTTGGGCGAGGAATTGGATGCAAGGGTGCCCTTATGATTAAAACAAGAGAGAGAAATGTGAATTAAGCTTAAGTTAAGCTTAAGTTTAAATTTTTCTAGCGATCAAGTTGCACTTGTAAAATATTATCATTTTTATAAAGTGCCGATACAAGTAAAAATAAACCGCAAACACTGAAAAGAACGTGCATACCTAGCACCAAAAGTTCCCTGAAAATCATCATCCTCTTCTAAATCTTGATCTTCAGCTGGAAACGCGACCACATGTGCATTTTTGTACCCGTTGGCACTAAAAACTTCCCGTTCGATAGCGGCCATACATTTTCGCACTTGCCGTTTTTTACGATTTTTAGGTGCAAACCGTCTTCATGCACCCTAAAAAATCGAGCAATCGTTGCTTTGCTAAGATTCATCGGTGTCAATCCCACACTTTTGCCTTCCAAATCCAGTTGCACTAGGTCCGCCATGATGCTAGATGATGAATGAATCTCCCAAATTTCCCGCCTTTTTAGATCATGTGACCTTTTCCCGCCATTGCCCCTTAACTGCATCAGACATGCAATCGAGGCAACATCATTTCAAAATTTCAAGATGCTAAAAACAATATTTCCTCCGCCAAGAAAAGATTTATGGTACGCCCCTCCCCCTCCTCCAGAGTCTGTGCGGAAGGTGGGCGCACGCTGACGTCACAAACCAAAATTTCTCGAATCGATAGGTTTATACCAAAAATTCTTACCCATGGCGCTAAAAAAGCTAGAGACGGAATATATGTCAAAAACGAACATGAAATCGGGGCAACATAATTACAGAATGCTAAAGACGGGATATGTAATGCAAAAATGAAAACGAGGCAAGATAATTACGGAATGAAAAAGACGAAATACAGGAGGCTAACAACACATCGAATAATAGCATAAAAATTTGAAATGGCCACGTGGTACTCTAATCATGCAAACATGGAATTGAGGCAACGTAATTACAGAAGACAGAAGACAAACATGGAATCGAGGTAAGGTAATTACAGAATACAGAACACAAACATGGAATTACAGAAGACAGAACACAAACATGGAATCGAGGCAACATAATTACAGAAGACAAACATGGAATTGAGGGCAACGTAATTACAGAAGACAGACATGGAATCGAGGCAATGTAATTATAGAATATAGATGAAAAACATGGAATCAAGGCAACATAATTACAGAATTCAAGTGCAGAAAACAATCATGGAAACAAAACTTCAAAATTACGGAATCCATGCTGGAATTACAACGTTAAACTTAAGAATTCGGAATAAAATTTTAAAATAATAGCATAAAAATTTGAAATGGCCACGTGGTACACTGATCGTCGATGATTTGAGGCCAGTACGACGATTTTGAGATCTGGTGCGCTCTAAGTGAGATTTTGCCAAAACTTGCTCCTCACGGCCCCAAACGTGCGTTTTGTGCACGTTTCATAGAAATGCAGTTTTCGCTTTTTGGCGATGATTTGAGGCCAATACCACGATTTTGAGATCCGGTGTGTTCAAAAGTGACATTTTGCCAAAACGTGCGTTTTGTGCACTTTTCATAGCAATGCACTGTTTTCGCTTTTTGGCAATGATTTGAGTCCAGCAGGATGACTTTGAGATCTGGTGAGCTAAAAAGTGAGATTTTCAAAAAACTTGCTCCGCACGGCCTGAAACGCACGTTTTGTGCATTTTTCATAGAAATACACTGTTTTCGCTTTTTGGCGATGATTTGAGTCCAGCAGGATGACTTTGAGATCTGGTGAGCTAAAAAGTGAGATTTTCAAAAAACTTGCTCCGCACGGCCTGAAACGCACGTTTTGTGCATTTTTCATAGAAATACACTGTTTTCGCTTTTTGGCGATGATTTGAGGTCAGTACGACGATTTTGAGATCTGCTGTGCTCAAAAGTGAGATTTTGCCAAAACGTGCTCCGCACGGCCCAAAAAGTTCGTTTTGTGCATTTTTCATAGAAATGCACTATTTTCGCTTTTTGGCAATGATTCGAGGTCAGTACGACGATTTTGAGATCTGGTGTGCTAAAAAGTGAGATTTTGCTAAAACTTGCTCCGCACGGCCCCAAACGTACGTTTTGTGCACTTTTCATAGAAATGCACTGTTACCGCTTTTTGGCAATGATTTGAGGTCAGTACGACGATTTTGAGATCTGGTGTGCTGAAAAGTGAGATTTTGCCAAAACTTGCTCCGCACGGCCCCAAACGTGCGTTTTGTGCACTTTTCATAGAAATGCACTGTGTTCGCTTTTTGGCGATGATTTGAGGTCAGTACCACGTTTTTGTGATCCGGTGTGTTCAAAAGTGAGATTTTGCCAAACCTTGCTCCGCACGACCCCAAACGTGCGTTTTGTGCACTTTTCATAGAAATGCACTGTTACCGCTTTTTTGCGATGATTTGAGGTCAGTACGACGATTTTGAGATCTGTTGTGCTAAAAAGTGAGATTTTGCCAAAACTTGCTCCGCGCGGCCCGAAACGTACGTTTTGTGCATTTTTCATAGAAATGCACTGTTTTCGCTTTTTGGCAATGATTTGAGGTCAGTACGACGATTTTGAGATCTGGTGAGATAAAAAGTGAGATTTTGCCAAAACTTGCTCCGCACGGCCCGAAACGTACGTTTTGTGCACTTTTCATAGAAATGCACTGTTTTCGCTTTTTGGCAATGATTTGAGGTCAGTAGGACGATTTTGAGATCTGGTGTGCTAAAAAGTGAGATTTTGCCAAAACTTGCACCGCACGGCCCCAAACGTGCGTTTTGTGCACTTTTCATAGAAATGCACTGTTACCGCTTTTTTGCGATGATTTGAGGTCAGTACGACGATTTTGAGATCCGGTGTGTTCAAAAGTGAGATTTTGCCAAACCTTGCTCCGCACGGCCCCAAACGTGCGTTTTGTGCACTTTTCATAGAAATGCACTGTTACCGCTTTTTTGCGATGATTTGAGGTCAGTACGACGATTTTGAGATCTGTTGTGCTAAAAAGTGAGATTTTGCCAAAACTTGCTCCGCGCGGCCCGAAACGTACGTTTTGTGCATTTTTCATAGAAATGCACTGTTTTCGCTTTTTGGCAATGATTTGGGGTCAGTACGACGATTTTGAGATCTGGTGAGATAAAAAGTGAGATTTTGCCAAAACTTGCTCCGCACGGCCCGAAACGTACGTTTTGTGCATTTTTCATGGAAATACACTGTTTTCGGTTTTTGGGGATGATTTGAGGTCAGTACGACGATTTTGAGATCTTGTGTGCTGAAAAGTGACGTTTTGCCAGAACTTGCTCCGAACGGCCCGAAACGTATATTTTTTGTGCACTTTTCATAGAAATGCACTGTTTTCGCTTTTTGGCAATGATTTGAGGTCAGTACGACGATTTTGATATCTGGTGTGCTGAAAAGTGAGATTTTGCCAAAACTTGCTCCGCACGGCCCCAAACGTGCGTTTTGTGCACTTTTCATAGAAATGCACTGTGTTCGCTTTTTGGCGATGATTTGAGGCCAGTACCACGTTTTTGTGATCCGGTGTGTTCAAAAGTGAGATTTTGCCAAACCTTGCTCCGCACGGCCCCAAACGTGCGTTTTGTGCACTTTTCATAGAAATGCACTGTTACCGCTTTTTTGCGATGATTTGAGGTCAATACGACGATTTTGAGATCTGTTGTGCTAAAAAGTGAGATTTTGCCAAAACTTGCTCCGCGCGGCCCGAAACGTACGTTTTGTGCATTTTTCATAGAAATGCACTGTTTTCGCTTTTTGGCAATGATTTGAGGTCAGTACGACGATTTTGAGATCTGGTGAGATAAAAAGTGAGATTTTGCCAAAACTTGCTCCGCACGGCCCGAAACGTACGTTTTGTGCACTTTTCATAGAAATGCACTGTTTTCGCTTTTTGGCAATGATTTGAGGTCAGTAGGACGATTTTGAGATCTGGTGTGCTAAAAAGTGAGATTTTGCCAAAACTTGCACCGCACGGCCCCAAACGTGCGTTTTGTGCACTTTTCATAGAAATGCACTGTTACCGCTTTTTTGCGATGATTTGAGGTCAGTACGACGATTTTGAGATCCGGTGTGTTCAAAAGTGAGATTTTGCCAAACCTTGCTCCGCACGGCCCCAAACGTGCGTTTTGTGCACTTTTCATAGAAATGCACTGTTACCGCTTTTTTGCGATGATTTGAGGTCAGTACGACGATTTTGAGATCTGTTGTGCTAAAAAGTGAGATTTTGCCAAAACTTGCTCCGCGCGGCCCGAAACGTACGTTTTGTGCATTTTTCATAGAAATGCACTGTTTTCGCTTTTTGGCAATGATTTGGGGTCAGTACGACGATTTTGAGATCTGGTGAGATAAAAAGTGAGATTTTGCCAAAACTTGCTCCGCACGGCCCCAAACGTGCGTTTTGTGCACTTTTCATAGAAATGCACTGTGTTTGCTTTTTGGCGATGATTTGAGGCCAGTACCACGTTTTTGTGATCCGGTGTGTTCAAAAGTGAGATTTTGCCAAAACTTGCTCCGCACGGCCCCAAACGTGCGTTTTGTGCACTTTTCATAGAAATGCACTGTTACCGCTTTTTTGCGATGATTTGAGGTCAGTACGACGATTTTGAGATTTGTTGTGCTAAAAAGTGAGATTTTGCCAAAACTTGCTCTGCACGGCCCGAAACGTACGTTTTGTGCATTTTTCATAGAAATGCACTGTTTTCGCTTTTTGGCAATGATTTGAGGTCAGTACGACGATTTTGAGATCTGGTGAGATAAAAAGTGAGATTTTGCCAAAACTTGCTCCGCACGGCCCGAAACGTACGTTTTGTGCATTGTTCATGGAAATACACTGTTTTCGGTTTTTGGGGATGATTTGAGGTCAGTACGACGATTTTGAGATCTGGTGTGCTGAAAAGTGACGTTTTGCCAGAACTTGCTCCGAACGGCCGGAAACGTATATTTTTTGTGCACTTTTCATAGAAATGCACTGTTTTCGCTTTTTGGCAATGATTTGAGGTCAGTACGACGATTTTGATATCTGGTGTGCTGAAAAGTGAGATTTTGCCAAAACTTGCGCCGCACGGCCCCAAACGTGCGTTTTGTGAACTTTACATAGAAATGCACTGTGTTCGCTTTTTGGCGATGATTTGAGGCCAGTACCACGTTTTTGTGATCCGGTGTGTTCAAAAGTGAGACTTTGACAAAACTTGCTCCGCACGGCCTGAAACGTACGTTTTGTGCATTTTTCATAGAAATGCACTGTTTTCGGTTTTTGGCGATGATTTGAGGTGCGTAGACCGGATGTCTTCTCCTGCATGTGGATGTGCGACATGAGTGCTAAATCGTCAGCAAAGTCCAGGTCTTCGAGTTGTGTCAAGAGGGTTTATCTGATGCCTCGCGCTTGGTCTGCTGTTGTCTGTCTCATCACCCAGTCGATTGTCAAGTTGAAAAACATCGCAGACATACAACAGCCTTGTATAACACCGGTCTTCAGGCTGAAGCTGATCTCGCTGCTTCTTACCCTGCATGAGAAGTTGCTTTAGAAGCTTTTGATGACAAGAACAATTGCCTGCGGTATTCCATATGCCCTAAGAATTCGCCATAGACTCTCTCGATGGATGCTATCAAAGGCTTTTTCAAAGTCGACAAAGTTGATGTACAGCTGTCTCTGCAATTCTGTGCACTGTTCGATGATGTTTCGCAGAGTGAATATTTGATCTGTGTACCCTCTTCCTGGTCGAAAACCAGCCTGCTCCTTTCGGAGTTGCTGCTCCAACGCGTCTGAAATTCGCTTGATGATGATTTTTGCGAGGATCTTGCTTGGAACAGACAGGAGGGTGATTCCTCTCCAGTTGTTACAGTTGCTCAGGGCTCCCTTTTTCGGGATCTTTACTGTGACGCCTTCCGTCCAATCTTCTGGTAGTTGCTTCTCGTCCCAGATGGCTGTAAAGAGTGGCTGAAGAACTTGCGCTGCAAGCTCTGGGTCTGCCTTGAAGAGTTCTGCTTTGAGGCTGTCTTGACCAGGGGCCTTTCCGTTTTTCAGGGATCTGATGGCTGCCACAATTTCTTCTTTCTCAGGTGGCGCTGTATTTACATCCAGGTCTTTGGCCGGGTCCTGTACATCCGCTGTAACTGTTGGTGGTGGTCTGTTTAGAACTTCGCTGAAATGTTCTGCCCATCTCGCCTCTTGTTCCGCATCTGTTGTTAGTAGCCGTCCCTGTTTATCGGCGATGGGTGCGTCTGTAGATCCCCGGTACTTGCCGCTGACGAGCTTAGTGATTTTGTACACTCGTCCTTGTTCTCCTCTGGCAGCGGCCTCTTCTGCTTCCCTTGCAAGGCCTTCCATGTAGGCCCGCTTGTTGGCCCTAGTCATTCTTTTCACTGTTTGATCAGCTTCCCTGTACTGTTGCTTGTACCTCTCTTTGAGCCTCTCTGACTTGGTCTCCAACACTCTCTTCTAAAGGGCTCTCCTGTTCTCAATGGCTTTCCAGGTATCCATTGTTATCCACTCTTTCCTCCTCTTTCGTCCTCTTCCTAAGCAAGCTTCACTGGTCTGTGTATAGACTGATCTTATTTGCTTCCACGCGGTGTCGATTCCAACCGACTCTGTCTGGGTGTAATTTTCAGCATCTGCCAAAACTTGGAACTTGTTCTTCAGCTTAAGGATGAAGGCATTCTTTATTTTAGGGTCGCGCAGCTTCTCCACGTCAAACTGCTGTTGTCTTGGTTTCTCAGGTCCATTCTTTCTCAGTTTCACTTTCAGAGTTGCAGTGACAAGGTGGTGATCACTGCCAACATCTGCTCCTCTTTTCACTCTAACGTCTTGCAGCGATCTTCTCCACACCCCATTAATCATCAGGTGGTCGATCTGATTCTTGTCTCTGCCGTTAGGTGAACACCAGGTAAGTTTATGATGTCTGGGTGTGCAAAGAGAGTCCCGCCAATGACAAGATCGTATGTCCAGCAGCATTCAAGCAGTCTCTCTCCATTGTTGTTCATACTTCCACACCCTTTCTTACCCATGGCTCTCTCGTAGTTGGTGTTATCATTTCCAACTTTAGCATTCAAGTCTCCCATCACTATCTTCATTTCATGTCTTGGTATGTTCTCTAAAACTTGCTCCGCACGGCCCGAAACGTACGTTTTGTGCATTTTTCATATAAATGCACTGTTTTCGCTTTTTGGCGATGATTTGAGGCTAGTACCACGATTTTGACATCCGGTGTGCTCAAAAGTGAGGTTTTGCCAAAACTTCCTCCGCACGGCCTTAAACGTGCGTTTTGTGCATTTTTCATAGAAAAGCACTGTTTTTGCTTTTTGGCGATGGGTTGAGGCGAGTATGAAGATTTTGAGATCCAGTGCGTTCAAAAGTGAGATTTTGCAAAAACTTGCTCCACACGGCCCGAAACGTACGTTTTGTGCATTTTTCATAGGAATTCACTGTTTTCGGTTTTTGGCGATGATTTAAGGTCAGTACGACGATTTTGAGATCTGGTGTGCTCAAAAGTGAGATTTTGCCAAAACGTGCTCCGCACGGCCCAAAACGTGCATTTTGTCCACTTTTCATAGAAATGCACTGTTTTCTCTTTTTGGCGAAGATTTGAGGTCAGTACGACGATTTTGAGATCTGGTGTGCTCGAAAGTGAGGTTTTGCCAAAACTTGCTCCGCACGGCCCCAAACGTGCGTTTTGTGCATTTTTCATAGAAATGCACTGTTTTTGGTTTCTAGCGATGATTTGAGGTCAGTACGACGATTTTGAGATAAGAAAGGTGGCGTTGTGGCACCTAGAAAAATGGTTATAGACAATATTGAATGTTTACAAAATAAAGTGGACCTTGTCGACGTTTGGAGAGTTAAAAATCCACAATCTAGAAGTTACACTTGGAGCCAAAAATCTCCACCGATTTTCTGTCGTTTAGATTACTGGCTTGATATCAAACAACTTACAGGATTTTGTAAATACAACAGGAAGCGAGGGATTGGATTAAGTATAATATTCGGAACCATGCTATTTTGTTCTCGAAAAAGAAAGCCAAAGAACTATCTGCAATGGAAAAAAACTTACAAGTATACGATGAAGCAACTAAAAAATTGGAACAGGACCCTTCCGACTCTAACCCAAATACTCTAAATGAAGCAAAAGAAACTCTATAAAGTTATTAGGAGGAAGAAACAAGGGGTGTAATTATTCGCGCAAGGGCACGATGACACGAGCATGGCGAGAGAAGTACAAAATATTTTCTAAATTTAGAGAAGCGTAATCACGTCAAAAAACATATAAGAAAACTATTAATAAGTGGTGCCATTACATGTGATCCTTTTGGGATACTGAACGACCAAAAAACGTTTTTACCATAGCTTGTACCAATCAAACGTAACAGATGAGGATAAAGAAAATGCAAACGAATTTTTAAATAATTTGAATATGCCAAGATTATCAGAAGAGCAAAAACAATCTTGTGAAGAAGAAATATTTGTTGAAGAAATTACAGCCATTCTTAACAGTTTTGAGAGTAACAAATCCCTTGGTAATGATCGAATACCAATAGAAGTTTACAAAAGTTGCTGGGAATTAATTTGTGATCCAGTTATGGAAAGTGTGAGGGAGTGTTTCAACCACGGCGAAATGTCTAGCTCTCAAAGAAAAGCAATTATAACTCTTATAGAAAAGCAACATAAAGATCGAACTCTCATTGAAAATTGGAGGCCAATCTCTCTTATTAATGTGGATGCAAAAATAATTTCAAAAGTGATTGCTTTAAGATTAAAGAAAGTTTTACCGAATATCATACATCATAATCAAACAGGTTATGTTGAAGATGGCTGTATTGGTGAGACTATTCGATCAATTTTCGACTGAACAAGACTGAACAGGAAACATTATGTCACTTTCTCTTTTACTGTCGACATTCACATATGTTGTGGAAAAATGTTGAACAGTATTATTTAACAATAACAAAGGAATTTCACGGGTTGCGTTAACGAGAGGTTATAATTGGAATAACGATGTCAAAATGTCCAGTGTTAAATTATCTGATATTAATTGGTAAATTGTATTTATGGGATTGCAGAAAGAAACAGGTACTTCCAAACATCGAAGGTTTCAAATTTAAAGTAAGAATTAAATACCAAGTTAAAAAGTATATTTCTATTAAGAATAATAAACAAGAAATCTTTTATGAGAAATGGCCAAAAGACATTTACCCCCTTTAATTAAGTTCGTGTATATGCTTTTGTGTGTATGTTCGTGTGTCTTCTTGTTTTATCTTAGGGTGTACCGTAAATAACTGTCAATTTCTCTCTTATCAACCTAATTAAGCATTAATACAAGCCTCATTCAGCAATTGCGCGGCTGTTTTTGGCTGTAATGTATATAATCTGTGAAATCTTGACAATTGTAAGTATGTCTGTTATGGCAGTTGTTTAAAATATTGTAATTTTTTTCTTTTTAAGTAGTTCTTTGTAATTAAAGTAAAACAAGAAAAATAATAATGATAATAAAAACTGTTTTTTCTTTTTTGGCGATGATTTGATTTTGAGATCTGGCGTGCTCAAAAGTGAGATTTTGCCAAAACCTGCTCCGCACGGCCCCAAACGTGCGTTTTGTGCACTTTTCATAGAAATGCCACTGTTTTCCAGATTTGGTGGTGATTTGAGGCCAGAACGACGATTTTCAGAGCTGGTGTGCTCAAAAGTGACATTTAGCCAAAACTTGCTCCGCACGGCAACAAACGTGGGATTTATGCACTTTTCATGGAAATGCCACTGTTTTCGCTTGGTGACGATTTGAGGCCATTACGACGATTTCGAGATCTGATGAGCTCAAAAGTGAGATTTTGCCAATATAGGCTCAGCACGGCTTCAAACGTGCGTTTTGTGCATTTTTCATAGAAATGGCACTGTTTTCACTTTTTGGCAATGATTTGAGGCGAATACGACGATTTTGAGATCTGGTGTGCTCAAAAGTGAGATTTAGCCAAAACTTGCTCCGCACGGAACCAAAGGTTGGATTTGTGCACTTTTCATGGAAATGCCAGTGTTTTCTCTTGGAGATGATTTGAGGCCAGTTCGACGATTTCGAGGTCTGATGAGCTCAAAAGTGAGATTTTGCCAAAACGTGCTCCTCGCGTCCCCAAACGTGCGTTTTGTGCACTGTTTTCACATTTTGGCGATGATTTGAGGCCAATACGACGATTTTCAGATCTGGTGTGCTCTCAAGTTAGATTTAGCCAAAACTTGCTCCGCACGACCCAAACGTACGTTTTGTGCACTTTTGTTAGAAATGCCACTGTTTTCGCTTTTTGTCGATGATTTGAGGCCAGTACGACGATTTTGAGATCTGGTGTGAGGAAAAGTGAGATTCTGCAAAAATTTGCTCCACACGCACTTTTCATGGAAATCGCGATGTTTCCCCGATTTGGCGTAGATTTGAGAGCAGTAAGACGATTTTCAGATGTGGTGTGCGGAAAAGTGAGATTTTAAAATATACAACTTCGTTGGATAAAAAGATCCTATAGTTCAAAACAAAAGTAGTAGTTTGAAGATGAAGCACAGGATTGAAAGGATTGAAGTGGATTACCGTTTATCTTGAAATCAAAGTTGCCTTTGTTTGCTGGAGTGTCAATCGTGACATTTATCTGAAATCAAAATGCGTGCGTTATAACGGCTCTCTCTATTTTGTGCTGCTTTACTTAGTTGTATTTGCTTAGTTAATGTTTGTAAGATGGAAAAATATATTGTTTGTTTGTCATAACATATGTGACATTTGTTGGCTCCTAGGAGAAAAATTACGGAGCCTGTTCGTCAATATTTCGGGCATTTTCGGTTTTAGCCGTCGCACTTCGTGAATACTCTTCGTAAATGCATACTGATGACACTGTCCCGCCGAAATGGCAAAATGTCGTTTAGCTTATTTCCACGTTATAACGCCAAATGGCACAAAATAAACAACTTAGTTGGATAAAAAGATCCTATAGCACAAAATAAAAGTAGTAGTTTGGAGACAAAGCGCAAGATTCCAAGGATTAAAGTAGATTACAGTTTAGCTTGATATTAAAGTTGCCTTTGTTTGCTGGAAAGGCAGTGTCAATCGTGACATTTATCTGAAATCAAAATGCGTGCGTTATAACGGCTGTCTATTTTTAGCTGCTTTACTTCGTTGTATTTGCTTAGCTAATGTTTGAAAGATGGAAAAGTGAATTGTTTGTTTATCATAACTTATGAGACATTTGTTGGCTCCCAGGAGAAAAATTGCGGCGTCTCTTCGGGCATTTTCGGTTTTAGCCGTGGCACGTCGTGAATACTCTTCGTAAATGCATAGTCATGACACTGTCCCGCCGAAATGGCAAAATGTCGTTTAACTTATTTCCACGTTATATCGCCAAATGGCACAAAATAAACAACTTAGTTGGATAAAAAGATCCTATAGCACAAAATAAAAGTAGTAGTTTGGAGACAAAGCGCAAGATTCCAAGGATTGAAGTGGATTAAGATTTAGGTTGATAGAAAAGTTGTCTTTGTTTTCTGTAGAGGCAGTGTCAATCGTGACATTTATCTGAAAGCTTCGTCGATATTTCGGGCATTTTCGGTCTTAGCCGTCGCACTTCGTGAATACTCCTCGTAAAAGCATATTGATGATAATGTCTCGCCGAAATGGCAAATTGTGGCTTCGCTTATTTCCACTTTATATCGCCAAATGGTACAAAATATAAACCTTGGTTGGATAAAAAGATCCTATAGTACAAACCAAAAGTAATAGTTTGGAGATAAAGCGCAGGATTGCAAGGATTGAAATGGATTACAGTTTAGCTGGAAATCAAAGTTGCCTTTGTTTGCTGGAGAGGCAGTGTCAATCGTGACATTTATCTGAAACCAAAATGCGTGCGTTACAACTGCTCAAAGTATTTTTAGCTGCTTTACTTCGTTGAATTTGCGTAGTTAATGTTTGTAAGATGCAAAAATTAATTGTTCGTTTGTCATAACTTATGAGACATTTGTTGGCTCCGAAGAGAAAAATTACGGAGCTTCGCCGATATTTCGGGCATTTTCGGTCTTAGCCGTCGCACTTCGTGAATACTCCTCGTAAAAGCATATTGATGATAATATCTCGCCGAAATGGCAAATCGTGGCTTCGCTTATTTCCACTTTATATCGCCAAATGGCACAAAATATACAACTTAGTTGGATAAAAAGATCCTATAGTACAAACCAAAAGTAGTAGTTTGGAGATAAAGCACAGGATGGCAAGGATTGAAGTGGATTACAGTTTAGCTTGATATCAAAGCTGCCTTTGTTTGCTGGAGAGGCAGTGTCAATCATGACATTTGTCTGAAATCAAAATGCGTGCGTTATAACAGCACCATCTATTTTTAGCTGCTTTACTTCGTTGCATTTCCTTAGTTAATGTTTGTAAGATGCAAAAATTAATTGTTCGTTTGTCATAACTTATGAGACATTTGTTGGCTCCGAGGAGAAAAATTTCGGCGCTTCTTCGTCAATATTTCGGGCATTTTCGGTCTTAGCCGGTGCACTTCGTGAATACTCCTCGTAAAAGCATATTGACAATAATGTCTCGCCGAAATGGCAAATTGTGGCTTCGCTTATTTCCACTTTATACCGCCAAATGGTACAAAATATCAAACTTGGTTGGATAAAAGGATCCTATACTACAAACCAAAAGTAGTAGTTTGGAGATAAAGCACAGGATTGTAAGGATTGAAGTGAATTACAGATTAGCTTGATATCAAAGTTGCCTTTGTTTGCAGGAGAGGCATTGTCAATAGTGACATTTATCTGAAACCAAAATGCGTGCGTTATAACGGCTCGGTCTATTTTGAGCTGCTTTACTTCGTTCCATTTGCTTAGTAAATGTTTGTAAGATAAAAAAATAAATTGCTTGTTTGTCATTAGTTGGCTCCTAGGAGAAACATTACGGATCCTCTTCGTAAATATTTCGGGCCTTTTCGCTTTTTCGCCCTCGCACTTCGTGAATACTCTTCGTAAATGCATACTAATCACACTGTTTTGCCGAAATGACAAAATGTCGCTTACCTTATTTATCCACGTTATATCGCCAAAGGGCACAAAATATACAAGTTGGTTGGATAAAGATATCCTATAGTACAAAATAAAAGTAGTACTTTGGAGACAAAGCGCAGGATTGCAAGGATTGAAGTGGATTAAGATTTAGCTTGATATAAAAGTTGAATTAGTTTGCTGTAGAGGCAGTGTCAATCGTGACATTTATCTGAAATCAAAATGCATTTGTGATAACGGCTCTGTCTATTTCAGCTGCTTTACTTCGTTGCATTTGCTTAGCTAATACTTGTAAGATGGAAAAAATAAATTGTTTGTTTGTCATAAGTTCAGACATTTGTGTGCTCCTAGGAGCAAATTTACGGAGGCTGTTCGTCAATTTTTGTAGAATTTTCTGTTTTAGCCGTGGCAATTTGTGAATACTCTTCGTACATGCATATTGATGATAATGTCTCGCCGAAATGGCAAATTGTGGTTTTGCTTATTTCCACTTTATATCGCCAAATGACACAAAATATAAAACTTGGTTGGATAAAAGGATCCTATAATACAAACCAAAAGTAGTAGTTTGAAGATAAAGCGCAGGATTGCAATGATTTAAGTGGATTACAGTTAAGCTGGAAATCAAAGTTGCCTTTGTTTGCAGGAGAGGCAGTGTCAATCGTGACATTTATCTGAAACCAAAATGCGTGCGTAATAACGTCTCAAACTATTTTTAGCTGGTTTACTTCGTTGCATTTGCGTAGTTATTGTTTGTAAGATGGAAAAATCAATTGTTTGTTTGTCCTAACTTATGAGACATTTGTTGGCTCCTAGGAGAAAAATTACGGAGCCTCTTCGTCAATATTTCGGGCATTTTCCGTTTTAACCGTCGCACCTCTTGAATACTCTTCGTAAATGCATACTATTGACACTGTTCCGCCGAAATGACAAAATGTCGCTTACGTTATTTATCCACGTTATATCGCCAAAGGGCACAAAATATAGAAGTTGGTTGGATAAAGATATCCTATAGTACAAAATAAAAGTAGTACTTTGGAGACAAAGCGCAGGATTGCAAGGATTGAAGTGGATTAATATATTGTTATATTTTGTGCCCTTTGGGGATATAACATGGAAATAAGTCAGTAGTATGCATTTACGAAGAGTATTCAAGAAGTACAACGGCTAAAACGGAAAATGCCCGAAATATTGACGAAGAGGCTCCGTAATTTTTCTCCTCGGAGCCAACAAATGTCCCATAAGTTATGACAAACGAACAATTAATTTTTGCATCTTACAAACATTAACTAAGGAAATGCAACGAATTAGAGCAGCTAAAAATAGACTGAGCCGTGATAACGCACGCATTTTGATTTCAGATAAATGTCACGATTGACACTGCCTCTCCAGCAAACAAAGGCAGCTTTGATATGAAGCTAAACTGTAATCCAGTTCAATCCTTGCAATCCTGCGCTTTATCTCCAAACTACTACTTTTGGTTTGTACTATAGGATCTTTTTATCCAACTAAGTTGTATATTTTGTGCCATTTGGCGATACAACGTGGAAATAAGTTGAGCGACATTTTTCCATTTCGGCGGGACAGTGTCATTACTATGCATTTACAAAGCGTATTCATGAAGTGCGACGGCTAAAACCGAAAAGGCCCGAAATATTGACGAAGAGACTCCGTAATTTTTCTCCTAGCAGCAAACAAATGTCTCAGAAGTTATGACAAACAAACAGTTAATTTTTCCATCTTACAAACATTAGCTAACCAAATGCAACTAAGTAAAGCGGCTCGAAATAGACTGAGCCGTTATAACGCACACATTTTGATTTCAGATAAATGTCACGATTGACAATGCCTCTCCTGCAAACAAAGGCAACTTTGATATCAAGCTAAACTGTAATCCAATTCAATCCTTACAATCCTGCGCTTTATCTCTAAAAGACTACTTTTGTTTTGTACTATAGGATCCTTTTATCCAATTAAGTTGTATATTTTGTGCCATTTGGCGATATAACGTGGAAATAGTTAAGCGACATTTTGCCATTTCGGCGGGACAGTGTCATTACTATGCATGTACGAAGAGTATTCACGAATTTCCACGGCTAAAAGAGAAAATTCCCGAAAAATTGACGAAGGAGCCAACAAATGTCTCAACTTATGACAAACAAACAATTTATTTTTTCCATCTTACAAGTATTAGCTAAGCAAATGCAACGAAGTAAAGCAGCTCAAATAGACAGAGCCGTTATAACAAACGCATTTTGATTTCAGATAAATGTCACGATTGACACTGCCTCTCCAGCAAACTAATTCAACTTTTATATCAAGCTAAATCTTAATCCACTTCAATCCTTGAAATCCTGCACTTTGTCTCCAAAGTACTACTTTTATTTTGTACTATAGGATATGTTTATCCAACCAAGTTGTATATTTTGTGCCCTTTGGCGATATAACATGGAAATAAGTCAGTAGTATGCATTTACGAAGAGTATTCAAGAAGTACGACGGCTAAAACGGAAAATGCCCGAAATATTGACGAAGAGGCTCCGTAATTTTTTTCCTCGGAGCCAACAAATGTCTCATAAGTTATGACAAACGAACAATTAATTTTTGCATCTTACAAACATTAACTAAGGAAATGCAACGAAGTAAAGCAGCTAAGAATAGACGGTGCCGTTATAACGCACGCATTTTGATTTCAGACAAATGTCATGATTGACACTGCCTCTCCAGTAAACAAAGGCAGCTTTGATATCTTTGTATATTTTGTGCCATTTGGCGATATAACGTAGAAATAAGCTAAGCGACATTTTGTCATTTCGGCGAAACAGTGTCATTAGTATGCATTTACGACGAGTATTCACGGAAGTGCGACGTTTAAAACCGAAAATGCCCGAAATATTGACGAAGAGGCTTCGTAATTTTTCCCCTAGGAGCCAACAAATGCCTCAGAAGTGATGACAAACAAACAATTTATTACTCCATCTTACAAACATTAGCTTAACAAATGCAACGAAGTAAAGCGGCTCAAAATAGACTGAGCCTTATAACACACGCATTTTGATTTCAGAAAAATGTCACGATTGACACTGCCTCTCCTGCAAACAAAGGCAACTTTGATTTCAAGCTAAACTGGGTAGATTCTGCATGTACCGGTCACATATTACGTAAAACAAAAGGAACGAAGAACGACAATAATACAAATGCAAAACAAGACCAAAAATACAATACCTCACAAACAATAGAAGACAATGAGTGGTTAATGGGTACCGGTACATGCAGAAAGACCCCTAAATCGTAATCCACTTCAATCCTTGCAATCCTGCGCTTTATCTCTAAAAGACTACTTTTGTTTTGTACTATAGGATCCTTTTATCCAATTAAGTTGTATATTTTGTGCCATTTGGCGATATAACGTGGAAATAAGTTAAGCGACATTTTGCCATTTCGGCGGGACAGTGTCATTACTATGCATGTACGAAGAGTATTCACGAATTTCCACGGCTAAAACAGAAAATTCCCGAAAAATTGACAAAGGAGCCAACAAATGTCTCAACTTATGACAAACAAACAATTTATTTTTTCCATCTTACAAGTATTAGCTAAGCAAATGCAACGAAGTAAAGCAGCTCAAATAGACAGAGCCGTTATAACAAACGCATTTTGATTTCAGATAAATGTCACGATTGACACTGCCTCTCCAGCAAACTAATTCAACTTTTATATCAAGCTAAATCTTAATCCACTTCAATCCTTGAAATCCTGCACTTTGTCTCCAAAGTACTACTTTTATTTTGTACTATAGGATATGTTTATCCAACCAAGTTGTATATTTTGTGCCCTTTGGCGATATAACATGGAAATAAGTCAGTAGTATGCATTTACGAAGAGTATTCAAGAAGTACGACGGCTAAAACGGAAAATGCCCGAAATATTGACGAAGAGGCTCCGTAATTTTTTTCCTCGGAGCCAACAAATGTCTCATAAGTTATGACAAACGAACAATTAATTTTTGCATCTTACAAACATTAACTAAGGAAATGCAACGAAGTAAAGCAGCTAAGAATAGACGGTGCCGTTATAACGCACGCATTTTGATTTCAGACAAATGTCATGATTGACACTGCCTCTCCAGTAAACAAAGGCAGCTTTGATATCTTTGTATATTTTGTGCCATTTGGCGATATAACGTAGAAATAAGCTAAGCGACATTTTGTCATTTCGGCGAAACAGTGTCATTAGTATGCATTTACGACGAGTATTCACGAAGTGCGACGTTTAAAACCGAAAATGCCCGAAATATTGACGAAGAGGCTTCGTAATTTTTCCCCTAGGAGCCAACAAATGCCTCAGAAGTGATGACAAACAAACAATTTATTACTCCATCTTACAAACATTAGCTTAACAAATGCAACGAAGTAAAGCGGCTCAAAATAGACTGAGCCTTATAACACACGCATTTTGATTTCAGAAAAATGTCACGATTGACACTGCCTCTCCTGCAAACAAAGGCAACTTTGATTTCAAGCTAAACTGGGTAGATTCTGCATGTACCGGTCACATATTACGTAAAACAAAAGAAACGAAGAACGACAATAATACAAATGCAAAACAAGACCAAAAATACAATACCTCACAAACAATAGAAGACAATGAGTGGTTAATGGGTACCGGTACATGCAGAAAGACCCCTAAATCGTAATCCACTTCAATCCTTGCAATCCTGCGCTTTATCTCTAAACTACTACTTTTGTTTTGTACTATAGGATCTTTTTATCCAACCAAGTTGTATATTTTGTGCCATTTGGCGATATAAAGTGGAAATAAGCTGAGCGACATTTTGCCATTTCGGCGGGACAGTGTCATTACTATGCATTTACGAAAAGTATTCACGAGTTGCGAGCTTAAAACCGAAAAATTTCGAAAAAACGCCGAAGAGGCTCCGTAATTTTTCTCCTAGGAGCCAACAAATGTCTCATAAGTTATGACAAACAAACAATTTATTTTTGTATCTTTCAAACATTGACTAAGCAAATGCAACGAAGTAAAGCAGCTAAAAATAGACTGAGCCGTTATAACGCACGCATTTTGATTTCAGATAAATGTCACGATTGACAATGCCTCTCCTGCAAACAAAGGCAACTTTGATATCAAGCTAAACTGTAATCCAATTCAATCCTTACAATCCTGCGCTTTATCTCTAAAAGACTACTTTTGTTTTGTACTATAGGATCCTTTTATCCAATTAAGTTGTATATTTTGTGCCATTTGGCGATATAACGTGGAAATAAGTTAAGCGACATTTTGCCATTTCGGCGGGACAGTGTCATTACTATGCATGTACGAAGAGTATTCACGAATTTCCACGGCTAAAAGAGAAAATTCCCGAAAAATTGACGAAGGAGCCAACAAATGTCTCAACTTATGACAAACAAACAATTTATTTTTTCCATCTTACAAGTATTAGCTAAGCAAATGCAACGAAGTAAAGCAGCTCAAATAGACAGATCCGTTATAACAAACGCATTTTGATTTCAGATAAATGTCACGATTGACACTGCCTCTCCAGCAAACTAATTCAACTTTTATATCAAGCTAAATCTTAATCCACTTCAATCCTTGAAATCCTGCACTTTGTCTCCAAAGTACTACTTTTATTTTGTACTATAGGATATGTTTATCCAACCAAGTTGTATATTTTGTGCCCTTTGGCGATATAACATGGAAATAAGTCAGTAGTATGCATTTACGAAGAGTATTCAAGAAGTACGACGGCTAAAACGGAAAATGCCCGAAATATTGACGAAGAGGCTCCGTAATTTTTTTCCTCGGAGCCAACAAATGTCTCATAAGTTATGACAAACGAACAATTAATTTTTGCATCTTACAAACATTAACTAAGGAAATGCAACGAAGTAAAGCAGCTAAGAATAGACGGTGCCGTTATAACGCACGCATTTTGATTTCAGACAAATGTCATGATTGACACTGCCTCTCCAGTAAACAAAGGCAGCTTTGATATCTTTGTATATTTTGTGCCATTTGGCGATATAACGTAGAAATAAGCTAAGCGACATTTTGTCATTTCGGCGAAACAGTGTCATTAGTATGCATTTACGACGAGTATTCACGAAGTGCGACGTTTAAAACCGAAAATGCCCGAAATATTGACGAAGAGGCTTCGTAATTTTTCCCCTAGGAGCCAACAAATGCCTCAGAAGTGATGACAAACAAACAATTTATTACTCCATCTTACAAACATTAGCTTAACAAATGCAACGAAGTAAAGCGGCTCAAAATAGACTGAGCCTTATAACACACGCATTTTGATTTCAGAAAAATGTCACGATTGACACTGCCTCTCCTGCAAACAAAGGCAACTTTGATTTCAAGCTAAACTGGGTAGATTCTGCATGTACCGGTCACATATTACGTAAAACAAAAGGAACGAAGAACGACAATAATACAAATGCAAAACAAGACCAAAAATACAATACCTCACAAACAATAGAAGACAATGAGTGGTTAATGGGTACCGGTACATGCAGAAAGACCCCTAAATCGTAATCCACTTCAATCCTTGCAATCCTGCGCTTTATCTCTAAACTACTACTTTTGTTTTGTACTATAGGATCTTTTTATCCAACCAAGTTGTATATTTTGTGCCATTTGGCGATATAAAGTGGAAATAAGCTGAGCGACATTTTGCCATTTCGGCGGGACAGTGTCATTACTATGCATTTACGAAAAGTATTCACGAGTTGCGAGCTTAAAACCGAAAAATTTCGAAAAAACGCCGAAGAGGCTCCGTAATTTTTCTCCTAGGAGCCAACAAATGTCTCATAAGTTATGACAAACAAACAATTTATTTTTGTATCTTTCAAACATTGACTAAGCAAATGCAACGAAGTAAAGCAGCTAAAAATAGACTGAGCCGTTATAACGCACGCATTTTGATTTCAGATAAATGTCACGATTGACACTGCCTCTCCAGCAAACAAAGGCAGCTTTGATATGAAGCTAAACTGTAATCCAGTTCAATCCTTGCAATCCTGCGCTTTATCTCCAAACTACTACTTTTGGTTTGTACTATAGGATCTTTTTATCCAACTAAGTTGTATATTTTGTGCCATTTGGCGATATAACGTGGAAATAAGTTAAGCGACATTTTTCCATTTCGGCGGGACAGTGTCATTACTATGCATTTACAAAGCGTATTCATGAAGTGCGACGGCTAAAACCGAAAAGGCCCGAAATATTGACGAAGAGACTCCGTAATTTTTCTCCTAGCAGCAAACAAATGTCTCAGAAGTTATGACAAACAAACAGTTAATTTTTCCATCTTACAAACATTAGCTAACCAAATGCAACTAAGTAAAGCGGCTCGAAATAGACTGAGCCGTTATAACGCACACATTTTGATTTCAGATAAATGTCACGATTGACAATGCCTCTCCTGCAAACAAAGGCAACTTTGATATCAAGCTAAACTGTAATCCAATTCAATCCTTACAATCCTGCGCTTTATCTCTAAAAGACTACTTTTGTTTTGTACTATAGGATCCTTTTATCCAATTAAGTTGTATATTTTGTGCCATTTGGCGATATAACGTGGAAATAAGTTAAGCGACATTTTGCCATTTCGGCGGGACAGTGTCATTACTATGCATGTACGAAGAGTATTCACGAATTTCCACGGCTAAAAGAGAAAATTCCCGAAAAATTGACGAAGGAGCCAACAAATGTCTCAACTTATGACAAACAAACAATTTATTTTTTCCATCTTACAAGTATTAGCTAAGCAAATGCAACGAAGTAAAGCAGCTCAAATAGACAGAGCCGTTATAACAAACGCATTTTGATTTCAGATAAATGTCACGATTGACACTGCCTCTCCAGCAAACTAATTCAACTTTTATATCAAGCTAAATCTTAATCCACTTCAATCCTTGAAATCCTGCACTTTGTCTCCAAAGTACTACTTTTATTTTGTACTATAGGATATGTTTATCCAACCAAGTTGTATATTTTGTGCCCTTTGGCGATATAACATGGAAATAAGTCAGTAGTATGCATTTACGAAGAGTATTCAAGAAGTACGACGGCTAAAACGGAAAATGCCCGAAATATTGACGAAGAGGCTCCGTAATTTTTTTCCTCGGAGCCAACAAATGTCTCATAAGTTATGACAAACGAACAATTAATTTTTGCATCTTACAAACATTAACTAAGGAAATGCAACGAAGTAAAGCAGCTAAGAATAGACGGTGCCGTTATAACGCACGCATTTTGATTTCAGACAAATGTCATGATTGACACTGCCTCTCCAGTAAACAAAGGCAGCTTTGATATCTTTGTATATTTTGTGCCATTTGGCGATATAACGTAGAAATAAGCTAAGCGACATTTTGTCATTTCGGCGAAACAGTGTCATTAGTATGCATTTACGACGAGTATTCACGAAGTGCGACGTTTAAAACCGAAAATGCCCGAAATATTGACGAAGAGGCTTCGTAATTTTTCCCCTAGGAGCCAACAAATGCCTCAGAAGTGATGACAAACAAACAATTTATTACTCCATCTTACAAACATTAGCTTAACAAATGCAACGAAGTAAAGCGGCTCAAAATAGACTGAGCCTTATAACACACGCATTTTGATTTCAGAAAAATGTCACGATTGACACTGCCTCTCCTGCAAACAAAGGCAACTTTGATTTCAAGCTAAACTGGGTAGATTCTGCATGTACCGGTCACATATTACGTAAAACAAAAGGAACGAAGAACGACAATAATACAAATGCAAAACAAGACCAAAAATACAATACCTCACAAACAATAGAAGACAATGAGTGGTTAATGGGTACCGGTACATGCAGAAAGACCCCTAAATCGTAATCCACTTCAATCCTTGCAATCCTGCGCTTTATCTCTAAACTACTACTTTTGTTTTGTACTATAGGATCTTTTTATCCAACCAAGTTGTATATTTTGTGCCATTTGGCGATATAAAGTGGAAATAAGCGGAGCGACATTTTGCCATTTCGGCGGGACAGTGTCATTACTATGCATTTACGAAAAGTATTCACGAGTTGCGAGCTTAAAACCGAAAAATTTCGAAAAAACGCCGAAGAGGCTCCGTAATTTTTCTCCTAGGAGCCAACAAATGTCTCATAAGTTATGACAAACAAACAATTTATTTTTGTATCTTTCAAACATTGACTAAGCAAATGCAACGAAGTAAAGCAGCTAAAAATAGACTGAGCCGTTATAACGCACGCATTTTGATTTCAGATAAATGTCACGATTGACACTGCCTCTCCAGCAAACAAAGGCAGCTTTGATATGAAGCTAAACTGTAATCCAGTTCAATCCTTGCAATCCTGCGCTTTATCTCCAAACTACTACTTTTGGTTTGTACTATAGGATCTTTTTATCCAACTAAGTTGTATATTTTGTGCCATTTGGCGATATAACGTGGAAATAAGTTAAGCGACATTTTTCCATTTCGGCGGGACAGTGTCATTACTATGCATTTACAAAGCGTATTCATGAAGTGCGACGGCTAAAACCGAAAAGGCCCGAAATATTGACGAAGAGACTCCGTAATTTTTCTCCTAGCAGCAAACAAATGTCTCAGAAGTTATGACAAACAAACAGTTAATTTTTCCATCTTACAAACATTAGCTAACCAAATGCAACTAAGTAAAGCGGCTCGAAATAGACTGAGCCGTTATAACGCACACATTTTGATTTCAGATAAATGTCACGATTGACAATGCCTCTCCTGCAAACAAAGGCAACTTTGATATCAAGCTAAACTGTAATCCAATTCAATCCTTACAATCCTGCGCTTTATCTCTAAAAGACTACTTTTGTTTTGTACTATAGGATCCTTTTATCCAATTAAGTTGTATATTTTGTGCCATTTGGCGATATAACGTGGAAATAAGTTAAGCGACATTTTGCCATTTCGGCGGGACAGTGTCATTACTATGCATGTACGAAGAGTATTCACGAATTTCCACGGCTAAAAGAGAAAATTCCCGAAAAATTGACGAAGGAGCCAACAAATGTCTCAACTTATGACAAACAAACAATTTATTTTTTCCATCTTACAAGTATTAGCTAAGCAAATGCAACGAAGTAAAGCAGCTCAAATAGACAGAGCCGTTATAACAAACGCATTTTGATTTCAGATAAATGTCACGATTGACACTGCCTCTCCAGCAAACTAATTCAACTTTTATATCAAGCTAAATCTTAATCCACTTCAATCCTTGAAATCCTGCACTTTGTCTCCAAAGTACTACTTTTATTTTGTACTATAGGATATGTTTATCCAACCAAGTTGTATATTTTGTGCCCTTTGGCGATATAACATGGAAATAAGTCAGTAGTATGCATTTACGAAGAGTATTCAAGAAGTACGACGGCTAAAACGGAAAATGCCCGAAATATTGACGAAGAGGCTCCGTAATTTTTTTCCTCGGAGCCAACAAATGTCTCATAAGTTATGACAAACGAACAATTAATTTTTGCATCTTACAAACATTAACTAAGGAAATGCAACGAAGTAAAGCAGCTAAGAATAGACGGTGCCGTTATAACGCACGCATTTTGATTTCAGACAAATGTCATGATTGACACTGCCTCTCCAGTAAACAAAGGCAGCTTTGATATCTTTGTATATTTTGTGCCATTTGGCGATATAACGTAGAAATAAGCTAAGCGACATTTTGTCATTTCGGCGAAACAGTGTCATTAGTATGCATTTACGACGAGTATTCACGAAGTGCGACGTTTAAAACCGAAAATGCCCGAAATATTGACGAAGAGGCTTCGTAATTTTTCCCCTAGGAGCCAACAAATGCCTCAGAAGTGATGACAAACAAACAATTTATTACTCCATCTTACAAACATTAGCTTAACAAATGCAACGAAGTAAAGCGGCTCAAAATAGACTGAGCCTTATAACACACGCATTTTGATTTCAGAAAAATGTCACGATTGACACTGCCTCTCCTGCAAACAAAGGCAACTTTGATTTCAAGCTAAACTGGGTAGATTCTGCATGTACCGGTCACATATTACGTAAAACAAAAGGAACGAAGAACGACAATAATACAAATGCAAAACAAGACCAAAAATACAATACCTCACAAACAATAGAAGACAATGAGTGGTTAATGGGTACCGGTACATGCAGAAAGACCCCTAAATCGTAATCCACTTCAATCCTTGCAATCCTGCGCTTTATCTCTAAACTACTACTTTTGTTTTGTACTATAGGATCTTTTTATCCAACCAAGTTGTATATTTTGTGCCATTTGGCGATATAAAGTGGAAATAAGCTGAGCGACATTTTGCCATTTCGGCGGGACAGTGTCATTACTATGCATTTACGAAAAGTATTCACGAGTTGCGAGCTTAAAACCGAAAAATTTCGAAAAAACGCCGAAGAGGCTCCGTAATTTTTCTCCTAGGAGCCAACAAATGTCTCATAAGTTATGACAAACAAACAATTTATTTTTGTATCTTTCAAACATTGACTAAGCAAATGCAACGAAGTAAAGCAGCTAAAAATAGACTGAGCCGTTATAACGCACGCATTTTGATTTCAGATAAATGTCACGATTGACACTGCCTCTCCAGCAAACAAAGGCAGCTTTGATATGAAGCTAAACTGTAATCCAGTTCAATCCTTGCAATCCTGCGCTTTATCTCCAAACTACTACTTTTGGTTTGTACTATAGGATCTTTTTATCCAACTAAGTTGTATATTTTGTGCCATTTGGCGATATAACGTGGAAATAAGTTAAGCGACATTTTTCCATTTCGGCGGGACAGTGTCATTACTATGCATTTACAAAGCGTATTCATGAAGTGCGACGGCTAAAACCGAAAAGGCCCGAAATATTGACGAAGAGACTCCGTAATTTTTCTCCTAGCAGCAAACAAATGTCTCAGAAGTTATGACAAACAAACAGTTAATTTTTCCATCTTACAAACATTAGCTAACCAAATGCAACTAAGTAAAGCGGCTCGAAATAGACTGAGCCGTTATAACGCACACATTTTGATTTCAGATAAATGTCACGATTGACAATGCCTCTCCTGCAAACAAAGGCAACTTTGATATCAAGCTAAACTGTAATCCAATTCAATCCTTACAATCCTGCGCTTTATCTCTAAAAGACTACTTTTGTTTTGTACTATAGGATCCTTTTATCCAATTAAGTTGTATATTTTGTGCCATTTGGCGATATAACGTGGAAATAAGTTAAGCGACATTTTGCCATTTCGGCGGGACAGTGTCATTACTATGCATGTACGAAGAGTATTCACGAATTTCCACGGCTAAAAGAGAAAATTCCCGAAAAATTGACGAAGGAGCCAACAAATGTCTCAACTTATGACAAACAAACAATTTATTTTTTCCATCTTACAAGTATTAGCTAAGCAAATGCAACGAAGTAAAGCAGCTCAAATAGACAGAGCCGTTATAACAAACGCATTTTGATTTCAGATAAATGTCACGATTGACACTGCCTCTCCAGCAAACTAATTCAACTTTTATATCAAGCTAAATCTTAATCCACTTCAATCCTTGAAATCCTGCACTTTGTCTCCAAAGTACTACTTTTATTTTGTACTATAGGATATGTTTATCCAACCAAGTTGTATATTTTGTGCCCTTTGGCGATATAACATGGAAATAAGTCAGTAGTATGCATTTACGAAGAGTATTCAAGAAGTACGACGGCTAAAACGGAAAATGCCCGAAATATTGACGAAGAGGCTCCGTAATTTTTTTCCTCGGAGCCAACAAATGTCTCATAAGTTATGACAAACGAACAATTAATTTTTGCATCTTACAAACATTAACTAAGGAAATGCAACGAAGTAAAGCAGCTAAGAATAGACGGTGCCGTTATAACGCACGCATTTTGATTTCAGACAAATGTCATGATTGACACTGCCTCTCCAGTAAACAAAGGCAGCTTTGATATCTTTGTATATTTTGTGCCATTTGGCGATATAACGTAGAAATAAGCTAAGCGACATTTTGTCATTTCGGCGAAACAGTGTCATTAGTATGCATTTACGACGAGTATTCACGAAGTGCGACGTTTAAAACCGAAAATGCCCGAAATATTGACGAAGAGGCTTCGTAATTTTTCCCCTAGGAGCCAACAAATGCCTCAGAAGTGATGACAAACAAACAATTTATTACTCCATCTTACAAACATTAGCTTAACAAATGCAACGAAGTAAAGCGGCTCAAAATAGACTGAGCCTTATAACACACGCATTTTGATTTCAGAAAAATGTCACGATTGACACTGCCTCTCCTGCAAACAAAGGCAACTTTGATTTCAAGCTAAACTGGGTAGATTCTGCATGTACCGGTCACATATTACGTAAAACAAAAGGAACGAAGAACGACAATAATACAAATGCAAAACAAGACCAAAAATACAATACCTCACAAACAATAGAAGACAATGAGTGGTTAATGGGTACCGGTACATGCAGAAAGACCCCTAAATCGTAATCCACTTCAATCCTTGCAATCCTGCGCTTTATCTCTAAACTACTACTTTTGTTTTGTACTATAGGATCTTTTTATCCAACCAAGTTGTATATTTTGTGCCATTTGGCGATATAAAGTGGAAATAAGCTGAGCGACATTTTGCCATTTCGGCGGGACAGTGTCATTACTATGCATTTACGAAAAGTATTCACGAGTTGCGAGCTTAAAACCGAAAAATTTCGAAAAAACGCCGAAGAGGCTCCGTAATTTTTCTCCTAGGAGCCAACAAATGTCTCATAAGTTATGACAAACAAACAATTTATTTTTGTATCTTTCAAACATTGACTAAGCAAATGCAACGAAGTAAAGCAGCTAAAAATAGACTGAGCCGTTATAACACACGCATTTTGATTTCAGATAAATGTCACGATTGACACTGCCTCTCCAGCAAACAAAGGCAGCTTTGATATGAAGCTAAACTGTAATCCAGTTCAATCCTTGCAATCCTGCGCTTTATCTCCAAACTACTACTTTTGGTTTGTACTATAGGATCTTTTTATCCAACTAAGTTGTATATTTTGTGCCATTTGGCGATATAACGTGGAAATAAGTTAAGCGACATTTTTCCATTTCGGCGGGACAGTGTCATTACTATGCATTTACAAAGCGTATTCATGAAGTGCGACGGCTAAAACCGAAAAGGCCCGAAATATTGACGAAGAGACTCCGTAATTTTTCTCCTAGCAGCAAACAAATGTCTCAGAAGTTATGACAAACAAACAGTTAATTTTTCCATCTTACAAACATTAGCTAACCAAATGCAACTAAGTAAAGCGGCTCGAAATAGACTGAGCCGTTATAACGCACACATTTTGATTTCAGATAAATGTCACGATTGACAATGCCTCTCCTGCAAACAAAGGCAACTTTGATATCAAGCTAAACTGTAATCCAATTCAATCCTTACAATCCTGCGCTTTATCTCTAAAAGACTACTTTTGTTTTGTACTATAGGATCCTTTTATCCAATTAAGTTGTATATTTTGTGCCATTTGGCGATATAACGTGGAAATAAGTTAAGCGACATTTTGCCATTTCGGCGGGACAGTGTCATTACTATGCATGTACGAAGAGTATTCACGAATTTCCACGGCTAAAAGAGAAAATTCCCGAAAAATTGACGAAGGAGCCAACAAATGTCTCAACTTATGACAAACAAACAATTTATTTTTTCCATCTTACAAGTATTAGCTAAGCAAATGCAACGAAGTAAAGCAGCTCAAATAGACAGAGCCGTTATAACAAACGCATTTTGATTTCAGATAAATGTCACGATTGACACTGCCTCTCCAGCAAACTAATTCAACTTTTATATCAAGCTAAATCTTAATCCACTTCAATCCTTGAAATCCTGCACTTTGTCTCCAAAGTACTACTTTTATTTTGTACTATAGGATATGTTTATCCAACCAAGTTGTATATTTTGTGCCCTTTGGCGATATAACATGGAAATAAGTCAGTAGTATGCATTTACGAAGAGTATTCAAGAAGTACGACGGCTAAAACGGAAAATGCCCGAAATATTGACGAAGAGGCTCCGTAATTTTTTTCCTCGGAGCCAACAAATGTCTCATAAGTTATGACAAACGAACAATTAATTTTTGCATCTTACAAACATTAACTAAGGAAATGCAACGAAGTAAAGCAGCTAAGAATAGACGGTGCCGTTATAACGCACGCATTTTGATTTCAGACAAATGTCATGATTGACACTGCCTCTCCAGTAAACAAAGGCAGCTTTGATATCTTTGTATATTTTGTGCCATTTGGCGATATAACGTAGAAATAAGCTAAGCGACATTTTGTCATTTCGGCGAAACAGTGTCATTAGTATGCATTTACGACGAGTATTCACGAAGTGCGACGTTTAAAACCGAAAATGCCCGAAATATTGACGAAGAGGCTTCGTAATTTTTCCCCTAGGAGCCAACAAATGCCTCAGAAGTGATGACAAACAAACAATTTATTACTCCATCTTACAAACATTAGCTTAACAAATGCAACGAAGTAAAGCGGCTCAAAATAGACTGAGCCTTATAACACACGCATTTTGATTTCAGAAAAATGTCACGATTGACACTGCCTCTCCTGCAAACAAAGGCAACTTTGATTTCAAGCTAAACTGGGTAGATTCTGCATGTACCGGTCACATATTACGTAAAACAAAAGGAACGAAGAACGACAATAATACAAATGCAAAACAAGACCAAAAATACAATACCTCACAAACAATAGAAGACAATGAGTGGTTAATGGGTACCGGTACATGCAGAAAGACCCCTAAATCGTAATCCACTTCAATCCTTGCAATCCTGCGCTTTATCTCTAAACTACTACTTTTGTTTTGTACTATAGGATCTTTTTATCCAACCAAGTTGTATATTTTGTGCCATTTGGCGATATAAAGTGGAAATAAGCGGAGCGACATTTTGCCATTTCGGCGGGACAGTGTCATTACTATGCATTTACGAAAAGTATTCACGAGTTGCGAGCTTAAAACCGAAAAATTTCGAAAAAACGCCGAAGAGGCTCCGTAATTTTTCTCCTAGGAGCCAACAAATGTCTCATAAGTTATGACAAACAAACAATTTATTTTTGTATCTTTCAAACATTGACTAAGCAAATGCAACGAAGTAAAGCAGCTAAAAATAGACTGAGCCGTTATAACACACGCATTTTGATTTCAGATAAATGTCACGATTGACACTGCCTCTCCAGCAAACAAAGGCAGCTTTGATATGAAGCTAAACTGTAATCCAGTTCAATCCTTGCAATCCTGCGCTTTATCTCCAAACTACTACTTTTGGTTTGTACTATAGGATCTTTTTATCCAACTAAGTTGTATATTTTGTGCCATTTGGCGATATAACGTGGAAATAAGTTAAGCGACATTTTTCCATTTCGGCGGGACAGTGTCATTACTATGCATTTACAAAGCGTATTCATGAAGTGCGACGGCTAAAACCGAAAAGGCCCGAAATATTGACGATTTGACGAAGAGACTCCGTAATTTTTCTCCTAGCAGCAAACAAATGTCTCAGAAGTTATGACAAACAAACAGTTAATTTTTCCATCTTACAAACATTAGCTAACCAAATGCAACTAAGTAAAGCGGCTCGAAATAGACTGAGCCGTTATAACGCACACATTTTGATTTCAGATAAATGTCACGATTGACAATGCCTCTCCTGCAAACAAAGGCAACTTTGATATCAAGCTAAACTGTAATCCAATTCAATCCTTACAATCCTGCGCTTTATCTCTAAAAGACTACTTTTGTTTTGTACTATAGGATCCTTTTATCCAATTAAGTTGTATATTTTGTGCCATTTGGCGATATAACGTGGAAATAAGTTAAGCGACATTTTGCCATTTCGGCGGGACAGTGTCATTACTATGCATGTACGAAGAGTATTCACGAATTTCCACGGCTAAAAGAGAAAATTCCCGAAAAATTGACGAAGGAGCCAACAAATGTCTCAACTTATGACAAACAAACAATTTATTTTTTCCATCTTACAAGTATTAGCTAAGCAAATGCAACGAAGTAAAGCAGCTCAAATAGACAGAGCCGTTATAACAAACGCATTTTGATTTCAGATAAATGTCACGATTGACACTGCCTCTCCAGCAAACTAATTCAACTTTTATATCAAGCTAAATCTTAATCCACTTCAATCCTTGAAATCCTGCACTTTGTCTCCAAAGTACTACTTTTATTTTGTACTATAGGATATGTTTATCCAACCAAGTTGTATATTTTGTGCCCTTTGGCGATATAACATGGAAATAAGTCAGTAGTATGCATTTACGAAGAGTATTCAAGAAGTACGACGGCTAAAACGGAAAATGCCCGAAATATTGACGAAGAGGCTCCGTAATTTTTTTCCTCGGAGCCAACAAATGTCTCATAAGTTATGACAAACGAACAATTAATTTTTGCATCTTACAAACATTAACTAAGGAAATGCAACGAAGTAAAGCAGCTAAGAATAGACGGTGCCGTTATAACGCACGCATTTTGATTTCAGACAAATGTCATGATTGACACTGCCTCTCCAGTAAACAAAGGCAGCTTTGATATCTTTGTATATTTTGTGCCATTTGGCGATATAACGTAGAAATAAGCTAAGCGACATTTTGTCATTTCGGCGAAACAGTGTCATTAGTATGCATTTACGACGAGTATTCACGAAGTGCGACGTTTAAAACCGAAAATGCCCGAAATATTGACGAAGAGGCTTCGTAATTTTTCCCCTAGGAGCCAACAAATGCCTCAGAAGTGATGACAAACAAACAATTTATTACTCCATCTTACAAACATTAGCTTAACAAATGCAACGAAGTAAAGCGGCTCAAAATAGACTGAGCCTTATAACACACGCATTTTGATTTCAGAAAAATGTCACGATTGACACTGCCTCTCCTGCAAACAAAGGCAACTTTGATTTCAAGCTAAACTGGGTAGATTCTGCATGTACCGGTCACATATTACGTAAAACAAAAGGAACGAAGAACGACAATAATACAAATGCAAAACAAGACCAAAAATACAATACCTCACAAACAATAGAAGACAATGAGTGGTTAATGGGTACCGGTACATGCAGAAAGACCCCTAAATCGTAATCCACTTCAATCCTTGCAATCCTGCGCTTTATCTCTAAACTACTACTTTTGTTTTGTACTATAGGATCTTTTTATCCAACCAAGTTGTATATTTTGTGCCATTTGGCGATATAAAGTGGAAATAAGCTGAGCGACATTTTGCCATTTCGGCGGGACAGTGTCATTACTATGCATTTACGAAAAGTATTCACGAGTTGCGAGCTTAAAACCGAAAAATTTCGAAAAAACGCCGAAGAGGCTCCGTAATTTTTCTCCTAGGAGCCAACAAATGTCTCATAAGTTATGACAAACAAACAATTTATTTTTGTATCTTTCAAACATTGACTAAGCAAATGCAACGAAGTAAAGCAGCTAAAAATAGACTGAGCCGTTATAACACACGCATTTTGATTTCAGATAAATGTCACGATTGACACTGCCTCTCCAGCAAACAAAGGCAGCTTTGATATGAAGCTAAACTGTAATCCAGTTCAATCCTTGCAATCCTGCGCTTTATCTCCAAACTACTACTTTTGGTTTGTACTATAGGATCTTTTTATCCAACTAAGTTGTATATTTTGTGCCATTTGGCGATATAACGTGGAAATAAGTTAAGCGACATTTTTCCATTTCGGCGGGACAGTGTCATTACTATGCATTTACAAAGCGTATTCATGAAGTGCGACGGCTAAAACCGAAAAGGCCCGAAATATTGACGAAGAGACTCCGTAATTTTTCTCCTAGCAGCAAACAAATGTCTCAGAAGTTATGACAAACAAACAGTTAATTTTTCCATCTTACAAACATTAGCTAACCAAATGCAACTAAGTAAAGCGGCTCGAAATAGACTGAGCCGTTATAACGCACACATTTTGATTTCAGATAAATGTCACGATTGACAATGCCTCTCCTGCAAACAAAGGCAACTTTGATATCAAGCTAAACTGTAATCCAATTCAATCCTTACAATCCTGCGCTTTATCTCTAAAAGACTACTTTTGTTTTGTACTATAGGATCCTTTTATCCAATTAAGTTGTATATTTTGTGCCATTTGGCGATATAACGTGGAAATAAGTTAAGCGACATTTTGCCATTTCGGCGGGACAGTGTCATTACTATGCATGTACGAAGAGTATTCACGAATTTCCACGGCTAAAAGAGAAAATTCCCGAAAAATTGACGAAGGAGCCAACAAATGTCTCAACTTATGACAAACAAACAATTTATTTTTTCCATCTTACAAGTATTAGCTAAGCAAATGCAACGAAGTAAAGCAGCTCAAATAGACAGAGCCGTTATAACAAACGCATTTTGATTTCAGATAAATGTCACGATTGACACTGCCTCTCCAGCAAACTAATTCAACTTTTATATCAAGCTAAATCTTAATCCACTTCAATCCTTGAAATCCTGCACTTTGTCTCCAAAGTACTACTTTTATTTTGTACTATAGGATATGTTTATCCAACCAAGTTGTATATTTTGTGCCCTTTGGCGATATAACATGGAAATAAGTCAGTAGTATGCATTTACGAAGAGTATTCAAGAAGTACGACGGCTAAAACGGAAAATGCCCGAAATATTGACGAAGAGGCTCCGTAATTTTTTTCCTCGGAGCCAACAAATGTCTCATAAGTTATGACAAACGAACAATTAATTTTTGCATCTTACAAACATTAACTAAGGAAATGCAACGAAGTAAAGCAGCTAAGAATAGACGGTGCCGTTATAACGCACGCATTTTGATTTCAGACAAATGTCATGATTGACACTGCCTCTCCAGTAAACAAAGGCAGCTTTGATATCTTTGTATATTTTGTGCCATTTGGCGATATAACGTAGAAATAAGCTAAGCGACATTTTGTCATTTCGGCGAAACAGTGTCATTAGTATGCATTTACGACGAGTATTCACGAAGTGCGACGTTTAAAACCGAAAATGCCCGAAATATTGACGAAGAGGCTTCGTAATTTTTCCCCTAGGAGCCAACAAATGCCTCAGAAGTGATGACAAACAAACAATTTATTACTCCATCTTACAAACATTAGCTTAACAAATGCAACGAAGTAAAGCGGCTCAAAATAGACTGAGCCTTATAACACACGCATTTTGATTTCAGAAAAATGTCACGATTGACACTGCCTCTCCTGCAAACAAAGGCAACTTTGATTTCAAGCTAAACTGGGTAGATTCTGCATGTACCGGTCACATATTACGTAAAACAAAAGGAACGAAGAACGACAATAATACAAATGCAAAACAAGACCAAAAATACAATACCTCACAAACAATAGAAGACAATGAGTGGTTAATGGGTACCGGTACATGCAGAAAGACCCCTAAATCGTAATCCACTTCAATCCTTGCAATCCTGCGCTTTATCTCTAAACTACTACTTTTGTTTTGTACTATAGGATCTTTTTATCCAACCAAGTTGTATATTTTGTGCCATTTGGCGATATAAAGTGGAAATAAGCTGAGCGACATTTTGCCATTTCGGCGGGACAGTGTCATTACTATGCATTTACGAAAAGTATTCACGAGTTGCGAGCTTAAAACCGAAAAATTTCGAAAAAACGCCGAAGAGGCTCCGTAATTTTTCTCCTAGGAGCCAACAAATGTCTCAAAAGTTATGACAAACAAACAATTTATTACTCCATCTTACAAACATTAGCTTAACAAATGCAACGAAGTAAAGCGGCTCAAAATAGACTGAGCCTTATAACACACGCATTTTGATTTCAGATAAATGTCACGATTGACACTGCCTCTCCTGCAAACAAAGGCAACTTTGATTTCAAGCTAAACTGGGTAGATTCTGCATGTACCGGTCACATATTACGTAAAACAAAAGGAACGAAGAACGACAATAATACAAATGCAAAACAAGACCAAAAATACAATACCTCACAAACAATAGAAGACAATGAGTGGTTAATGGGTACCGGTACATGCAGAAAGACCCCTAAATCGTAATCCACTTCAATCCTTGCAATCCTGCGCTTTATCTCTAAACTACTACTTTTGTTTTGTACTATAGGATCTTTTTATCCAACCAAGTTGTATATTTTGTGCCATTTGGCGATATAAAGTGGAAATAAGCGGAGCGACATTTTGCCATTTCGGCGGGACAGTGTCATTACTATGCATTTACGAAAAGTATTCACGAGTTGCGAACTTAAAACCGAAAAATTTCGAAAAAACGCCGAAGAGGCTCCGTAATTTTTCTCCTAGGAGCCAACAAATGTCTCATAAGTTATGACAAACAAACAATTTATTTTTGTATCTTTCAAACATTGACTAAGCAAATGCAACGAAGTAAAGCAGCTAAAAATAGACTGAGCCGTTATAACACACGCATTTTGATTTCAGATAAATGTCACGATTGACACTGCCTCTCCAGCAAACAAAGGCAGCTTTGATATGAAGCTAAACTGTAATCCAGTTCAATCCTTGCAATCCTGCGCTTTATCTCCAAACTACTACTTTTGGTTTGTACTATAGGATCTTTTTATCCAACTAAGTTGTATATTTTGTGCCATTTGGCGATATAACGTGGAAATAAGTTAAGCGACATTTTTCCATTTCGGCGGGACAGTGTCATTACTATGCATTTACAAAGCGTATTCATGAACTGCGACGGCTAAAACCGAAAAGGCCCGAAATATTGACGAAGAGGCTCCGTAATTTTTCTCCTAGCAGCAAACAAATGTCTCAGAAGTTATGACAAACAAACAGTTAATTTTTCCATCTTACAAACATTAGCTAACCAAATGCAACTAAGTAAAGCGGCTCGAAATAGACTGAGCCGTTATAACGCACACATTTTGATTTCAGATAAATGTCACGATTGACAATGCCTCTCCTGCAAACAAAGGCAACTTTGATATCAAGCTAAACTGTAATCCAATTCAATCCTTACAATCCTGCGCTTTATCTCTAAAAGACTACTTTTGTTTTGTACTATAGGATCCTTTTATCCAATTAAGTTGTATATTTTGTGCCATTTGGCGATATAACGTGGAAATAAGTTAAGCGACATTTTGCCATTTCGGCGGGACAGTGTCATTACTATGCATGTACGAAGAGTATTCACGAATTTCCACGGCTAAAACAGAAAATTCCCGAAAAATTGACGTAGGAGCCAACAAATGTCTCAACTTATGACAAACAAACAATTTATTTTTTCCATCTTACAAGTATTAGCTAAGCAAATGCAACGAAGTAAAGCAGCTCAAATAGACAGAGCCGTTATAACAAACGCATTTTGATTTCAGATAAATGTCACGATTGACACTGCCTCTCCAGCAAACTAATTCAACTTTTATATCAAGCTAAATCTTAATCCACTTCAATCCTTGAAATCCTGCACTTTGTCTCCAAAGTACTACTTTTATTTTGTACTATAGGATATGTTTATCCAACCAAGTTGTATATTTTGTGCCCTTTGGCGATATAACATGGAAATAAGTCAGTAGTATGCATTTACGAAGAGTATTCAAGAAGTACGACGGCTAAAACGGAAAATGCCCGAAATATTGACGAAGAGGCTCCGTAATTTTTTCCTCGGAGCCAACAAATGTCTCATAAGTTATGACAAACGAACAATTAATTTTTGCATCTTACAAACATTAACTAAGGAAATGCAACGAAGTAAAGCAGCTAAGAATAGACGGTGCCGTTATAACGCACGCATTTTGATTTCAGACAAATGTCATGATTGACACTGCCTCTCCAGCAAACAAACATAACGTGGAAATAAGCGGAGCGACATTTTGCCATTTCGGCGGGACAGTGTCATTAGTATGCATTTACGACGAGTATTCACGAAGTGCGACGTTTCAAACCGAAAATGCCCGAAATATTGACGAAGAGGCTTCGTAATTTTTCCCCTAGGAGCCAACAAATGCCTCAGAAGTGATGACAAACAAACAATTTATTACTCCATCTTACAAACATTAGCTTAACAAATGCAACGAAGTAAAGCGGCTCAAAATAGACTGAGCCTTATAACACACGCATTTTGATTTCAGAAAAATGTCACGATTGACACTGCCTCTCCTGCAAACAAAGGCAACTTTGATTTACGAAGTTATATAAAATAAAGTTGGAAAAAATAAATTGTTTGTTTTTCATAACTTATGAGTCATTTGTTGGCTCCTAGGAGAAAAATTACGGAGCGTCTTCGTAAATATTTCGAGTTTTAGCCGTGGCACTTCGTGAATGCTCTTCGTAAATGCATACTGATGAGACTGTCCCACCGAAATGGCAAAATGTCGCTAAGCTTATTTCCGCGTTATATCGCCAAATGGCACAAAATATAAAACTTAGTTGGATAAAAAGATCCTATAGCACAAAATAAAAGTAGTAGCTTGGAGACAAAGCCCAGGATTGCAAGGATTGAAGTGGATTACAGTTTAGGGGTCTTTCTGCATGTACCGGTACCCATAAACCACTCATAGTCTTCTATTGTTTGTGAGGTATTGTATTTGTGGTCTTGTTTCGCATTTGTATTATTGTCGTTCTTTGTTCCTTTTGTTTTACGTAATATGTGACCGGTACATGCAGAATCTACCCAGTTTAGCTTGAAATCATAGTTGCCTTTGTTTGCAGGAGAGGCAGTGTCAATCGTGACATTTTTCTGAAATGAAAATGCGTGCGTTATAAGGCTCAGTCTATTTTGAGTCGCTTTACTTCGGTGCTTTTATTAAGCTAATGTTTGTAAGATGGAGTAATAAATTGTTTGTTTGTCATCACTTCTGAGACATTTGTTGGCTCTTAGGGGAAAAATTACGTAGCCTCTTCGTCAATATTTCGGACATTTTCGGTTTTAGCCGTCGCACTTCGTGAATACTCTTCGTAAATGCATACTGATTTTTGTATTACAAATAGTAAATACAATGTGTTGCAATACAATGAAAAAAAGAAAGCAAGAGTAAAATAGTTACGATACATATGCAAAAAGAGAAGAAAAATAATATAGTAATTGAAAAAAGTACAATATAGCTTAAACGAATATATGTTAACTCATTGACGTCAGTCCCGGCCAAAATTGGTCTTAGAAGACCAATAAGACTCAACTGCTTTAAAAAATTGCAGCTTTCTCAATCGCGCGAACATTTTCAGTTGCGTGCATTGACTAGAATGTCACTCAATTTGAGACATCCAATAAAAATAAAAAAGTCAGCGATTTTCGCAGAATATCAGCGTTTAAATTTGGAGAAGAACAAAAATGACCGATTTTAACGTCATAGAAGAAGAACAAAAATTACCTTTTTGCCTCCAGTTTTTCCTAAATCATCGTTGCAAACCCAAAAGTTAACATTCACAGCAAAAGTCAGGCCTAGTCCTACCTTAGAAATGATTTTTGCTCTTATTCGTTGTCCGGGCCAAGCTACATCCTCTCGTTCTAGTGCATCCTTGCCTTGCCTCGATTTTCAACATCACGACCACACTGCATGCTAGGAAATAGCGATAATTTTTGACAGGGTTCGTTCCTTTCCCCACATATTTCATATTTATACTAAGTCCATAGCCAGTCCGACCTACCACCGAAATTTGGCGCTTGTTGTTTTCTTCAGTGGTCGCGAATCCCAAAATATGCCGTGGTAGGTCATGAAATTCATCAGTGGTGGAGTCCCAAGGCTACTTCGTTTCGGAGCGGCCATTTTTTCAGTTCTACGAACAACAAGCCAAATTCGCAAACGAAGTACATCACCTTACTCGCTTCTTTGAGAAAGTGGACTCTTAGCTACTTTCACGCTTAATGATGCTCATCAGGCAGCTACTAAAGATAAAAAATGGCTGTGAACTTACCAAAAATCGCATACAAACCATATTTGAGCCGCTATTATAGCTCAACGAAGCAAAAACACGTCATAATGACGTTTCTAGAAAACTCGAGCCTTCAGTTGTTTAGAACAGCAACACTTACCATGGTAACCCCAAATATGGAGTCACGAAATCCTATGGATCGGTTATATGCAGAAAATCACTCAATAACGTAAAAAGTCACTGACGACAATAACTTAAGGGAGTTGCACTAGCATTCATTTAGCCCATGTTTTTTTAATTGCTCTGATCGGTTAGATTTAAAAGCTATGGTGCGTAAAATATCAATTTTGTTATCAAGGCGCAAAAGAAAACTGTCGAAGTCTAGGATGCCGCCGCCTACGCTTGTTGCAAAAACATGATATTTGGCGACAATCAAACAGTAGTTAAGAACTTTCCAATTGTTTGACTCTTTGTGCCAACCGTATAAAAAGGTATTTTCAGATAAGGTCAGTTTTTCATTAAATTAGAAAAAAAGTCCAAAACAACGAGGATACACTGCAAGTAATTAACATGTGTCTTAGAGATTGATTTTCAAGGTTACATAAAGGACGGACTTGCCAGACTTAGAAACCGCACTGTTTTGCCGATTTGGCGACGATTTGAGGCCAGGACGCCGATTTCGAGATCTGGTGTGCTCAAAAGTGAGATTTTGCTAAAACTTGCTCCGCACGGCCCCAAACCTGCGTTTCGTACACTTTTCATAGAAATCGCACTGCTTTCCTGATTTGGCGATGATTTGAGGCCAGTACGACGATTTTGAGATTTGGTGTGTGCTCAAAAGTGAGATTTTGCCAAAACGTGCTCCGCACGGCCCCAAACGTGCGTTTTGTGCACTTTTCATAGAAATCGCACAATATCTGTCTCCATTTAGAATTTAGGTTTCAAAATATGATGCCATCCAAGAATCAGGACCGCCATTTTAGAATTTTTCTCAAAGAAAACAATTATAAAAAATGGACAATTTATCCAAATCATCTGAAACTTGGTACAGAACATCCTAATAATCTGTAAATGTACACATCAAAGCACAAGTCCATATCTTTCTCCATTCAGCATTTAGGTTTCAAAAAATATGTTTTTTCCTAGCCATTTTCATTCATGTCATAATGACGTCACAATGAGACATCGACACTGTCAATCTACTAACCTTATGATTTTGTACTATCTGCTAAATTTGAAGTCTAAAGCGGTAATACTTTAGGAGTTATGATGGGGTATGTTTTAAGACATATCAGTGTCCGTACATGAAGCTGGTCATCACAGCAGGGACAAGCCATGGAGCGATGAGTACACGCTCTTTTGCGCTCCGCATTTGTACTCTATTTAGACCTTTTCAAGACTATGCACGACCAAACCAACTATCAGAACTATGACATAAGGTCCTAGTGCTACTCTAGGAAACTGTTTTCCCAACCGAAAGTGTTTGCTTTTGCATAGTCAGCAGTTTATCTTTAGATATTTAATCCTTGCCTCAAGAAATCACTTTATGGCTTTTAGAGACAAAGGACGAGGGTTTATCTATACTTTTATGATAGATGTAGTTGATACACCAGGAAAGGAACACTTTGGTGTAAGTTTTGCGTGAATTCATCATTGTGCTTAGGAGTAATTAATAACTGAATAATTAATTAGCTGCAAATTTCAACCGTTAATAACATCGTCAGATCTTGTGTTTATGGTAGTGTTTATATCAATCGAGTTAGATCCCAAAGTGGTCTAACCGTGTTGCTAAAGTCAAGGAAACAGCTTCTAAAACATGCGAGTTATTAACAGTTGAATTTTGTCCAACATGGCGGATCCAAAAGTGCGTCAAACATGCAAACGAGGCTATACTTTGAACGTTAATATCTCTGACGGGATTTTATCACACTTCCTCAAATTCGCAGGATATATACAACGTCTTTAATACTATTTGCCAATACACTCGGCGTTATTATCGGCTCAACGGTTTGTTTCTAGCCTTGTTTCAAGTTTTTCAAACATGGAAACGAGGCTACAATTTGATCGTTAATATCTCTGAGGGGATTACATCAAACAAATTCAAATTTGCAGGATATATAGCATGACTTTTATACTATCTGCGAATATACTCGGTTTTAATATCGGCTCAATCTTATGCTTCTAGTTCAAATCCTCGAACACATGCGAAAACACCTCAACAGAAGCTAATATAATATAATATAATATAATTTAATATAATATAATAAAATATATTATCAGCGAGGGATGTCTTGAAGGGGAAAAGACAGAGTACCGTACAACAAGGACAAAGACATTAACTGGAACACGTTTCGCTCCGATTATCGCCACTGTGCAGTTCTTTACCAAGCAGTGGATGCTTTGGGCCTTGAAATGCTGCAAAGGGGCGCCAAACGGGCCTTGGGGTGCATGTCCTGGATCTCTCAGCAAACGAGAGATTGATGACCTAGCCTCGAAGGTGCTACAAAGGTGCGCCAAACGGGCCTTGGGATGCATGTCGATGATCTCTCAGCAATGAGAGATTGATGACCAAGCCTCACGAGCCCTTGACACTGAGACATTATATGGAATGTACAAGTTAACGCTAGACTGTGCGCCAGAAACGTTTCACTTAAACGAAGATCAAACAGTTGGCGATGCAGATAAGGACATTGAGAGAGACGAGGAAGAGAAGAAGTCCAAGAAAACAAAAGCCACGCCAACAGACAGTGAGAGCGACTACCAACCTGTAAAGAAGGCAAAGAAGAAAACAGCAAGTGCCCTTACAACAGACAGCGAGAGCGATTTCCAAGCGCCCGTAAAGAAAACGAAAAAGAAAACAGCAAGTTCCCTGAAGAGCGATGACGAAGCGACCGTAAAGAAAACGAAAAAGAAAGCAGCAAGCCCCCTGAAGAGCGACAGCGAGCAGAAACGGGCCTTGGAGTGCATGTCGATGTTCTCTCAGCAATGAGAGATTGATGACCAAGCCTCAAGAGCACTTGACACTGGGACATTATATGGAATGCACAAGTTAATGCTAGACTGTTCGCCAGAAACGTTTCACTTAAACGAAGATCAAACAGGTGGCGATGCAGATAAGGACATTGAGAAAGACGAGGAAGAGAAGAAGTCCAGCAAAAGAAAAGCGATACCAACAGACAGTGAGAGCGACTACGAACCTGTAAAGAAGGCAAAAAAGAAATCAGCAAGTGCCCTTACAACAGACAGCGAGAGCGATTTCTTAGCGCCCGTAAAGAAAACGAAAAAGAAAACAGCAAGTCCCCTGAAGAGCAATGACGAAGCGCCCGTAAAGAAAACGAAAAAGAAAGCAGCAAGTCCACTAAAGAGCGACAGCGAGCAGAAGAAAAGAAGCCATCATAAGGAGAGGATGTGCAGGATAACAGGCTGCTTCTTTTACGGCTACAACCTTCAACGTGATATACAAATGCTCGTCAGGAAGGGCGGCATAGAAGAGGAAGACATTCCCCGTTTGACGTCGATGATTTGAGGACAGTACGACGATTTTGAGATCTGGTGTGCTCTAAGTGAGATTTTGCCAAAACTTGCTCCTCACGGCCCCAAACGTGCGTTTTGTGCACGTTTCATAAAAATGCAGTTTTCGCTTTTTGGCGATGATTTGAGGCCAATACCACGATTTTGAGATCCGGTGTGTTCAAAAGTGAGATTTTGCCAAAACGTGCGTTTTGTGCACTTTTTATAGCAATGCACTGTTTTCGCTTTTTGGCGATGATTTGAGTCCAGCAGGATGACTTTGAGATCTGGTGAGCTAAAAAGTGAGATTTTCCCAAAACTTGCTCCGCGCGGACCAAAACGTACGTTTTGTGCATTTTTCATACAAATGCACTTTTTTCGGTTTTTGGCGATGATTTGAGGTCAGTACGACGATTTTGAGATCTGGTGTGTTCAAAAGTGAGATTTTGCCAAAACTTGCTCCGCACGGCCCCAAACGTGCGTTTTGTGCACTTTTCATAGAAATGCACTGTGTTCGCTTTTTGGCGATGATTTGAGGCCAGTACCACGATTTTGAGATCCGGTGTGTTCAAAAGTGAGATTTTGCCAAAACTTGCTCCGCAGGGCCTGAAACGCACGTTTTGTGCATTTTTCATAGAAATGCACTGTTTTCGGTTTTTGGCGATGATTTGAGGTCAGTACGACGATTTTGAGATCTGCTGTGCTCAAAAGTAAGATTTTGCCAACACGTGCTCCACACGGCCCAAAAAGTTCGTTTTGTGCACTTTTCATAGAAATGCACTGTTGCCGCTTTTTTGCGATGATTTGAGGTCAGTACCACGATTTTGAGATCTGGTGTGCTAAAAAGTGAGATTTTGCTAAAACTTGCTCCGCACGGCCCGAAACGTACGTTTTGTGCATTTTTCATAGAAATGCACTGTTTTCGCTTTTTGGCAATGATTTGAGGTCAGTACGACGATTTTGAGATCTGGTGTGCTAAAAAGTGAGATTTTCCCAAAACTTGCTGCGCACGGCCCGAAACGTACGTTTTGTGCATTTTTCACAGAAATGCACTGTTTTCGGTTTTTGGCAATGATTTGAGGTCAGTACGACGATTTTGAGATCTGGTGTGCTAAAAAGTGAGATTTTGCTAAAACTTGCTCCGCACGGCATGAAACGTACGTTTTGTGCATTTTTCATAGAAATGCACTGTTTTCGCTTTTTGGCAATGATTTGAGGTCAGTAGGACGATTTTGAGATCTGGTGTGCTAAAAAGTGAGATTTTGCCAAAACTTGCTCCGCACGGCCCCAAACGTGCGTTTTGTGCACTTTTCATAGAAATGCACTGTTGCCGCTTTTTTGCGATGATTTGAGGTCAGTACGACGATTTTGAGATCTGGTGTGCTGAAAAGTGAGATTTTGCCAAAACTTGCTCCGCACGGCCCCAAACGTGCTTTTTGTGCACTTTTCATAGAAATGCACTGTTACCGCTTTTTTGCGATGATTTGAGGTCAGTACGACGATTTTGAGATCTGGTGTGCTAAAAAGTCAGATTTCGCCAAAACTTGCTCCGCACGGCCCGAAACGTACGTTTTGTGCATTTTTCATAGAAATGCACTATTTTCGCTTTTTGGCAATGATTCGAGGTCAGTACGACGATTTTGAGATCTGGTGTGCTAAAAAGTGAGATTTTGCTAAAACTTGCTCCGCACGGTCCGAAACGTACGTTTTGTGCATTTTTCATAGAAATCCACTGTTTTCGGTTTTTGGCGATGATTTGAGGTGCGTAGACCGGATGTCTTCTCCTGCATGTGTTTGTGGATGTGCGACATGAGTGCTAAATCGTCAGCAAAGTCCAGGTCTTCGAGTTGTGTCAAGAGGGTTTATCTGATGCCTCGCGCTTGGTCTGCTGTTGTCTGTCTCATCACCCAGTCGATTGTCAAGTTGAAAAGCATCGCAGACATACAACAGCCTTGTATAACACCGGTCTTCACGCTGAAGCTGATCTCGCTGCTTCTTACCCTGCATGAGAAGTTGCTTTAGAAGCTTTTGATGACAAGAACAATCGCCTGCGGTATTCCATATGCCCTGAGAATTCGCCATAGACTCTCTCGATGGATGCTATCAAAGGCTTTTTCAAAGTCGACAAAGTTGATGTACAGCTGTCTCTGCAATTCTGTGCACTGTTCGATGATGTTTCGCAGAGTGAATATTTGATCTGTGTACCCTCTTCCTGGTCGAAAACCAGCCTGCTCCTTTCGGAGTTGCTGCTCCAACGCGTCTGAAATTCGCTTGATGATGATTTTTGCGAGGATCTTGCTTGGAACAGACAGGAGGGTGATTCCTCTCCAGTTGTTACAGTTGCTCAGGGCTCCCTTTTTCGGGATCTTTACTGTGACGCCTTCCGTCCAATCTTCTGGTAGTTGCTTCTCGTCCCAGATGGCTGTAAAGAGTGGCTGAAGAACTTGCGCTGCAAGCTCTGGGTCTGCCTTGAAGAGTTCTGCTTTGAGGCTGTCTTGACCAGGGGCCTTTCCGTTTTTCAGGGATCTGATGGCTGCCACAATTTCTTCTTTCTCAGGTGGCGCTGTATTTACATCCAGGTCTTTGGCCGGGTCCTGTACATCCGCTGTAACTGTTGGTGGTGGTCTGTTTAGAACTTCGCTGAAATGTTCTGCCCATCTCGCCTCTTGTTCCGCATCTGTTGTTAGTAGCCGTCCCTGTTTATCGGCGATGGGTGCGTCTGTAGATCCCCGGTACTTGCCGCTGACGAGCTTAGTGATTTTGTACACTCGTCCTTGTTCTCCTCTGGCAGCGGCCTCTTCTGCTTCCCTTGCAAGGCCTTCCATGTAGGCCCGCTTGTTGGCCCTAGTCATTCTTTTCACTGTTTGATCAGCTTCCCTGTACTGTTGCTTGTACCTCTCTTTGAGCCTCTCTGACTTGGTCTCCAACACTCTCTTCTAAAGGGCTCTCCTGTTCTCAATGGCTTTCCAGGTATCCATTGTTATCCACTCTTTCCTCCTCTTTCGTCCTCTTCCTAAGCAAGCTTCACTGGTCTGTGTATAGACTGATCTTATTTGCTTCCACGCGGTGTCGATTCCAACCGACTCTGTCTGGGTGTAATTTTCAGCATCTGCCAAAACTTGGAACTTGTTCTTCAGCTTAAGGATGAAGGCATTCTTTATTTTAGGGTCGCGCAGCTTCTCCACGTCAAACTGCTGTTGTCTTGGTTTCTCAGGTCCATTCTTTCTCAGTTTCACTTTCAGAGTTGCAGTGACAAGGTGGTGATCACTGCCAACATCTGCTCCTCTTTTCACTCTAACGTCTTGCAGCGATCTTCTCCACACCCCATTAATCATCAGGTGGTCGATCTGATTCTTGTCTCTGCCGTTAGGTGAACACCAGGTAAGTTTATGATGTCTGGGTGTGCAAAGAGAGTCCCGCCAATGACAAGATCGTATGTCCAGCAGCATTCAAGCAGTCTCTCTCCATTGTTGTTCATACTTCCACACCCTTTCTTACCCATGGCTCTCTCGTAGTTGGTGTTATCATTTCCAACTTTAGCATTCAAGTCTCCCATCACTATCTTCATTTCATGTCTTGGTATGTTCTCCAAAACTTGCTCCGCACGGCCCGAAACGTACCTTTTGTGCATTTTTCATAGGAATTCACTGTTTTCGGTTTTTGGCGATGATTTAAGGTCAGTACGACGATTTTGAGATCTGGTGTGCTCAAAAGTGAGATTTTGCGAAAACGTGCTCCGCACGGCCCAAAACGTGCATTTTGTCCACTTTTCATAGAAATGCACTGTTTTCTCTTTTTGGCGACGATTTGAGGGCAGTACGACGATTTTGAGATCTGGTGTGCTCAAAAGTGAGGTTTTGCCAAAACTTGCTCCGCACGGCCCCAAACGTGCGTTTTGTGCATTTTTCATAGAAATGCACTGTTTTTGGTTTCTAGCGATGATTTGAGGTCAGTACGACGATTTTGAGATAAGAAAGGTGGCGTTGTGGCACCTAGAAAAATGGTTATAGACAATATTGAATGTTTACAAAATAAAGTGGACCTTGTCGACGTTTGGAGAGTTAAAAATCCACAATCTAGAAGTTACACTTGGAGCCAAAAATCTCCACCGATTTTCTGTCGTTTAGATTACTGGCTTGATAACAAACAACTTACAGGATTTTGTAAATACAACAGGAAGCGAGAATTTATCAGACAAAAGGTGTATCGGGGATTGAATTAAGTATAATATTCGGAACCATGCTATTTTGTTCTCGAAAAAGAAAGCCAAAGAACTATCTGCAATGGAAAAAAACTTACGAGTATACGAGGAAGCAACTAAAAAATTGGAACAGGACCCTTCCGACTCTAACCTAAATACTCTAAATGAAGCAAAAGAAACTCTAGAAAGTTATTAGGACGAAAAAACAAGGGGTGTAATTATTCGCGCAAGGGCACGATGACACGAGCATGGCGAGAGAAGTACAAAATATTTTCTAAATTTAGAGAAGCGTAATCACGTCAAAAAACATATAAGAAAACTATTAATAAGTGGTGCCATTACATGTGATCCTTTTGGGATACTGAACGACCAAAAAACGTTTTTACCATAGCTTGTACCAATCAAACGTAACAGATGAGGATAAAGAAAATGCAAACGAATTTTTAAATAATTTGAATATGCCAAGATAATCAGAAGAGCAAAAACAATCTTGTGAAGAAGAAATATTTGTTGAAGAAATTACAGCCATTCTTAACAGTTTTGAGAGTAACAAATCCCTTGGTAATGATCGAATACCAATAGAAGTTTACAAAAGTTGCTGGGAATTAATTTGTGATCCAGTTATGGAAAGTGTGAGGGAGTGTTTCAACCACGGCGAAATGTCTAGCTCTCAAAGAAAAGCAATTATAACTCTTATAGAAAAGCAACATAAAGATCGAACTCTCATTGAAAATTGGAGGCCAATCTCTCTTATTAATGTGGATGCAAAAATAATTTCAAAAGTGATTGCTTTAAGATTAAAGAAAGTTTTACCGAATATCATACATCATAATCAAACAGGTTATGTTGAAGATCGCTGTATTGGTGAGACTATTCGATCAATTTTCGACTGAACAAGACTGAACAGGAAACATTATGTCACTTTCTCTTTTACTGTCGACATTCACATATGTTGTGGAAAAATGTTGAACAGTATTATTTAACAATAACAAAGGAATTTCACGGGTTGCGTTTACGAGAGGTTATAATTGGAATAACGATGTCAAAATGTCCAGTGTTAAATTATCTGATATTAATTGGTAAATTGTATTTATGGGATTGCAGAAAGAAACAGGTACTTCCAAACATGGAAGGTTTCAAATTTAAAGTAAGAATTAAATACCAAGTTAAAAAATATATTTCTATTAAGAATAATAAACAAGAAATCTTTTATGAGAAATGGCCAAAAGACATTTACCCCCTTTAATTAAGTTCGTGTATATGCTTTTGTGTGTATGTTCGTGTGTCTTCTTGTTTTATCTTAGGGTGTACCGTAAATAACTGTCAATTTCTCTCTTATCAACCTAATTAAGCATTAATACAAGCCTCATTCAGCAATTGCGCGGCTGTTTCTGGCTGTAATGTATATAATCTGTGAAATCTTGACAATTGTAAGTATGTCTGTTATGGCGGTTGTTTAAAATATTGTAATTTTTTTCTTTTTAAGTAGTTCTTTGTAATTAAAGTAAAACAAGAAAAATAATAATGATAATAAAAACTGTTTTTTCTTTTTTGGCGATGATTTGATTTTGAGATCTGGCGTGCTCAAAAGTGAGATTTTGCCAAAACCTGCTCCGCACGGCCCCAAACGTGCGTTTTGTGCACTTTTCATAGAAATGCCACTGTTTTCCAGATTTGGTGATGATTTGAGGCCAGAACGACGATTTTCAGAGCTGGTGTGCTCAAAAGTGACATTTAGCCAAAACTTGCTCCGCACGGCAACAAACGTGGGATTTATGCACTTTTCATGGAAATGCCACTGTTTTCGCTTGGTGACGATTTGAGGCCATTACGACGATTTCGAGATCTGATGAGCTCAAAAGTGAGATTTTGCCAATATAGGCTCAGCACGGCTTCAAACGTGCGTTTTGTGCATTTTTCATAGAAATGGCACTGTTTTCACTTTTTGGCAATGATTTGAGGCGAATACGACGATTTTGAGATCTGGTGTGCTCAAAAGTGAGATTTAGCCAAAACTTGCTCCGCACGGAACCAAAGGTTGGATTTGTGCACTTTTCATGGAAATGCCAGTGTTTTCTCTTGGAGATGATTTGAGGCCAGTTCGACGATTTCGAGGTCTGATGAGCTCAAAAGTGAGATTTTGCCAAAACGTGCTCCTCACGTCCCCAAACGTGCGTTTTGTGCACTGTTTTCACATTTTGGCGATGATTTGAGGCCAATACGACGATTTTCAGATCTGGTGTGCTCTCAAGTTAGATTTAGCCAAAACTTGCTCCGCACGACCCAAACGTACGTTTTGTGCACTTTTGTTAGAAATGCCACTGTTTTCGCTTTTTGTCGATGATTTGAGGCCAGTACGACGATTTTGAGATCTGGTGTGAGGAAAAGTGAGATTCTGCAAAAATTTGCTCCACACGCACTTTTCATGGAAATCGTGATGTTTCCCGATTTGGCGTAGATTTGAGAGCAGTACGACGATTTTCAGATGTGGTGTGCGGAAAAGTGAGATTTTAAAATATACAACTTCGTTGGATAAAAAGATCCTATAGTTCAAAACAAAAGTAGTAGTTTGAAGATGAAGCACAGGATTGAAAGGATTGAAGTGGATTACCGTTTATCTTGAAATCAAAGTTGCCTTTGTTTGCTGGAGTGTCAATCGTGACATTTATCTGAAATCAAAATGCGTGCGTTATAACGGCTCTCTCTATTTTGTGCTGCTTTACTTAGTTGTATTTGCTTAGTTAATGTTTGTAAGATGGAAAAATATATTGTTTGTTTGTCATAACATATGTGACATTTGTTGGCTCCTAGGAGAAAAATTACGGAGCCTGTTCGTCAATATTTCGGGCATTTTCGGTTTTAGCCGTGGCACGTCGTGAATACTCTTCGTAAATGCATAGTCATGACACTGTCCCGCCGAAATGGCAAAATGTCGTTTAACTTATTTCCACGTTATATCGCCAAATGGCACAAAATAAACAACTTAGTTGGATAAAAAGATCCTATAGCACAAAATAAAAGTAGTAGTTTGGAGACAAAGCGCAAGATTCCAAGGATTGAAGTGGATTAAGATTTAGGTTGATAGAAAAGTTGTCTTTGTTTTCTGTAGAGGCAGTGTCAATCGTGACATTTATCTGAAATCAAAATGCGTGCGTTATAACGGCTCAAACCATTTTTAGCTGCTTAACTTCGTTATATTTGCTTAATCAATGTTTGTAAGATAGAAAGCTAAAAGGTTTGTTTGTCATAACTTATGAGTCATTTGTTGGCTCCTAGGAGAAAAATTACGCAGCGTCTTCGTAAATATTTCGAGCATTTTCGGTTTTGGCCGTCGCACTTCGTGAATACTCTTCGTAAATGAATACTGATGAGACTGTCCCACCGAAATGGCAAAATGTCGCTAAGCTTTTTTCCGCGGTATATCGCCAAATGGCACAAAATATACAACTTAGTTGGATAAAAAGATCCTATAGTACAAACCAAAAGTAGTAGTTTGGAGATAAAGCACAGGATGGCAAGGATTGAAGTGGATTACAGTTTAGCTTGATATCAAAGCTGCCTTTGTTTGCAGGAGAGGCATTGTCAATCGTGACATTTATCTGAAATCAAAATGTGTGCGTTATAACAGCACCGTCTATTTTTAGCTGCTTTACTTCGTGCGTTATAACGGCTCAGTCTATTTTGAGCCGCTTTAGTTGCATTTGCTTAGCTAATGTTTGTAAGATGGAAAAATAAATTGGTTGTTTCATAACTTATGAGACATTTGTTGGCTCCTAGGACAAAAATTACGGAGCCTCTTCGGACATTTTTCGAAAATTTTAGGTTTTAAGCTCGCACCTCGTGAATACTATTCGTAAATTCATAGTAATGACACTGTCCCGCCGAAATGGCAAAATGTCACTTAGCTTATTTCCACTTTATACCGCCAAATGGCACAAAATATACAACTTGGTTAGATAAAAAGATCCTATAGTAGAAACCAAAAGTAGTAGTTTGGAGATAAAGCGCAGGATTGCAAGGATTGAAGTGGATTAAGATTTACGTTGATTGAAAAGTTGTCTTTGTTTGCAGGAGAGGCAGTGTCAATCGTGACATTTATCTGAAACCAAAATGCGTGCGTTATAACGGCTTGGTCTATTTTGAGCTGCTTTACTTCCTTCCATTTGCTTAGTAAATGTTTGTAAGATAGAAAAATAAATTGCTTGTTTGTCATAAGTTGGCTCCTAGGGGAAAAATTACGGAGCCTCTTCGTCAATATTTCGGGCCTTTTCGCTTTTTCGCCCTCGCACTTTGTGAATACTCTTCGTAAATGCATACTAATGACACTGTTTTGCCGAAATGCCAAAATGTCGCTTAACTTCTTTCCACGTTATATCGCCAAATGGCACAAAATATACAACTTAGTTGGATAAAAAGATCCTATTGCACAAAAAAAAGTAGTAGTTTGGAGACAAAGCGCAGGATTCCAAGGATGTTTGCTGTAGAGGCAGTGTCAATCATGACATTTGTCTGAAATCAAAATGCGTGCGTTATAACGGCACCGTCTATTTTTAGCTGCTTTACTTCGTTGCATTTCCTTAGTTCATGTTTGTAAGATGCAAAAATTAATTGTTCGTTTGTCATAACTTATGAGACATTTGTTGGCTCCGAGGAGAAAAATTACGGAGCTTCGTCGATATTTCGGGCATTTTCGGTCTTAGCCGTCGCACTTCGTGAATACTCCTCGTAAAAGCATATTGATGATAATGTCTCGCCGAAATGGCAAATTGTGGCTTCGCTTATTTCCACTTTATATCGCCAAATGGTACAAAATATAAACCTTGGTTGGATAAAAAGATCCTATAGTACAAACCAAAAGTAATAGTTTGGAGATAAAGCGCAGGATTGCAAGGATTGAAATGGATTACAGTTTAGCTGGAAATCAAAGTTGCCTTTGTTTGCTGGAGAGGCAGTGTCAATCGTGACATTTATCTGAAACCAAAATGCGTGCGTTACAACTGCTTAAAGTATTTTTAGCTGCTTTACTTCGTTGAATTTGCGTAGTTAATGTTTGTAAGATGCAAAAATTAATTGTTCGTTTGTCATAACTTATGAGACATTTGTTGGCTCCGAGGAGAAAAATTACGGAGCTTCGTCGATATTTCGGGCATTTTCGGTCTTAGCCGTCGCACTTCGTGAATACTCCTCGTAAAAGCATATTGATGATAATATCTCGCCGAAATGGCAAATCGTGGCTTCGCTTATTTCCACTTTATATCGCCAAATGGCACAAAATATACAACTTAGTTGGATAAAAAGATCCTATAGTACAAACCAAAAGTAGTAGTTTGGAGATAAAGCACAGGATGGCAAGGATTGAAGTGGATTACAGTTTAGCTTGATATCAAAGCTGCCTTTGTTTGCTGGAGAGGCAGTGTCAATCACGACATTTGTCTGAAATCAAAATGCGTGCGTTATAACAGCACCGTCTATATTTAGCTGCTTTACTTCGTTGCATTTCCTTAGTTAATGTTTGTAAGATGCAAAAATTAATTGTTCGTTTGTCATAACTTATGAGACATTTGTTGGCTCCGAGGAGAAAAATTTCGGCGCTTCTTCGTCAATATTTCGGGCATTTTCGGTCTTAGCCGGTGCACTTCGTGAATACTCCTCGTAAAACCATATTGACAATAATGTCTCGCCGAAATGGCAAATTGTGGCTTCGCTTATTTCCACTTTATACCGCCAAATGGTACAAAATATCAAACTTGGTAGGATAAAAGGATCCTATACTACAAACCAAAAGTAGTAGTTTGGAGATAAAGCACAGGATTGTAAGGATTGAAGTGGATTACAGTTTAGCTTGATATCAAAGTTGCCTTTGTTTGCAAGGATTGAAGTGGATTAAGATTTACGTTGATTGAAAAGTTGTCTTTGTTTGCAGGAGAGGCAGTGTCAATCGTGACATTTATCTGAAACCAAAATGCGTGCGTTATAACGGCTCGGTCTATTTTGAGCTGCTTTACTTCGTTCCATTTGCTTAGTAAATGTTTGTAAGATAAAAAAATAAATTGCTTGTTTGTCATTAGTTGGCTCCTAGGAGAAACATTACGGATCCTCTTCGTAAATATTTCGGGCCTTTTCGCTTTTTCGCCCTCGCACTTCGTGAATACTCTTCGTAAATGCATACTAATCACACTGTTTTGCCGAAATGACAAAATGTCGCTTACCTTATTTATCCACGTTATATCGCCAAAGGGCACAAAATATACAAGTTGGTTGGATAAAGATATCCTATAGTACAAAATAAAAGTATTACTTTGGAGACAAAGCGCAGGATTGCAAGGATTGAAGTGGATTAAGATTTAGCTTGATATAAAAGTTGAATTAGTTTGCTGTAGAGGCAGTGTCAATCGTGACATTTATCTGAAATCAAAATGCATTTGTGATAACGGCTCTGTCTATTTCAGCTGCTTTACTTCGTTGCATTTGCTTAGCTAATACTTGTAAGATGGAAAAAATAAATTGTTTGTTTGTCATAAGTTCAGACATTTGTGTGCTCCTAGGAGCAAATTTACGGAGGCTCTTCGTCAATTTTTGTGGAATTTTCTGTTTTAGCCGTGGCAATTTGTGAATACTCTTCGTACATGCATATTGATGATAATGTCTCGCCGAAATGGCAAATTGTGGTTTCGCTTATTTCCACTTTATATCGCCAAATGACACAAAATATAAAACTTGGTTGGATAAAAGGATCCTATAATACAAACCAAAAGTAGTAGTTTGAAGATAAAGCGCAGGATTGCAATGATTTAAGTGGATTACAGTTAAGCTGGAAATCAAAGTTGCCTTTGTTTGCAGGAGAGGCAGTGTCAATCGTGACATTTATCTGAAACCAAAATGCGTGCGTAATAACGTCTCAAACTATTTTTAGCTGCTTTACCTCGTTGCATTTGCGTAGTTATTGTTTGTAAGATGGAAAAATCAATTGTTTGTTTGTCCTAACTTATGAGACATTTGTTGGCTCCTAGGAGAAAAATTACGGAGCCTCTTCGTCAATATTTCGGGCATTTTCGGTTTTAACCGTCGTACCTCTTGAATACTCTTCGTAAATTCATACTATTGACACTGTTCCGCCGAAATGACAAAATGTCGCTTACGTTATTTATCCACGTTATATCGCCAAAGGGCACAAAATATAGAAGTTGGTTGGATAAACATATCCTATAGTACAAAATAAAAGTAGTACTTTGGAGACAAAGCGCAGGATTGCAAGGATTGAAGTGGATTAAGATTTAGCTTGATATAAAAGTTGAATTAGTTTGCTGGAGAGGCAGTGTCAATCGTGACATTTATCTGAAATCAAAACGCGTTTGAGATAACGGCTCTGTCTATTTGAGCTGCTTTACTTCGTTGCATTTCCTTAGCTAATACTTGTCAGTTGGAAAAAATAAATTGTTTGTTTTTCATAATTTGAGACGTTTGTTGGCTCCTAGGAGCAAATTTACGGAGGGTCTTCGTCAGTGTTTCGGGAATTTTCAGTTTTACCCGTGGCAATTCGCGAATACTCTTCATACATGCATGGTAATGACACTGTCACGCCGAAATGGCAAAATGTCGCTTAACTTATTTAAGTATTCAGAACTACGACGGCTAAAACGGAAAATGCCCGAAATATTGACGAAGAGGCTCCGTAATTTTTCTCCTCGGAGCCAACAAATGTCCCATAAGTTATGACAAACGAACAATTAATTTTTGCATCTTACAAACATTAACTAAGGAAATGCAACGAAGTAAAGCAGCTCAAACAGACAGAGCCGTTATAACAAACGCATTTTGATTTCAGATAAATGTCACGATTGACACTGCCTCTCCAGCAAACTAATTCAACTTTTATATCAAGCTAAATCTTAATCCACTTCAATCCTTGAAATCCTGCGCTTTGTCTCCAAAGTACTACTTTTATTTTCTACTATAGGATATGTTTATCCAACCAAGTTGTATATTTTGTGCCCTTTGGCGATATAACATGGAAATAAGTCAGTAGTATGCATTTACGAAGAGTATTCAAGAAGTACGACGGCTAAAACGGAAAATGCCCGAAATATTGACGAAGAGGCTCCGTAATGTTTCTCCTCGGAGCCAACAAATGTCTCATAAGTTATGACAAACGAACAATTAATTTTTGCATCTTACAAACATTAACTAAGGAAATGCAACGAAGTAAAGCAGCTAAGAATAGACGGTGCCTTTATAACGCACGCATTTTGATTTCAGACAAATGTCATGATTGACACTGCCTCTCCAGCAAACAAAGGCAGCTTTGATATCTTTGTATATTTTGTGCCATTTGGCGATATAACGTGGAAATAAGCTAAGCGACATTTTGTCATTTCGGCGAAACAGTGTCATTAGTATGCATTTACGACGAGTATTCACGAAGTGCGACGTTTAAAACCGAAAATGCCCGAAATATTGACGAAGAGGCTTCGTAATTTTTCCCCTAGGAGCCAACAAATGCCTCAGAAGTGATGACAAACAAACAATTTATTACTCCATCTTACAAACATTAGCTTAACAAATGCAACGAAGTAAAGCGGCTCAAACTAGACTGAGCCTTATAACACACGCATTTTGATTTCAGAAAAATGTCACGATTGACACTGCCTCTCCTGCAAACAAAGGCAACTTTGATTTCAAGCTAAACTGGGTAGATTCTGCATGTACCGGTCACATATTACGTAAAACAAAAGGAACAAAGAACGACAATAATACAAATGCAAAACAAGACCAAAAATACAATACCTCACAAACAATAGAAGACAATGAGTGGTTAATGGGTACCGGTACATGCAGAAAGACCCCTAAATCGTAATCCACTTCAATCCTTGCAATCCTGCGCTTTATCTCTAAACTACTACTTTTGTTTTGTACTATAGGATCTTTTTATCCAACCAAGTTGTATATTTTGTGCCATTTGGCGATATAAAGTGGAAATAAGCTGAGCGACATTTTGCCATTTCGGCGGGACAGTGTCATTACTATGCATTTACGAAAAGTATTCACGAGTTGCGAGCTTAAAACCGAAAAATTTCGAAAAAACGCCGAAGAGGCTCCGTAATTTTTCTCCTAGGAGCCAACAAATGTCTCATAAGTTATGACAAACAAACAATTTATTTTTGTATCTTTCAAACATTGACTAAGCAAATGCAACGAAGTAAAGCAGCTAAAAATAGACTGAGCCGTTATAACGCACGCATTTTGATTTCAGATAAATGTCACGATTGACACTGCCTCTCCAGCAAACAAAGGCAGCTTTGATATGAAGCTAAACTGTAATCCAGTTCAATCCTTGCAATCCTGCGCTTTATCTCCAAACTACTACTTTTGGTTTGTACTATAGGATCTTTTTATCCAACTAAGTTGTATATTTTGTGCCATTTGGCGATATAACGTGGAAATAAGTTAAGCGACATTTTTCCATTTCGGCGGGACAGTGTCATTACCATGCATTTACAAAGCGTATTCATGAAGTGCCACGGCTAAAACCGAAAAGGCCCGAAATATTGACGAAGAGACTCCGTAATTTTTCTCCTAGCAGCAAACAAATGTCTCAGAAGTTATGACAAACAAACAGTTTATTTTTCCATCTTACAAACATTAGCTAACCAAATGCAACTAAGTAAAGCGGCTCGAAATAGACTGAGCCGTTATAACGCACACATTTTGATTTCAGATAAATGTCACGATTGACAATGCCTCTCCTGCAAGCAAAGGCAACTTTGATATCAAGCTAAACTGTAATCCAATTCAATCCTTACAATCCTGCGCTTTATCTCTAAAAGACTACTTTTGTTTTGTACTATAGGATCCTTTTATCCAATTAAGTTGTATATTTTGTGCCATTTGGCGATATAACGTGGAAATAAGTTAAGCGACATTTTGCCATTTCGGCGGGACAGTGTCATTACTATGCATGTACGAAGAGTATTCACGAATTTCCACGGCTAAACGAGAAAATTCCCGAAAAATGGACGAAGGAGCCAACAAATGTCTCAACTTATGACAAACAAACAATTTATTTTTTTCCATCTTACAAGTATTAGCTAAGCAAATGCAACGAAGTAAAGCAGCTCAAACAGACAGAGCCGTTATAACAAACGCATTTTGATTTCAGATAAATGTCACGATTGACACTGCCTCTCCAGCAAACTAATTCAACTTTTATATCAAGCTAAATCTTAATCCACTTCAATCCTTGAAATCCTGCACTTTGTCTCCAAAGTACTACTTTTATTTTGTACTATAGGATATGTTTATCCAACCAAGTTGTATATTTTGTGCCCTTTGGCGATATAACATGGAAATAAGTCAGTAGTATGCATTTACGAAGAGTATTCAAGAAGTACGACGGCTAAAACGGAAAATGCCCGAAATATTGACGAAGAGGCTCCGTAATCAGAACTATGACATAAGGTCCTAGTGCTACTCTAGGAAACTGTTTTCCCAACCGAAAGTGTTTGCTTTTGCATAGTCAGCAGTTTATCTTTAGATATTTAATCCTTGCCTCAAGAAATCACTTTATGGCTTTTAGAGACAAAGGACGAGGGTTTATCTATACTTTTATGATAGATGTAGTTGATACACCAGGAAAGGAACACTTTGGTGTAAGTTTTGCGTGAATTCATCATTGTGCTTAGGAGTAATTAATAACTGAATAATTAATTAGCTGCAAATTTCAACCGTTAATAACATCGTCAGATCTTGTGTTTATGGTAGTGTTTATATCAATCGAGTTAGATCCCAAAGTGATCTAACCGTGTTGCTAAAGTCAAGGAAACAGCTTCTAAAACATGCGAGTTATTAACAGTTGAATTTTGTCCAACATGGCGGATCCAAAAGTGCGTCAAACATGCAAACGAGGCTATACTTTGAACGTTAATATCTCTGACGGGATTTTATCACACTTCCTCAAATTCGCAGGATATATACAACGTCTTTAATACTATTTGCCAATACACTCGGCGTTATTATCGGCTCAACGGTTTGTTTCTAGCCTTGTTTCAAGTTTTTCAAACATGGAAACGAGGCTACAATTTGATCGTTAATATCTCTGAGGGGATTACATCAAACAAATTCAAATTTGCAGGATATATAGCATGACTTTTATACTATCTGCGAATATACTCGGTTTTAATATCGGCTCAATCTTATGCTTCTAGTTCAAATCCTCGAACACATGCGAAAACACCTCAACAGAAGCTAATATAATATAATATAATATAATTTAATATAATATAATAAAATATATTATCATGCTTATAATGGTGACCAAGCAGCGAAGGATGTCTTGAAGGGGAAAAGACAGAGTACCGTACAACAAGGACAAAGACATTAACTGGAACACGTTTCGCTCCGATTATCGCCACTGTGCAGTTCTTTTCCAAGCAGTGGATGCTTTGGGCCTTGAAATGCTACAAAGGGGCGCCAAATGGGCCTTGGGGTGCATGTCCTGGATCTCTCAGCAAACGAGAGATTGATGACCTAGCCTCGAAGGTGCTACAAAGGTGCGCCAAACGGGCCTTGGGATGCATGCCGACGATCTCTCAGCAATGAGAGATTGATGACCAAGCCTCACGAGCCCTTGACACTGAGACATTATATGGAATGTACAAGTTAACGCTAGACTGTGCGCCAGAAACGTTTCACTTAAACGAAGATCAAACAGTTGGCGATGCAGATAAGGACATTGAGAGAGACGAGGAAGAGAAGAAGTCCAGGAAAACAAAAGCCACGCCAACAGACAGTGAGAGCGACTACCAACCTGTAAAGAAGGCAAAGAAGAAAACAGCAAGTGCCCTTACAACAGACAGCGAGAGCGATTTCCAAGCGCCCGTAAAGAAAACGAAAAAGAAAACAGCAAGTTCCCTGAAGAGCGATGACGAAGCGACCGTAAAGAAAACGAAAAAGAAAGCAGCAAGCCCCCTGAAGAGCGACAGCGAGCAGAAACGGGCCTTGGAGTGCATGTCGATGTTCTCTCAGCAATGAGAGATTGATGACCAAGCCTCAAGAGCACTTGACACTGGGACATTATATGGAATGCACAA